>JAVQMG010000099.1:1255000-1855000 GCA_032878915.1 Castanopsis chinensis | reverse complement strand
CGACTTTTTTATGACTCAAATTCACTATGACCCAACCCTAACTTGCAAAAACTTGTGTCATGTTCATGTCATGTTCGCGAGTTGGGTCAAACATTGACACCCCTAGTTTTGGCATGTGTGTACTATGATTTGTCAAACAGACATGTGGTATCATTACATCCATCATCCAATTGTGAGAATCCAATTTTGATTCAAATAATGTTTTTAAAATTTAATTTTAAGGAAATACAATTATTTATTGTAAAATAGAAATAAATAATAAATACTAAATAAAGCATAAAAATCTTAGCTTAGGCAAAAGGCCCAATGGATAATATATAAAATAAAAAAATCTCGTGTGAGAGTATGAAGAGATTCCATGTGACACCTTCATTAAAAAAAGTATTTCATTTATATCCTTCTACCTCATCATCTTTTAATATATATATATATATATATATATATATATATATATTGCTAAGTGGTTCCAATAAATTTTATTAAAATTTAAATAGTAAGGAAATAACATTATTTATTGTGGAATAGAAAAAGAATAATAGAATTTAAATAAATCATTAAAATCTTTACTTAAGTAGAAGGTTAAATGGATATACATTCATTTAAAGATTTGCTTAGGTGGAAGGCTAAAGAGTGACACATGTTGGTAATTAGAAAATGATGAGGTGGAAGGCTAAAGGAAATAGTTCTCTTATTTATTGTGAAATAGAAATAAATAATCAAATTTAAATGAATCACTAAATGAAATAGTAACACATGGTATACGTTAAATGTCTATGCATTCATTTAAAGATTTACTTAGGATACACTTGGTACATTGAATGGGGATTATGATAAGAATTGTAATCTTTATTACTAGGAATAAAATTTGTTGTAATGTAATAACTAAACCTATTCATTAGTTTGGTTGTGAGATATAATATTAGAATGAAACTTAATATTTATTTTAAGAAATATCTTATTCATACAATTATATCTCCTTAAAATTTGTTAATTTTAAATTTAAGAGAGATATGTATTATTTTTTATGATTTTTTATTTTTATAACTGTTAGATGTGTATAGAAAGTTTATTTGTTTGGAAATATATTAAATTTTGAAACTATTGCACTTACTAAGGAATAACTAATACAACCTTTTAAAGATGAATAATTATTCCTCATTTTGAAGAATAACTATTCATAAGGAATGACTATTCCTAGTAATAAAAACATAACCAAACTAAAGAATAACTAAACCATAGGAATAACCATTACATTACATTACAATGCCTGTTACAGTCTACCAAACATGCCCTTAGTTGAAAAGTTTATGAGTAATACATTGTAGTAATTAGAAGATTGAGGTAGAAGACTAAATGAAAGAGTAATATGCAAAAGTGCCCCTTGGAAACAACTCATGCTCTCATTTTATATTAGTAATGTTTTGCCTTTACTCATTATACTACTTTTCAATCTCTTTTCATTATTTTTTCCTTCCAGTACTTCAAAACCCTTTGTATCATATCTCTCTCTCTCTCTCATGCATTTTATTATATTACATGGTTTTCATTCTCTGGTTCCTATATTGAATTCAGGGATTGCAATAATATGCTTTTGCTGCTGTTCTTTTTTACTCTCCCCTTTGCAGGTTTGCTCTCTCTATGTGTGCTTTTATATGAGATTCTTTCTTGCAAATAACATGAGTTTCTTCTACTATATTTATGTAGTATGAAGAGTTTAAATTCTAAACTTAAACCTGCAATTATCTGTTTTTCTTTTTTGTGAAAGACATTTGATACTGTACCCAGGCTCAATTTTTGAATTAAAATAATAATTTGCTTCTTTAGTTTGATTTTTGACGATAAAAGACTTTTATTAGTTAATTTAAAGTAATAATAATAATACTAATATAAATATAAAACCAAAACTCAAGACCTTTTTTTTCAAGTGTTATGTTTGTGCATGTATATATGAATATTATGTCGTAAGGGCTTGGTTAATTTATAAGTTTTTCATTGGTAGTGTTTGTTCTTTGTTGTTGTTTTCTTGTTTGCCAAAAACTTTAGCCAAAATGGGCAAATGCTCTTTTCGTGCAAAATATACAGCATTTTGTCCTCTTTCACAAACTAATTAGGGAAATATCTCTCTTTTGTAACTCGATTTTCTCAAAATCGAGTTTTAATGTAAAACTCGATTTGTAGAAAATTGAGTATGAGACAATCAAACTTTAAAAAAAAAAAAAAAAAAAATTTGCATGGAACTCGAGTTCATGAGCTCAAGTTCCATAAAAAAGCCACCATAGGCCTCCATGAAACGCAGCTATAGGTAAAACTTTAAAAAACAAAAAAAAAAAAATTGCATGGAACTCGAGTTCCATAAAAAACGCCACTATAGGGATTTAAAACACCACTATAGGGCTCCCAATGGAGCAATCAAACTTAAAAAAAATCTTGCATGTTTTAAAACGCCACTATAGGTAGGCCTGTTCAAGGATATACCGGCACCGACAAAACCGGTCTGACCGCACCGCCCCGCCCCGCTCAGAGCTCCGCCGAAGGTTTCTAGCGTGGTGGTCGGCGGTAGATTTTCAGTGCCAACGTTGAACCGGTGTGGCCATTGGCGCCAAGATGTGCACAGCGACAAAGACCGAACCGACCCGAGCATGTTATATATATATATATATATATGTTAATATGTATAAGAAAGAACTGAAGAAGGTTAGCAGAAAAGAGAAAGAACTGAAGAAGAACGTTAGGCCGCCTAACGTTCATGAGTTCATCCATGAACAGGGCCTTATCAAAAAGAAATTTTAAATTAAAGAGGAAGTTAATGTGTGTGAGGCTGTGAGAGGAATAGTCAACCAAAAAAAAAGTGTAAGTCTGTCTAAGTCTTTCTCAGTCCAAAACGTGTGTCAGAGAGTGGTCTTGTCTAAGTCTGTCTCCCACTTGCATTTTTTGAAAAAAAATATTAAAAAAAAAAAAAAAATTGTATGGTCGTATGGGTTATGGGTTACAGTCAAGTTTTTTGAAAAAAAAATATATTAAAAAAAAGAAAAAAATGCCGCATGGTTATAGTCATTCCCACTTGCATTTTTTTAAAATGAAAAATAAATAAAAAATAAAAAACGAAAGTTGTCACTGTTTGAGTCAGTCACTGTGCAAAATTTTTTTTTTCCCCTTTTGATCTCAGCCACACGAGTCTTTTCTCTTCACTCTCATTAGTATTTAGTCCTTTCTCCTCCTTAGTTCTTTCTCTTCTTTACTCTCATTTATCCTTTTCACTCTTTAGACTTCTGCACTTTTAAGTCATTGTATTAGATTTTTTTTTCTTGTTTTCTCTCAGCCGCACACCGTACCCACTCACTCCATCACTGAGCTCTAGGGGTGTGCACGGTTCGGTCGGCACAGTATTTTTTCAAATTTGTTACCGAACCGATAGGGATCGATTTTTTCATAATTAAAACCGATGCATACCGATTAGGGTCGGTTTTTCGACGTATAGCAGTGCGGTTTGGTCGGGTCAGTTTACTAGGTTTGGTCGGTTTTAACATTTCTTTAGACACTATTTAGTAACACTAAATCAGTAGTCACCTGCTTTACCATTAATAAGGGATACATTAAAAAAAAAGAAAAAAAAGAAGAGGGATTCTGTTATTAATTGGACCCCTTAGATTAAGTTTATTCTTTTATTTATATAAGGTTTTGAGGTTTGTATTTTCATGAACTCTTGTTCCGTTGGGATTCTAAAATCTTCAGATCAATTTAAGATTTTTTGTTTTTGTTTTTTTTCATTTTAACTTTAGTTTTTACCTTGCAATATAAACTATAAAGTCAAAAACAGACTCTCATTAAAGAGGAGAAAATAGGGTTGGTGGGTCTGGGGTCACCCAGCCACCCTCACCGCAGTTAAATAAGTTAAATGGGAATGCTAACTAAATGTCTAATGCCTTATCACCTTTACTATTCACCTTATCAACAAATCAAGAACAACGTGTTTTGACTGTTTTCTCATAAAACAGAGTACAATGTTTGTAGATGTAAAAAAACAAGAAACACAAACCCAGGACACAAAATAATAACAAGAAACACAAACCCATGTTACCATGTAAGACAAACATTCACAAAGAAACACAAACCTAGCAGCAAGCATTTAAAGTTCGTACTACAAACAACCAAAAAAGACACAAGGATGGCTTACCGATGACTATGGGCGCCTGTCCATGGTAAGTCGGTGTGAGCTCAGACACAAGTCATCAGTCTGGCGAGAGGCAAGAGAGAGAGAGAGAGAGTTAAGTCTTATGAGAGAGAATAGAGTGTATTTATAGGGAGGGAAATCTGAAAACCTAAAACCAAACGGTGCGTTTTGTTTTTGTTTTTGTTTTTTTTAAATAAAACCCAATCCGATGATGTTTTAGTAAAAAAATTTAAATCCATACTCGACAAACAACGCTGTATCTAACCGTTTGAAAAACTATTAAACTATTTACCTATATCGGTTCGGTTCGGCACTCATCGGGGAGGGATTTGCAGCTCTGACGACTGCACTGCACCGGCGTCGGATGTGCCTTCGCGTTCCGATCGCCGGCATCGGCTCCATCGGTCAGTAGTAGTGGCGGTGCGGGAAGGTCAGCACCGGTCGGTCTTGTAGGCTCCGATAGAGGTTTGCACAGTCCTACTCAGCTCAATTAGAATCAAACAAGTGGTTTGTAATGGGTTTTAATATTTGGATTTGTGATGGGTTTTTAATTTTTTGATATTTAGATTTGATCTAAGTTTTGTTTGTGGTTTGAATCCTTGAGTTTTCTGGGTTTAATTTTGGTTTTAGAATTTAGATATCTCTTCCTCTCTGTGTGTGTGATAGACGGGTGGACACCGACTACCGCACCGACCGGAACTGCCACCGAGGTTGCCGGAGAACCATTCCTAAGGCGTGGCGGCAGCTTGGGTTTTAAGGAAATCGAAGATTCCAGTGCGGTGTAGAAACGGCCACAAAAACTGGCCGCACTGCACCGTGTACAGCCCTAACTATAGGGTTTTAAAACGCCACTATAGGACTTTAAAACGCCGCTATAGGGCTCTCTATGGAACGATCAAACTTAACAAAAAAACTTGCATATTTTAAAACGCCACTATAGGGCTTTAAAAAATTGCAAGGAACTTGAGCTCCATAAACTTGAGTTCCATGCAATTTTTCTTTTTGTTTTTAAATTTTTAGTTTGTTATAACTCAATTGTCCAAAAATCATGTTTTGAATTGAAACTCGATTTTTCGAAACAGAGGCATTTCTCTAATTAGTTTGAAAAAAATGCCAAAATGCTCAATTTTTTGCATGAAAAGGGCATTTGCCCATTTTGGTCCAAAAACATTGTTAGTGATCACCAGGCCTGTTGTTGGATTATTATACCTCTTTTTTTTTTTCTTTTTTTTTTTTTTTTTGCAAAAGGTTTCTTTTCTTTGCGGTTTTTCATTATGACATGTCTAATTTAATTCTCTTAAACCTTAATCAGATACAAGATATTAGTTTTATTTTCTCAAACCTTAAACTATAGCCGCAATTATGTTGCATTAGTAGTTCTACTACCGCAATTAATAAAGGCATCAATAGGTTGGAAACCCATCTAGTTAGGTCTAAATATATTACAATAGCATAGAAATATCTTGTAGAATGGGCAACCCAAGAAGCTCTTAAATTGCAAGGCATCCAAGAAGCTCGAAAGATGAAAAAAAAATTAATAGAAATCCTCATAAGCCTTATAGCCGTAATCTACCATATTCTACGATATTTTATTTTTGGGATAATTTTTTTATTAACTTTAGAATAAAAAGTCAAAATAAATTCCCATTATTTACCCTTGGTTTTAGTTTACGTAAGTTTATCAATTTTACAAATTACAACTTTTGTGGGATTTTTCCCATTTTTAGCATAACTTCTTGCTTAACAAGAATTAAGGTTTTTCTTTAATGATTTCTCTTATAAGGTAAGGTAAGGATTTTCCCCATTAACATAATTTTTTGTCAAACTTTTTTTACAACTCAGTTTGTACAAATTCCTATAAATAGGATTTTAGCTGGCATAATAACAGCACCTTCTCTCTATGCCCTTTAACTACGAATGATATTACAAATAGAAGGGGAATTAGTGCATAAAAGGGAATTGTCGAACCGAACCGAGAATTTTGGGGGTAGTTTTTGCACCAAACCGAGAATTTTGGCTTTAATATAATGAACATCGAAACCGACTTGTAAGGAAAGAACACCGAATAGACCGATTGCATTCGGTTTCGGTTTAGTTCGATCGGGTTTCAGTGTTTGGGATGTGAGAAACAAAAGCAAGAAAAGAAGAAGAATAAGATGGGTGGGAGAAGAAGAAGATGCGGTTTAGGATGGGAGAAACAAGATCAAAAAGAATAATAGAAGACAAAATCTTAGCAAGAAGACAAACCATAATAGCAGTACCTGAAGGAGAGAGAGAGAGCATCGGTGATAGCATCGGTGCTGGAAGAAACAAAGTTGGGGACAATGGAGGTGATGAAGAGAGAGGCGATGAAGAGGGAAGAGAGAGGCATGGAACTCAGAGAGAAGAAAAGAAAAGAATGAGGGTGAGGCAACTGAAGTGAGAAATGTAGAGAGTAGAGTTTTTTTTTTTTTTTTTTAAATTTAAGTTAATGTATAAAACGACGTAGTTTTGTGTTAAAAGGAGAGAAAAAATTAGAATGTTTTCAGTAGGGTTCGAACATGGGCCAAGTATTGTCACACTCGTGTCTTACAACTAAACTAGTGGTACTCATCTTGAAATATTTTCTACATAGTAATATTTAAGACATATCGGTCAGTTTCAGTTCGGTTCAGCCTTTTATTTTCTAAACCTGAAACCAAAATCAAATTTTTAGGTTTGCAGAAATGAAATTTGAAACCGAACCACACTAAAATCAAACCAAAATTTTGGACACGGTTCCGCGGGTTTTTTCGATTTCTCAGTTTTGTGCACACTCCTACTTAAATGATAAGAACAAAACAATGCCAAGTGCTAGGTTAATTTTCAAAAATTGATTGCAAGTTGCAACCACATCTTGGTAAATTAAAGCATAATAATATTCCCTTTACTTTTTAATTGTTAAATTGTTTAGCCTTTTTTTTCCTCCACATTGTTAACCAAAAAAGATGGGTTTTTTTTTTTTTTTTTTTTTTTTGATGTTTTGTAGGGTTTGGAGCTAATGCTTTAACATATGATCACACTGCCAACATTGAGGTAAGCTTCTTGCAATTAATTATTATTCTATATTGTAAATTGATTAATGAATATAGGACACTAGGATATATGTATTATATGAAATCTAAAAATAAAAAATAAAAAATTCTTCTTTATTCACAACCTCAGTGTTTGGCAAATCCTCATAAACCTCACTATGGTGGAGGAATTATCATAAACCCTGAGTTGAATCATGGTTTGAGAGGATGGTCTACATTTGGGAATACAAAAATTGAACAAAGAGTATTAGAAGACAACAAATACATCGTCGCTCATAGCTGAAATCAGTCAGAAGGTAGCATATCTCAGAAGCTTTATTTGCAAAAGGACAAACTCTACACATTCTCTTGTAAATTATCTTTTTCACATCGATTTTGAAATTCTCCAAACACCTGTTACCATCAGTACAAATTTGCATCAATTATCTTTACCAAAATTTTCTTGCTTAAACATAGGTTTAAGGCTTCTCTAGTAACATTGCTTCTCTCTCACCTTGACAGCACTGTTCTAAAATTGGGACATAATCTTTTTGCAATTTCACTAATCTGCTTAGTGTACTACAGCTTGGATACAAGTCAGTGATGGAGATTTTCCAGTTAGAGCTATTTTAAAAACAACCACCGGGTTCAAACATGTTGGTACTGTTTTTGCGAAATCAAAGTGCTGGTCCATGCTCAAGGGTGGACTCACTGTAAATGCATCAGGTCCAGCTGAGCTCTATTTTGAGGTGCTTTTCATTCTCTCTTCTCTTTTTCTTTTTCATTTTTTTTTGTGTGCCTATTATGTGTGTTAACTACTATAAATAACAATGATGATGATCCAACTTTGATAAGAATTTAAAATTGACTCCCTTCTTCCCTATATATAGGTTTCCTTTTAAGGCCATGCCTAATTAAACTAGTTTGCTAAGAGCAAAACTTTATTTAACCATTATTAGTTTATGATAATATGCGGTCTTGTTATCATAATAAAACTTGGATTATCATAAAAAAGAATATTAGGAATACAAAATTTTTCACAAATTTTAGGAATAAAAATATGCCAAGAAAAAAATTAAAAATTTTGTTCTCCAACACTTAATTGATTATAAAATATTTCGGAAGAATTTTAGTATCTAGAAATAAAGAATTATTTTTTTAAAAATGGAAAAAATCAGAGCCATCTAAATGCTAACATTAGTTTTCAGCATTGGATTGTAATTTGACTATATTTGGGGGCGGGGGGGAGAATGAAACAGAGGTTAAGGCTGTCCATTTAATCCTAACTTTTCAATTTAATTCTAAAGTCCCGTGTTTATTTTTTATTAGTTTCTCCAACCATCTAACATTTGCTAATCTCTTCAGAGCTAGAATGCAACGGTGGAGATATGGGTAGATAGCATTTCATTGCAACCTTTCACCCAAGAGCAGTGGAAGTCCCATCAAGATCAAAGCATTGAGAAGGTAAATGTATAATAATGACAGTATCAAAAGGTTCCACTTTCTGAAGTCACTAATAAAAAAACTTAGAAAAATGTAACAAAAATATGAATGGCTAATTATGTATCAGTAAAAACACTTCAATTTTTGCAGGCACGTAAGAGAAAGGTGAGGATCCATGTAGTTGATTAACAAGGCAACCCTTTACCTAACGCATCAATCTCAATTACACAGAAGAAAGTAAGTTTCCCATTTGGCACTGCCATAAATTAAAACATCCTCACCAATAAAGCATATCAAAATTGGTTTAGTTCAAGGTTCACAGTCACAGTATTTGAGGATGAAATGAAATGGTATGCCACTGAACCCTCCCCTGGCCAAGAGGACTACACAGCCGCTGATGCGTTGTTTCAGTTAGCAAAAAAAAACTCTATTCAGGTCCGAGGCCACAATGTTTTGTGGGATGATCTTGTTGTGGCTCTGAAAAAAAGGATCAATTCAGCTATGTCAAGGTACAAAGGCTAGGTTATTGCATGGGACGTTGTGAATGAAAATTTGCACTCCTCTTTCTTCGAACATAAGCTTGGATCTATTGCCTCGGCAACCTTTTACAATGGTGCTCATGGGATTGATGGAACAACTACCTTGTTTATGAATGAATATAATACCATAGAGGACAGCCGTGATAGGTTATCAACGCCGGATAAGTACATACAGAAGCTGAAACAGATTCAACGCTTTCTCATAAACAACAATCTGAAACAAGGAATTGGGCTTGAGTCTCATTTCAGCATTACTCCAGACCTTGCTCACATGAGATCTTCTATTGATACTCTTGCTTCCACAGGATTGCCCATTTGGATTACAGAACTTGATATTGCAAGTGCCCTTGGTCAACAGGTAATTAAGATGCTCCAGAGGCAAAAGTATGAAACTTTTTTTTTCAAAATATCATTTATAGTATAATTAAAAACAAATGGGGGATTATCAAACTTAAGATTTATTTTAGGAAATATCTTATTTAAAAAATTATATTTCCTTAAAAATAATATTTATTAGATTTGAGCGAGATATGAGTTATTTTTTATGATTTTTTATTTTTATAATTATTAAATGTATATGGAAAGTTTATCCTCACACATATATACTACACACATGACTCCAAGTTGTTTGGCTTCTTCTTCTTTTTTCTTTCTTTTTTTTTTTTTTTTTTGGTCCATGTCTATTGTAGTATTAAATATGGAATGTATTTATTTTTTGAAAGAAATATTCTATCTGATTTTGAAAAAATAAAATAAAATTATGACGTATATTTTCCAAGTATAACTTATATTTAGGGCATGTTTAGTACACTGAATTGGGATTACAACAAGAATTGTAATCTTTATTGCTAGGAATAAAATGTGTTGTAATGTGATAACTAAATATATTTATAAGTTTTATTATAAGTTATAACATTAGAATGAAACTTAAGATTTATTTTAGGAAATATCTTACTCATCCAATTATATTTCCTTAAAAATAATATTTATTAAATTTGAGAGAGATGTGATTTACTTTTTATGTTTTTTTATTTTTGTAATTGTTACATATATATGGAAAGTTGGTTTATCATCACACATATATACTACACACGACTCCATGTTGTTTGGCTTCTTCTTCTTCTTTTTTTATTATATTTTTTTGGTCCATGTTGAAAGTAGTATTAAATATGGTATTTATTTATTTTTTGAAAAAAATATTCTATCTGATTTTGAATAAAATAAAACTATGACGTATATTTTCCAAGTATAACTTATATTTATGGCACATTTGGTACACTGAATGAATATTACAACAGGAATTATAATCTTTATTGCTGAAAATAAAAAGTGTTGTAATGTAACAACTAAACATATTCATAAGTTTGGTTATAAGTTATAATATTAGAATAAAACTTATGATTCATTTAAGGAAATATATTACTCATACAATTATATTTTCTTAAAACTAATTGTAGAGAGGGAAAATTCTCGGCCTATCACAAGCTGACACATCATGCCACCAAATCCACAAAGTATGGCTAATTACGAAGCATCATATACTGCTACTGGAAATTTGCCAAATTTCATTAAGGTAACAACATGAAAAGCATGCAAAATGCTAATCACATGGAGGCGTGTGTAAGCAATGATGCAAGCGAATCCGGCTGTGTAAGCGATGACCCAAGCAATTCGGCTGTGTAAGCGATGACACAAGCAGACCAATCAAGCTGTGACATGTGTCACCAATCAGACTCCGCCACGTGTCGCTCACCTACCACCAAACTCCTATAAATAGAAGCCTTCTTAAGGCATTTGAAAAAGATGAAGAGATCTGAAGACATCTAGAGGAGGACACCAAGCTATCTAGAGCACAAGCTGCATCAAAGAAGCATTCAGAAGTATTGAAACTCTGCTGGAATCAAGCCTTAAAGCCTCCAAGAATTTCAAGAACTTCAACCTTCGAATACGACGAGCATTCGAAGCAAAATCATCCAAATCACCCTCCTAGATCTTAGAGGTTACTGAAATCAAGCTCGAAAGCCTTCAGAAACCTCGACAAATCACAAATCAACAAAGCTTTACGGATTCAAGCCTTTAAAACCCCGAAGAGCTTCCACCATAAACCTTAGAACACGAAGAACACACGAAGAACACACGAAGAACACGAAGAACGTGAAGAACACGAAAAACGTGAAGAACAAAGGATTTCTAACAAGTTCATAGCTAGAAATTCATTGTAATTCTGTTTCAAAGATCTTCGATCCACCCTTCAGCCAAATTGAAGGATACTTTGTGTTCAAATCAAAACCACATCACAAATCTTTTAAGAAGATCGAATTAGAGGATCAATCCTTGTAATTACAGAGAATTGTACCACACACTTTCATCAATACAAATTTGCATTTGAGAAACTATTTTACTTGTTTGATTAATTTCGAACCAAGAAATTTAGTATTCTACACTAATATTTATTAAATTTGAGAGAGATATGATTAATTTTTTTTTTTTTTATAATTGTTAAATGTATATGGAAAGTTTGTTTATTTGGAAGTATATTAATTTTAGAAATTATTGCATATGCTAAGGAATAACTGATAAGATCCTTTTAGAGATGAATAGTTATTCCTTATTTTGAAAAATAACTATTTATAAAGAATGACTATTCCTTGTAATAAAAAGACAAAGTTTAGCTACAAAATTGATTATAACCAAAGGATTCAACCTTACTCAATATCATTTTATTGGAGGTGAATTTTGACAAACTCACCATTAGATTACATTTTCTTCTTTTATCCTCAATGCTTGCAAAATTTCTAGAAAATTAAAGATTAATTACTATGTCATCAATAATTATTTAAATTGCAAGTTTTCATAATTTAAAATTATGCATAAAATATAAGCTTATAGGTTATATAGTAAATAATATCCGATTGATACAAAATTTGATATATGTATTAAGAACATAAAGAATATGTAATTCAATAGTTAAATTTTCAAAATACATAGTAATGTTTATTTGATTGAGTAATGTTGTAGCTTTATGTCACAATCAATTTTGTAGTTAAAATTTGTCCATAATAAAAACATAACCAAATTAAAGAATAGCTAAATCATAGGAATAATTATTAAATATTATAGTATCTATTACAATTTACCAAATATGCCTTTAGTGCCTATTACAGTGTCGGTAATTAATGTAAAGAGAATGATTACTTTTATTATTGTTTTAAAAGAAATGTAAAGAGTATCTCATTCTATATTAGTAATGTTTTGGCTCTACTCATTAACTACTATTCAATCTCTTTTCATTATTTTTTTTCCTTCCCGTGTTTCAAAACCCTCAGAATCATCTCTCTCTCTCTCTCTCTCTCTCTCTCTCTCTCTCTCTCTCTCTCTCTCTCTCTCTCTCTCTCTCTCTTGCATTTTATTATTACATGTTGTTCATTCTCTGGTTCCTATATTGAATTCAGGGTTTGTAAGATTATGCTTCTGCTGCTGTTCTTTTTTACTCTCTCCTTTGCAGGTTTGCTCTCTCTCTCTCTCTCTCTATGTGTGTTTTTATATGAGATTCTTTCTTGCAAATAACTTGAGTTTCTTCTACTATATTTATGTTGTATGAAGAGTTTAAATCCCAATTTTTTTTTTTTTTTTTTTTTTTTTTTTTTTTTTTGCAAAAGGTTTCTTTTCTTTGTGATTTTTCATTATGACATGTCTAATTTAATTCTCTTAAACCTTAATCAGATACAAGATATTAGTTTTATTTTCTCAAACCTTAAACTATAGCCGCAATTGTGTTGCATTCGTCGTAGTTCTACTACCACAATTAATAAAGGAATCAATAGGTTGGAAACCCATCTAGTTAGGTCTAAATATATTACAATAGCATAGAAATATCTTGTAGAATGGGCAACCCAAGAAGCTATTAAATTGCAAGGCATCGAAGAAGCTCGAACGGTGAAAAAAAATTAATAGAAATCCTAATAAACCTTATGGCCGTAATCTACAATATTCTACGATATTTTATTTTTGGGACAAATTTTTTTTTTATTAACTTTTGAATAAAAAGTCAGAATAAAATCCCATGATTTACCCTTAGTATTAGTTTACGTAAGTTTATCAATTTTACAACTTTTGTGGGACTTTTCTTGCTTAACAAGAATTAGTGTGTTTTAAGGAGTTTCATACTCACGTCAGGATTTCTTTAATGATTTCTTTTATAAGGTAAGGTAAGGATTTTCCCCATTAACATAATTTTTGACAAACCCCTTTTACAACTAAGTTTGTAGAAATTCCTATAAATAGGAATTTAGGTGGCATAATAACAGCATCATCTCTCTATGCCCTTTAACTATGAATAATAATATAAATAAAAGGGGAATTAGTGCGTAAAAGGGAATTATCGTAAAAATATATACTTGAAAGATAAAAACAAAACAATGCCAAGTGCAAGGTTAATTTTCAAAAATTGATTGCAACTACATCTTGGTAAATCAAAGCAAAATAATATTCCCTTTACTTTTTAATTTTTAAACTGTTTAGCCTTTTTTTTTCCTCCACATTGTTAACCAAAAAATATGGGTTTTTTTTTTTTTTTTTTTAATGTTTTGTAGGGTTTAGAGCTAATGCTTTAACATATGATTACACTGCCAGCATTGAGGTAAGCTTCTTGCAATTAATTATTATTCTATATTGTAAATTGTTTAGTGAAAGTAGGACACTAGGATATATATATATTAGACATGGCAAAACGGGTCAAAATTTTCTGACCCGACCCGACCCGACCCGAAAAATACTCGACCCGAACCCGATTTTTTTGACCCGAAACAAAAACGGGTTGACCCGTGACCCGACCCGAGTTTTTCATATTTTTTGCGGGTCAACCCGACCCGACCCACAACCCGACCCGAACCCGAATCACTTTTTTAAAACTTTTTTTTTTTTGGTAAAAAAAAAAATTAAAATTAAGACAATAGTAGTTTAATTGTTTATTATGAACTTTAAAGAAACAATTGATTCATTTACATATGCAAATTAATTGAAAAATAAAAGGTTGGGCATTCTGTAATGAGTAAATTTTTTTTAATGTTAAATAACAAAGTACATGCCAAGATAATATGGTTACAATAGAGTATAAATATAGATTTAAAATTGTAGACATGTGTGAGAAACATTTACAAGTATAAAAATAGTGAAGTCAAAGTATCAAATTAGCATAAATTATGAACGTTTAGACTCATTTTTTAATAATTTATGTCCAAAATAAATAGCTTTTCAAAATAAACTATGATATTTCTTAGAGTGTGTGTTGCTTAACAATGATATGATATTCATAAAAGAGACCATGTATAAATAAGTAAGCAATCTAATTTTAATGTATATCTCAAATTGAAATAGAGTGCCAATCACAATTGATAATAGAATATAAAATTAATTTTCAAGATTGTAAATTTCTTATATGTTTTTATTCTTTATCAAATGAGTTATCCAATAAGTCATTTGTAATTTTTTTTTTATATTTTGGAATGTTAATATTGTGTAGAAATAAAACATGTGTATTTGTTTTACTTATGTTTGTGTTATTTTGTTTTAAATATCAATGTTAGGATTTGTATAATTTTGAAATTATTAAATAAGTATTAATAAGTTTAACTGAATTCATTCTTGATATAAGTGGTGAAGTCAAAATAATGCATTTTCCATAAAATAATTTGTTATATAACTTTTCAAATGACAAATACATGTTGTTTTATTTATAAAAAAATTAAAAATAAAAATAAAAAAAAATTTTAAAAAATCATGTGAAAAATACGGGTCAATACGGGTCAACCCGACCCGACCCGCAACCCGATTGACCCGAACCCGTTTTTAACCCGCTTAAGATGACCCGTTTTTGACCCGTGACCCGTTTGACCCGTAACCCGATTGACCCGACCCGAACCCGACCCGACCCGCCCGTTTTGCCATGTCTAATATATATATATATATATATATATATGTATTATATGAAATCTAAAAAAATAAAAAAATTCTTCTTTATTCACAACCTCAGTGTTTGGCAAATCCTCATAAACCTCAATATGGTGGAGGAATTATCATAAACCCTGAGTTGAATCATGGTCTGAGAGGATGGTCTACATTTGGGAATGCAAAAATTGAACAAAGAGTATCAAAAGACAACAAATACATTGTCGCTCATAGCAGAAATCAGCCAGAAGACAGCATATCTCAGAAGCTTTATTTGCAAAAGGACAAGCTCTATACATTCTCTGGTAAATTATCTTTTCACATCGATTTTGAAATTTCCCAAACACTTGTTATCATCAATAAAAATTTGCATCAATTAACTTTGCCAAAATTTTCTTGCCTAAACATAGGTTTAAGGCTTCTCTAGTTACCTAGTAACTTGCTTCTCACCTTCACAGCATTGTCCTAAAATTGGGACAAAATCTTTTTGCAATTTCACCAATCTGCTTAGTGTACTACAGCTTGGATACAAGTCAGTGATGGAGATTTTCCAGTTAGAGCTGTTTTAAAAACAACTACTGGGTTCAAACATATTGGTACTGTTTTTGCAAAGTCAAAGTGCTGGTCCATGCTCAAGGGTGGACTCACTGTGAATGCATCAGGGCCAGCTGAGCTCTATTTTGAGGTACTTTTAACTCTCTCTTTTTTCTTTTTTCTTTTTTCGTTTTTTGCATATTATGTGTGTTCCCTACTATAAATAATAATGATGATGATCCAATTTTGATAAGAATTTAAAATTGACTCCCTCCTTCCCTATATAGAGGTTCTCTTTTAAGGCCATTCCTAATTAAACAAGCAGTTTGCTAAGAGCAAAACTTAATCTATTCATTATTAGTTTATGATAAGATGCGGTCTTGTTATCATAATAAAACTTGGATTATTATAAAAAAGTAATATGAGGAATACAAAACTTTTCACAAATTTTAGGAATAAAAATATGCGAACTCATTCATTGTTGGAAGAAAAAAAAATGAAAAATTTTGTTCTCCAAGACTTAATTGATTATAAAATATTTCGGAAGAATTTTAGTATTTAGAAGTAAAGAATTAAATTAAAAAAAAATGGGAAACATTAGAGCCATCTAAATGCTAACTTTATTTTTCAGCATTTGATAGTAATTTGACAATATTGGGGTGGAAAATGAAACAGAGGTTAAGGATCAGGAGGCTGTCCATTTAATCCTAACTTTTTAATTTAATGCTAAAGTCCCATGTTTATTTTTTATCAGTTTCTCCAAGCATCTAACATTTGCTAATCTCTTCAGAGCAAGAATGCAACGGTGGAGATATGGGTAGACAGCATTTCATTGCAACCTTTCACCCAAGAGCAGTGGAAATCCCATCAAGATCAAAGCATTGAGAAGGTAAATGTATAACAATGACAGTATCAAAAAGGTTTCACTTTCTGAAGTCACTAATATAAAAACTTCGAAATTTGTAAAACAATATGAATGGGAAATTATGTATCAGTAAAAACACTTCAATTTTTGCAGGCACGTAAGAGAAAGGTGAGGATCCATGTAGTTGACGAACAAGGCAACCCCTTACCTAACGCATCTATCTCAATTATACAGAAGAAAGTAGGTTTCCCATTTGGCACTGCCATAAACAAAAATATCCTCACCAATGCAGCATACCAAAATTGGTTCAGCACAAGGTTCACAGTCACAGTATTTGAGGATGAAATGAAATGGTATACCACTGAACCCTCCCCTGGCCAAGAGGACTACACAGCCGCTGATGCGTTGCTTCAGTTTGCAAAAAAAAACTCGATTCCGGTCCGAGGCCACAATGTTTTGTGGGATGATCCCTCGAAGGTACAGGGTTGGGTTTCTTCACTTTCACCAACTGATCTTGCTGTGGCTGTGAAAAAAAGGATCAATTCCGTTATGTCAAGGTACAAAGGCCAGGTTATTGCATGGGATGTTGTGAATGAAAATTTGCACTTCTCTTTCTTCGAAGATAAGCTTGGACCTACTGCCTCTGCAACCTTTTACAATGGTGCTCAAGGGATTGATGGAACAACTACCTTGTTTATGAATGACTATAATACCATAGAGGACAGCCGTGACGGGTTATCAACGCCGGATAAGTACATACAAAAGCTGAAACAGATTCAAAGCTTTCCCGAAAACAACAATCTAAAACAAGGAATAGGGCTTGAGTCTCATTTCAGCATTGCTCCAGACCTTGCTTATGTGAGATCTTCTATTGATACTCTTGCTTCCACAGGATTGCCCATATGGATTACAGAACTTGATATTGCAAAGGCCCTTGGTCCGCAGGTAATTAAGATGTTCAAGAGGCAAAAGTACTGAACTTTTTTATTTTTTTTTTTCAAAATATCATTTATAGTATAATTAAAACCAAAGCCATTTACTTTTTATTAAATCTATAAAACTTCACCACAAATCTTTTAAGCTTTACAGTTTTTCAAGTTATTATTTTAATACATACATTTTAATTGAGTTTAAATTCTAGTTAAGATTTCCTACAAAAAAATTCATATATTTACATTCTTCATTAGAATTTTACCATATCATATATGAAAAGATAATTTCATACAAATGTAATCATAAAAAATATTTATTATTTACTAGCATAATTATCAAATTGTATCTTTAGAAGGGAAAAAAAAAAAACATAGATAAAATGCCATATATATATATATATTGTGATAGGAAACAATATATATCATATTTTGTTGAACTTTAGGGTGCAATATTGCTTGGGTTATATATTGACTAGTTGCTATAGGAATAGAAGCCCATGTCCTTTCCCAGGTTTTTTTTTTTTTTTGGTGGTAATTCTTCCTTTATAGATCAATGGTTCATCCAAGGTTTGCTATGAACTATTATTCAATTTTCTTGGACTATGTGTGCAGGCACAGGCACAATACTTAGAGCAAGTTCTAAGGGAATTACATGCCCACCCTAAGATCAATGGAATCATAATGTGGTCTGCATGGAAACCAGGGGGATGTTACCAAATGTGCTTGACCGATAATAGCTTCAATAACTTGCCGACTGGGAACGTCGTAGACAAGTTGTTGCGAGAGTGGGGTTCTAGCTTGAAAGGCACAGCAGACGATGATGGATTCTTTGAGGCTTCATTATCTCATGGAGATTACGAACTGAAAATCAGTCACCCTAATGTTACAAGTTCCTCCTTGGCTCAGAGTCAGAGGTTTAAGGTGTCGTCAGCAGATACATTGGAGCAAACAACATTGCATCTCCAAGTTTCAGCATAAGTGGTTTTCTGTTTTAATAAATTGATAATTATAACAAGGGAAGGGTTATTTAATTGGTCCCTAAACATCTTCTTTGAAACATCATGAGATTTTATTTGAGCTTCAAGAAGCTTAGTAGCATCAGTGATTCTCACTTGTTTCATTATTAGAACAACATTGGAAAAAAAATTATGCTAAAATTCAAAACACACCACCTAAGTTTCACAACTTTTTATTTTAGTTATCTAAATTTGGGTTTTGTCATTTTAGTTCTTTAATTTCATTTATTCTCAATTAAGCCATCTATTAGGTCCTATCAAACAAAAAAAAAAGTCATCTATTAGGAATCCATTAGTTGCTACTATTATCTATAGCAAAACTATGTCATTTTGTCTTTTATTTAATTTTTGATTTATTATTTATTTATTAATTTTAAGAAAACATTAATTTTAAAAAATAAAATAAATAAACCTAGAAATTAGATTAAGAAATTACATCCTATGTGGAGAACATCATTGAAGTAACATTTTGTGGTGGCTTTTTGGTCATTGGAATGGATTTGGATGAAGTGGGGTACCCAAAATCGCACAAGCTAATATTCTCTTCAATTTTGGTATGGTGAACAACCAAACTGAGACTTCTACCAAGAACATTCGCAAGATTAGTGGTAACGAATCGGGGTCTATTCAACGCTTTGTGACTAGGGAGGGAGATCCAAGATGGCTTTCTCTGGGCAAAATGCTAAGGGACCTGTGTATTATGGCGACTGTGGTGCATTTGGTAAATGTCAACATCAAAATGATACTAAATTGAATACACTTGTCCTACTTGGGTTCCAACCCAAGTCACCAAGTGAATGGTCTGTGAGAAATGTATCTGGTAGGTGTGTAAGAAAGCGTTGACAAGCATCTATATGCAAGAGTGGTGATGGGTTTGTGAAGGTAGAAAATGTTCCTCTAGTCGCGACCATGACAATGACAGTGAGCGCAAACAAAAGAGGCACAAGCTCCTTCACGGCCTCAATTCTCATCCTCAATACCCGACATTGTTGCCGAATTCCATGTCCCTTACTTTGAACCCTTACTACTTAGATCTCCCAAATTTGAATTTCAATAATCTAGAGGTCGAACTCAAATTCTCTCGTTCTCCCTTCTCCCTCTTTCCCCTCTCGGTCTTTCTTTCTCTCTTTTTCCCCCTCTCAGTATCTCACAGTATTGGGTGGGTGGGATTCAATTTAGTTCTTCAATGTTAGTTTCTTAATCTAATTTATGGCTTTTTTAATTAACATTTTTTTTAAGTTAATAAATAAATAATAAATATAAAATTAAATAAATGACAAAAATGGTGTAGTTTTGCTATAGATAACAGTAGCAACAAACAGATTGCTGAAGGAGAACTTAATTGAGAATAAATTAAATTTAGAAAACTGAAATGACAAAACTCAAATTAACTTAAAGAACCGGAATGAAAAGTTGTGGAACTTAAAAAAGCTGATTTTTGAATTTTGGCCAAAAATTTATTTTAAGAATAGAAAGTAATATAATCCCCTATGAAAGCTATATATCTCTACAAATAAATTTTTTGATAAGTTATATACAAATAATAAGGCAATATATAGGAATGTTTGTATTTTTTTTTTTTATATATACAAGGTAAAAATTCTACTCTAACCTAATTTAAGTGTCTATGTGTGCAAACTCCTTCCTAGAGACTAGAATTCCAACATTGCCTCACATACCCCATAAGCACTTATACTCGTGAAGTAACCACCGCACGAAGAATGCGCAGTGGTAGAAATGTTTGTATTAAAACTGTGGTTTTCAAGGCTTTCGATGTGGCAACAAATTATTACTCTAATGACGTGACAATTGTGAGAGGCTAAAAATGAACTATATAAACTATAAACTATAAACAAACTACATATATCAATTATATGCATCTCGCATTAATCATTGAACGATAATGACAAATTTCGTGCTAAACTTTTCTTGATTGATATTTTACTTTGTGGTCCCTATATGTTTTCCTATCAATTATTACCTTTAGGCTACTTGCTTAAAACTTGTGTGCTTTTGCATGGAATACCTTCTCTCAAGGGTGTTTGTGTGCGACAAATTCAAATAGAAGAATTCGTGGATTCGAAGTTGCAGGTGGTCACGTGATATGATTGTTTGTGTTTAACCTAGATCCGAATAATAAATCTAAGTAACAACTTGGTTAATTGAATAGGTTAAACAATCTGGTTTATGGGAGTCTAAATGAACTAGCATATTATTTCTTAACATAATAAACATATTAATTGTTGTTGCTAAGATAAAATTTTAGAAATTATCTATTGTTTCTAAATACAATAAATATATTCATCATTGTTGTTATAAGTGAACTTTAATTATTATTGCTTGGAATGCTTATTTTTATTATTTTATGTCTTTACTCGTTACAATTATTTAATTTACCAATTCAACTCAACTTTGACAATTAGTGATCTTTATAATTGTATTAAGAAAATTTTTGTTGTGTTAACATTTGCATTTATCTTCACTCAATCACTCCCTTGTCTCATGCCCCTTGTCTAATTATTTAATTGTTTTATAGTGTAACATTTTTGTTTAAAAAAGCTAAGATATTATTAAGAGGATCATATTCAAGCTTATTTCAATTGGACTTTTAGAAGAAATTGGGTTAGGAGTTCAAAATTTTATTTTAAAGGATCAAAATAAAATTATTTTAAAATTATTATAAATAATTCTTTCTTTTTCTTTTTCTTTTTCTTTTTTTTTGGCCAGCTCAAGGGGTTCAAAAAGCTTCACTTGTCGCCGCCTCTGCTAATAGCATCAAAATACAACAACATAATAATGTTTGAAGGGAGACAGTTAGAGGTCGTAAAATCTTGTTGCCAAGTGACCCTATTCTTTGTGAGTTTATCTGGACACTAATTAGCTTCCCAGAAGTAATATAGCTAACCTTCACCTCAGAGTTGACCCAAAAGATACGAGATGGGGAGAGAATGAGCTATGTAAGTGCAAACTGTTCAAAAACCATGACTACTTTTGCATGAACATCCATTTCTACTTTGACAGCTTGCATATTCTTTGCAATGCAGATCTAAAAAGCGTGTCTCTCTCTCAAGGCTCACAACTCCGCCTCAACACTGGTTGCTATTTCTATAGCTCTAGTAAAACCTGAAACCCAAACACTTAGGACCTGTTTGGTAGAAGTGTTTGATTATATTTGTATTGGCTAATGAATGAATTACATAGTTGAAATCAATTGTTCTTAAAGAAAATAACACTATCTATAAAATAAAATAAAAATTTATTATTACCACATTGATTAATAGTTTAATACAATCATGCTCTATTTGGTTAAACATAATTCTTCCCTTTGATTGTCATTTGACCTTCGTTTTACCTCTAGAATTTCTTCAGCGCTTTGCCATTTTGTTTTGGGCTAAAATTACTTATTTAACATTTATCTCGGACCATGTTAAGCTTTCTTGTAATGTCAAACTTTTTGATGATCGAAAAGGGGGGGCAAGGGCAACTATATGTAGCTTACCCCCCGGGGCGTAACCTAATAGAGACACCCCCAGCTAAGGAATGTTGGATTGCGCCATAGCTACTGTGACCGGGGTGCCACAGATCTTACCCTAGCACCCCAAGAGAGCCAGCAGAGGAGGCGCAAAGCATACTAGGAACCCACCCCTCACATGGTACTTGCCACGACTCGAAGGAGGAACCTTGTACATACTTGCGAGATCTCACACCAACTAGGCCACCCCGCCTAGGGCTTGTAATATCAAACTTTATTCAAAACATAGTTTGGCCCACTCATAGTTTTGGTATTCAACAAACCTAAATTGCTCGGGTTAAGTCCAAGAAAAAGTTTATCTACCTCCAGTTATTTAGTAAATATGTTCATTTAATTAATAGCATAGATCTATGAAGTGGTAAAAAAATATCAATCGTTGTAATTACTAAATATGGTGTGCAGAGTACCATAGATTTTTAAATTTGATAACATATTTATATTGGCTAATGAAATCACGTGGTTTTAGTTTTAATTGTCCTTGAAAAAAGAAAATGCCTCTTATTTTATTGGTCAATATAACAATATAGGCAAATTCAATTACAAAAACAAATACATTACATGTAAGAAGCTGCACCTAAAATTTGTCCTAGGTTAAAAAGCCTTTTGATCATATGAGAATTCCCCACTAATAATAACGAGTGACAAATAAATAGTAGTTTTCTTAGGAAAAAATAAAACAATTTTGGCTAAGGAAAAAGTAGGTGTGAAAACGGTTCGGTCTGATTGGTCCTTATGCATTTTTTAGGATCGGATCAGTCTTTTCTGTTTCCTAAAATCTTGGACAAAACTTGACCGGATAGGTCACCAGTTTCAATTGGTCCCAATCCAATAGGTCCAAGTCAGTGTGATCCAAATTTCAGTCTTGGGCTTGCACAGTTACCGTTCCAATTTTGGGGCTTCTGGCAAATAATTTTTGTGGTATTTTAAAGAAAAAAAAAAATTGATTCAAAAGGCTAAATTCAATTTTAATTGGACAAAGTTTTGCTTAAAATTGGTTATAGCATTATGCTACAACCTTATTTAATATTTTTAAGGTTACAACCTTACTTAATATCTTTTTATTGGACATGAATTTTGACAAATCTACCTCTAAATTACATCTTTTTCTTATATCCTCTGTTCTTACAAAAATTTTTAAAAAAATTAAATATCAATAGATATGTTATTAATAAATTGTTTAAATTGCAAGTTTTTATAATTTAAAATTAGATATAAAATATAAGTTTATAAATTATATAATAAATAATATTTTATTAACGTAAAATTTGACATGTGTATTAAGATTGCAAAGATCATTCAATTCAATGATTAGATTATCAAAATATATAATAATATTTATTTTATTGAGTAAGATTATAATTTTAGTGTACAATCAATTTTATAGCTAGATTTTGTTTATATTAATTAAATAACTCAAATGGTTGTCTGAGAGTGAGAGAGTCTTGCAAAGAGACTAAGAAACTTTAGGTACTAAGGTTATTATGGTTTTTTAAAAAATAAATCAAATACCAACAAAAAATTTTTATATACTTAAGCAATTGCATCAGTCGCTCTATAATACAAAAAGTGCATCATGTTACACATTTTTGCTCAAAATCCATCCACATCAGTTCTTCTATAATACTGTTTATTTTTCAAATTGCTACAGTAACTGTTTAAATATTAACCGTAGCTTTGTATCATAATAGTTTATTATTATTTTTTCTCTCACTGGTCAGACGCCCTCTCTTTCCCAAAGCCACAACAACCCATCAGTAGAAGAAAAATGAAGAAGAAGAAGAAAAAAGAAGGGGAGAACCACCCCAGCACCACCCAGCCACCATTGCAACCCAACCACCACCACTCCAACCCATTTCAACAATTGATAATCCACCACAAAATCAACTCAAAATCAACAGAAAATCAAACCAAAACATCAGAAAACCCAACTCAAAATCAAGAAAAACTAAAATCCACCAAAATCCATCGGAAAGCCCAACACAAAAACAACCCAAACCCGTCAGATTTGCCGTTGCTGCTGCCGGATCTGCTGTCGTTGCTGCCGCCAGATCTTTTGTTGCTACTGCTACCACCGTTTGTGAGTGTTGGGTTTGAGATATGAGAGAGGAAGAGAGTTAAGGGAGGACTGGTGTGGATGTTGATAAACTGAGAAACGGCAGTGTTGATATACTGAGAGGAAGAGAGACACAGCGAAGAACATAATAAAAAATAACAAAAAATAATATTTTATTTGAATAGAGGCGTATAATAGACAAATTGACATTAATATTTTGTTATAATGGAAGTGTGAAATAAAAAAAAAGAGTAAGTTTTAAATATAAAAATATAAAAAAATTTGCACTAGTTGCTCTTTTTTTTTTTTTTTTTGGTAAAAAGGAAATATTATAAACTAAACAACTGAACCAGGAGCAACACTCCGATCATACAAAATCCCAGCATCGTCTAGACTCAACTACAAAGCAACATCTGCTGGGGGGAAATCAAAAACAAGAAAATTACAAGGGAGCAAAGCACCCCTCCTAGCTAGAGCATCCGCACACTTGTTAGCCTCTCTATTACAGTGCTGAATTTGAACCTTAGGAATTCTAGCCAAACCTTCTCTGCAATCAGCAACAAGATTGCTATTTCCATTAGTGTTGTGATTCGTATTCCTTATCAGATCAATGACAAGCAGCGCATCTAATTCAACTATCACTGCTGGAAGATTGAGCTCTAAACATAAATGGATTCCATCTCTCAACGCCCACAATTCAGCAACAACGCTCGTTGTGTTTCCAATAGCTCTCGCATACCCTTTAATCCACTTGCCCTCCGCATCTCTGATAATGCCTCCTCCACCCGCACGCCCCGGATTACCCATAGAAGATCCATTTGAATTGAGTTTGACCCGCTGCATCGGGGGAGAGTTCCACCCAACCTGCAAAATAGTTTTTTCCCTCACAATCCTCCCATTCACACCCAAGAAAGCAAATTCTGCTGCCATAGAGATCACATCGTTGCTGTTCAGCTTAGGGGGATTATTGCCTTTGAAGACAACCTTATTCCTGTGCAACCAAATACTCCACACACCAAAAGGAAAAATAATATTCCAGCAAATTCCCAAATGAGAGCAAGCAGTAGAATTGCAATTGGTACGCAGCCAATACACCAAGGGAGAGCCAAAGAAGGAAATTAAACCAGAAGGAGGAATAAGGGAGTCCCAAACCTGACGGGCCAAAGGGCAATCTCTCAACATATGGATGATTGATTCAGCTTCATTGTTGCAAAGGGGGGCAAAGGTGGGAAATGCTCATACCTCTGGAAGCAAGAGTTTCTCTGACAGGGACACTTTGGTGGCAACATTGCCAAAGAAAGCACCTGATTTTAGGAAGAGTAGGAAGCTTCCAAACCCAACTACCAGTATCAATATTAAAGACATGGCTACCATCTTCAATACAAGCAAGCTTATAAGCATCCTTCAAAACAAAATCACCACTTGGGGACAAAAACCAAGAGATTCGGTCTGAACAAGCAGTCATGAGGGGCATAGGATTTGCTTTAATCTCGTGCAAAAGAACCGAAGGAAAGGCGAAGGAGATGCATCCCAAGTCCCATCGGCCCTGTTTAAAGATATCTTTGAGCTGGAGGTTTTCTTCCATCCTATTAAAAGGGCCGAAAATAAGCTCCCGGAGAGTCCCTTGATTGAGCCACTTATCGTACCAAAAGGATAAACTGCTATTTTGACCAGCAACCCACTTAGTGCCTTTCTTAAAAACAGATTCCCCAGCCTTAATACCTTTCCAAACAGTAGAGCAACCCATAATTCTTCCCAAGCTGGTACGGTTCCTAACACTCCTACGATTAATATATTTATGAGTCAACACTCGAGCCCACAGGGAATCCTTTTCATGGTGCAAACGCCAATTCAGCTTGGCAAGCAAAGTAGAATTCTTTTCCTTGGCTGCTTGCAACCCAAGACCCCCATCTTTCTTGGGCTTCGTCACCTTCTTCCAGCTCACCATATGGATTTTCTTTTTATTTTCAGTAGATCCCCATAAGAAATCTCGATTAAGCTTGTCCACACACTTTATAATTTTAGGGGGGAGGATTGAGCACTGCATGGTATAACTAGGGATGGCAGCGGTAACAGCTTGGGTGAGCACAAGCCTTCCCGCAAAGGAAAGCAAATGGGATTTCCAACCAGCAAGACGGCTTTGAACCCGATCAATGACAAACCCAAGATCATGAGGCTCCGACGTATGCTTAATGGGAAACCCCAAATACTTCCCTAAAGTTGGAGTAGACCGGAACCCAAGAATGCTGCATAAATCCTCACGAGCTTCTCTAGAGACATTTGGAGAAAAGAAAACTCGAGATTTTTCATCGCTCACCTTCTGCCCAGAAAGCACACAGAAAGTCTCAATGGCATCATTTATGGCAATACAATTTTTTCGATCAGCCTTGGCAAAAAGAACTAAATCATCCGCAAAAAAGAGGTGTGAGAAAGCTAAACCCACAGGAGCAACTCTCACTGGGTCCCAGAGCTTAGCTTCACACTTCTCAGTGATTAACGCACCAAGAACTTCCATACACAAAATAAACAGGTAAGGGGATAGAGGGTCCCCTTGACGAATACCCCTAGAAGGCTGAAAATAATCCAAACCCCCACCGTTGACTAGCACAGAAATAGAGGATGTGGACACACAGCTCATAATTAGAGAGATCAAATGATTGTGGAAGTTGAACAACTTCAGCATATCACGAATAAAGCTCCATTCAAGGCGATCATAAGCCTTCTCCAAATCAATTTTTATAGCCATCAACCCTGTCCTACCTTTCCTCTTAGACATGGAATGAATTAACTCCTGGACTAAGATTGCATTGTCCACCCCTTTTCTGCCAAGCACAAAGGCCGTTTGAAGGGGAGAAACCAGAGAAGGCAGCAGGTGTCTTATACGGCCAACAATAATTTTTGTGACAAGCTTGTAGATAGTATTGCAAAGACTGATTGGCCGGTAGTTATTAAGGGACTCAGGACTCTTGCACTTGGGAATAAGCGTAATTAGAGTTTTGTTTAAATATTCCGGCATAACCCTAAAGGAGAAAATAGCTTTTACCTCATTTTTTACAGAACACCCAACAATAAGCCAAAAACGCTGGAAGAATCCCGCATGAAGCCCATCTGGACCCGGAGCCTTGTAAGGCTTGAAGGTATTCAGAGTGTCAAAAATCTCACTATCCCTCACTGGATATTCTAGTCTATCCCTATCATCATCACCCAACCTGCAATGCCAGCAAGGGGGGATCCAATCTTCAAAAGGCACACTAACTTGAGAAGAGGAGAAAAGATCAACAAACCCCTGCCTTATGAAATCAGCAATAACAGCGTCACCATTCAGCCAATTACCCACTCGATCCTTAATGCAGGTAATCTTATTTCTTCTTCTACGGACAAGGGCCGAGGTGTGGAAAAAAGCCGTGTTTCTATCTCCATCAATAACCCAGGTGATACGCGATTTCATACTCCAAAATTCCTCTTCAAGGCGCAGGACCTCTGAAAATTCAGCCCTTAAACCCCTCTCCAAATCAATGAGAGAGCTGCTAGGCCTATCCGCAAGCGCAGGCTGAATACCCTTAAGCCGAGCTCCAAGTCTCCGCTTTCTATGGAAAATATTACCAAAGTGATTCAAGTTCCAGTCCCTAGCCTTGGCCGCAAACTTTGTCACCGCGGCATCCAAGCTATTAGAAGCATTCCACGTTTCCCTAACCACACTAGGGAAGGAAGGGTCAGACAGCCACATTGGCTGGAATCTAAAAGGCCTGGGGAGATGTACTTTAGCTGCATGATTCAACTTGAGAACAATGGTACTATGGTCCGATTGAGCTCTCTCCAAGTGAGTAACACTCGCTTCCGGATAAATTAAATTCCACTCAGAATTCACAAACACTCTATCAATTCTCTCCTGGACTAACTAAGACAGAGGGCGAAGGTTAGACCAGGTGAATCTTGGACCAGAAAATCCAAGATCAATCATTCTACAGTCATTTAAGCACTCCCGAAACTTCATAGCTCTGCTCAGATTAACTCTTCCACCCCCAAACTTATCTTCGCCATCTAACACTTCATTGAAGTCTCCAGCCAAAACCCAGGGCAAGGAGTGAAGACCGGCAACAGTGGAAAGATTTTCCCATAATAGCTTCCTTTCCGCAAATCTGGGACTCGCATAGATAGCAGAAAGAAGCCAGGAAGTACCCAGCAATAAATCCTTGACAAGGGCATGAATTTCCTGCTCGGTGGAAGATAACTCAATCACTTCAGCCTGGCCTAAATCCCAGAGAACCCACAATCCTCCAGACAGGCCGATATTATTGGCATGGATAGCTCCATCAAACGGTAAGCGATCAGCGATAAACTTAGCTCTATTCCCGCTAACTTTTGTTTCAGAAATAATCAAAACAGCAGGGGACAAATTATGAACTAAATCACGAACAGAATTATTAAAGGTGGGGTTAAGAGCACCCCGACAATTCCAACTAACAATATTCATTAAAACAAATAAAAAGGAAGAAACAAACTCAGACAAGGAGAGAATCACTACCCTCATCACAAAGCATATCACCGTCAGCCTGCAGTTGATCTTCATTATCATCAGAAAAATGGGCACTAGTTGCTCTTACAAGTTTAGTCTGCTCTATTCTATTTTTTTGCAAATTTGAAACCGGGACAGAAACCCAAGAATTTTAAAACTGAGGACCAATCTGACCGAATGCATCAGAAAATCAAGCCAGGCTTGATTTTTGGTCCAATCTAGTTGATTAGCTCGGCCTATATGTTTTTTTTTTTTTTTTAACAATCCTAAGAAATAGGGTCATTCCTTGATTCTCACAAAAAAAATAAGAGTGTGATAAATAAAGCTAGTGGCTAGCCTTTTTTTTTTTTCTTTTTTTTAGGGAATATTGAAAACAACTTGTTGTCCAACTACTCTACCATATTAATCTAGTAATGCATCTCATATATTTTTTTAAAGGAAAAAATGCATTTGTCCCCCTTTATGTTGGGGTAATTAACAAATTTTGTCGTAATTTTTGAAACCAAATAGCGTCCCCTTCTATATTTCTGAAATAAGAAATAATCCTTTTTTTTTCTTACTCTCCATTAAAATTATTCATTTCATCTTATTTTAAATATAGAGAATGAGATCGAGTTAATTAATTAACTTATTCTTTTTTATATGATAAATATTAAGAGTATATGACAAAAATTTTCTAACTTTTCAAATCTATGTTAACAATTAATAATTAAATTATAGTGGAAATTAAATTATTTGAACTACTTAGATAAAATGATTTCTTTTATAAATTTATAAAAATTTATTCACCAACCTTTTATTGTTGAAATTTATATATAACTTTTTCTACATAATGAACTATTTATATTGCAAATAAATTACAAATAATAATATATGATATCTTATGAATTTATTTGTAGGCTTACACAAAATCCAATATAAAGTCTGTATTATGCATTTGTCCCCCCTTTATGTTGGGGTAATTAACAAATTTTGTCGTAATCTTTGAAACCAAATAGCGTCCCCTTCTATATTTCTGAAATAAGAAATAATTCCTTTTTGTTACTCTCCATTAAAATTATTCGTTTCATCTTACTTTAAATATTGAGAATGAGATCGAGTTAATTAATTAACTTATTCTTTTTTATATGATAAATATTAAGAGTATATGAAAAAAATTTTCTAACTTTTCAAATCTATGTTAACAATTAATAATTAAATTATAGCGGAAATTAAATTATTTGAACTACTTAGATAAAATGATTTCTTTTATAAATTTATAAAAATTTATTCACCAACCTTTTATTGTTGAAATTTATATATAACTTTTTCTACATAATGAACTATTTATATTGCGAATAAATTACAAATAATAATATATGATATCTTATGAATTTATTTGTAGGCTTACACAAAATTCAATATAAAGTCTGTATTGATATGTTTTTTTAAAAAAAAAAAAAACATGAATACATATAAATATATAATATTATATATATTTAAATCAAGTCTCATACTCATAATCTTGTTCACAAATATATTATTCTGTTTAAATTTGACTTATTAAGCCTAAATTTGGGCTTGAACTTGCCTCCTTTACTGACCAGACAAAAATAATTTTTTTTTCTTCTAAACGGAGCTCATTTACATGTGTGTACGTGTGTGCGTGTGTGTGTGAGTGAAAAATGGAGGGGATGGTTCATTTATGCCTTACAATTTGTTTCCTATCAATTTGAAAAAAGATGTGGAAATTTTTTAGTTTACATTCTATATTTTTGTTCTTGCAATGTAAGATTGTTTCACATTGTAAACTAAATAAAAATTTACAATGTTATACACATTCGTTTAATCTATAAAATAAGATTTACATCACTAGCACAATATAAATATATAATTACCAAAATTATATATATATATATATATATATATATATATTTCTTAGACTTTTGCTAATCTAGTGCTTTTATGTGTAGAGCCTAGTTGTGTTTGATCCGGTTGACGACCTGATTCGACCTGAAATAATTTTGCGTGGTTTTTAATGGGAAATTTTCTAAGATTTAGTCCATGGAGCACAAGCTTGGGCTAATAGGCCCAAGCCATAGCGCTCATTTTTGGCCCGTTTTGTAACCCATTGTGAATCCAGTGCGCAGGATATAGAAACCGTTGTTTTGGTGGTTAGTGTTTCTTCTTGTTGTTTTTGAAAGAGTGAAAAATTGTACAACAGTACTTTATATTTTTTTTCCCTGATAATAGTGAAATCCCTGCAACTCCGTGGACGTAGGAAAATTATCGAACCACATAAATACTGTCTTGTGCTTGTGATTTTTTTTTTTTTTTTTTTGCTTGTATTTTCTCACTTTTTTTTTCTCATAGGTTTGGGTATTTCATGTTAATTTCCCTACAACTGGCATCAAAGCCTAGGGTTAGGTTTAAGTAGGAGTAATGGCAAAGGAAGCAGGAAAGGCATCTGGAATAGAAAAGTTTGATGGCATAGACTTTGGATTCTGAAGGATGCAAATTGAGGATTATCTTTATGGTAAGAAGTTGCATCTGCCACTTCTAGGGAAAAAACCTGTGACTATGAAGGATGAGGAATGAGCTCTTCTTAACAGACAGGTACCAGGAATTATCAAGTTAACTCTTATCTAGATTTGTTGCATACAATGTTGTAAAGGAGAAGACCACAGCAGATCTGATAAAGGCTTTGTCTCATATGTATGAAAAGCCGTCAACAAACAACAAGGTGCATCTAATGAAGAAACTGTTCAATCTGAAGATGGCAGAGAATACATCAGTAGCACAACATCTAAATGAATTTAACACTATCACAAATCAATTGTCACCTGTAGAAATTGATTTTAATGATGAGATCCATGCACTGATTGTTTTGGCTTCTTTGCCAAATAGTTAAGAGGCAATGAAGATGATAGTAAGCAATTCTACAAGAAAAGAAAAGCTAAAGTACAATGACATATGAGATTTAATTTTAGCTGAGGAGATTCATAGAAGAGTTGCAAGTGAAACCTCAGGATCTGGTTCCGCCCTAAACCTTGAGACAAGAGACAGAGGTAATGATAGAAATTCAAATCGAGGTAGATCAAAATCTAAAAATTCTAATCAGAACAGAAGTAAATTTAGATCAGGTCAACAAGTACAATGCTGGAATTGTGGGAAAACAGGTCACTTTAGGAGGCAATGCAAAAGTCCTAAGAAGAAGAATGAAAATGATTCTGCTAATACTGTAACAGAAGAGGTACAGAATGCATTACTTCTTGCAGTAGACGGTCCACTTGATGATTGGGTTTTAGACTCAGGAGCTTCGTTTCATACAACTCCACATCGAGAAATCATACAAAATTATGTTGCAGGTGATTTTAGTAATGTGTATTTGGTTAATGGTGCAGCCTTGGATGTTGTGAGTATGGGAGACGTCCAGATATTGTTGTCCAATGGGTCTATTTGGTTACTGGCGAAGGTTCGACATATTCTTGACTAAAGAAGGAATCTGATTTCTGTTGGACAACTTGATGATGAAGGGCATGCAATATTATTTGTTGGTAATATTTGAAAGGTTACAAAGGGAGCCAACGTATTGGCTCGTGGAAAGAAGACTGGTACTCTATATATGACCTCAAGTCCAAGAGACACAATTGCAGTTATTGAAGCAAGTACTGATACAAGTCTATGGCACCGCAAACTTGGTCACATGAGTGAGAAAGGGATGAAGATGCTGCTGTCAAGAGGAAAAACTACCAGAATTGAAGTCCATTGATTTTGACATGTGTGAAAGTTGCATCTTAGGAAAGCAGAAAAATGTGAACTTCTTGAAAACTGTGAACTTCTTGAAAACTGGCAGGACACCGATGGCTGAAAACTTGGAGTTTGTACACACTGATTTGTGGGGGCCTTCTCTGGTTGCATCCCTTGAAGGTTCAAAGTACTACATCACTTTTATTGATGACTCAAGCAGAAAGGTATGAGTTTATTTTCTAAAAAATAAATTTGATGTATTTAAAACTTTTAAGAAGTGGAAGGCCATGGTTAAGACAGAAACATGTTTGAAGGTAAAATGTCTGAGGTTAGATAATGGAGAAGAGTACATAAATGGAGGGTTCAGTGAATATTGTGATGCACAAGGAATTAGGATAGAGAAGGTTATTCTTAGGACACCACAGCAGAATGGTGTGGCCGAGCACATGAACAGAACTCTCAATTAGCATGCTAGGAGTATGAGGTTGCATACTGGACTACCAAAAACTTTCGGGACTAATGTTGTTAGCACTGCAGCTTACCTGATAAACCAAGGACCATCAATTCTCATGGAGTTCAGACTTCCTGAGGAGGTTTGGAGCAGTAAAGAGGTAAAGTTTTCTCATTTAAAAGTTTTTTGTTGTATTTCTTATGTTCATATTGATTCTAATGCTCGTTGATGCAAAGTCTAAAATATGTTTTTTCATTTACCATGGTGATGAGAAATTTGGCTATAGGTATTGGGATGAACAAAACAAGAAAATCATCAGAAGTAAAAATGTGATATTTAACGAATATGTTATGTATAAGGACAAAACAGCTGTAGTGCCAGATATTATAGAGATAGATCAAAATAAATCTGAGTTTGTCAACTTAGATGAATTGACTGAAAGTACTGTCCAAAAAATGGGTGAAGAAGATAAGGAGAATGTAGATTCACAAGTAAATCAGAGCTCACTTGTAGCTGAAGTCCATAGATCTTTCAGGACCATTAGACCTCCACAGCGTTATTCACTCGCTCTAAATTATCTCCTATTGACTGATGGTGGTGAGCTAGAGTGTTATGATGAAGCCTTGCAAGATGAGAATTCAAGCAAGTGGGAGTTAGCCATGAAGGAAGAGATGGATTCCTTGTTGGGGAATCAGACATAGGAACTGACTAAATTGCCAGTAGGAAAGAAGGCTTTGCACAATAAGTGAGTATACAGAATAAAGAATGAGCATGATGGTAGCAAACGTTACAATGCCAAATTAGTTGTTAAAGGGTTTTAGTAGAAGAAGAGCATTGACTACTCAGAAATATTTTCTCCAATTATGAAGATGTCAACAATTAGACTACTAATGGGAATGGTGGCTGTAGAAAACTTAAATCTTGAGCAATTAGATGTGAAGACGGCATTCCTTCATGGTGACTTAGAGGAAGATATTTACATGATTTAGCCAAAAGGGTTCATTATTCAAGGACAAGAGAATCTAGTTTGCAAATTAAGAAAAAGCTTATATGGCCTAAAATAAGCTTCTAGACAGTGGTATAAGAAATTTGACAGTTTTATGCATAGAATTGGTTCAAGATATGTGAAGCTGATCAATATTGTTATGTTAAGTCTTTTGACAGTTCTTACATCATTTTATTGTTGTATGTGGATGATATGCTTATTGCAGGGTCTAGCATTGAGGAGATTGATAATTTGAAGAAGTAATTGTCAAAATAGTTTACGATGAAGGATTTGGGAGCTGCAAAGCAAATCCTTGGTATGAGAATCATTAGAGACAAGGCTAATGGTACATTGAAGCTTTCACAGTCAGGGTATGTAAAGAAAATTCTCAGCAGATTCAACATGAATGAAGCTAAACCAGTGAGCACGCCCTTGGGTAGTCATTTCAAACTAAGCAAAGAATAGTCACCGAAAATAGAAGAAGAAAGGGACTATATGAGCAAGATGCCCTAAGCCTCAGTTATTGGCAGCTTGATGAATGCTATGGTGTGTACAAGGCCAGACGTTGCACATGTAGTGAGAGTTGTGAGCAGATACATGAGTAGGCCAGGAAAGCAGCATTGGAAGGATTCTGAGATATTTGAGAGGTTCATCAGATACATGTCTTTGCTTCACATGTGCAATTTTGAAACTGCAAGGTTATGTAGATATTAATTGTGCTGGTGATATTGATACTAGAAAGAGTACTACTGGGTTTGTATTTACTCTGAGTGGTATAACTATATCTTGGGCTTCAAATTTACAAAAAATTATTACTTTGTCTACTACAGAAGCTAAGTATGTTGCAGCAACTGAAGCTGGAAATGAGATAATTTGGCTACATAACTTCTTCGATGAATTGGGTAAAAAGCAAGAAATGGGCATTCTACATAGTGACAATCAGAGTGCAATTTTTCTTGTTAAAAATTTAGTTTTTCATTCAAAGTTGAAGAATATACAGACAAAATACCACTTTGTTCGGTACCTTGTTGAAGATAAGATGGTAATATTTGAGAATATTTGTAGATCTAAGAACCCAGCAGATATGTTGACTAAGGGTGTCACTATTGAGAAGCTGAAGCTATGCAACTTCAGTTGGTCTTCTAGCTTGAGGACAAGAGGATGAATTGTAAGGATAATGGATTGTTTTTGGAAAATAGCGGTTGATGTTGGTGATTGAACTAGTCTCCAAGTGGGAGATTTGTTGGGCTTTGTGAAGCCTAGTTGTGTTTGATCCGGTTGACGACTTGATCCGACCTGAAATAATGTTGCATGGTTTTTAATGGGAAATTTTCTAAGGCTTAGTCCATAGAGTGGAGGCTTGGGCCATTGGGTTCAAGCCGTAACGCTCATTTTTAGCATGTTTTGTAACCCATTGTGAATCCTATGTGAAGGATATAGAAACTATTGTTTTGGTGATTAGTGTTTTTTCTTGTTATTTTTGAGAGAGCGAAAAATTATATGGCCACACTTTGTATTTTTTTTCCTAATAATAGTGAAATCTTTGTAACTCTGTGGATGTAGGCAAATTGTCGAACCACGTAAATACTGTTTTATACGTGTAATTATTTTTCTTTGGCGTATGTTTTTTCTATTTTTTTTTTTTCTTATAAGTTTGAGAATTTCGTGTTAATTTCCTAACGCTATGATGTACAAGTGATGTTTGAGTCTTCTGACTAATTTTACCTCTTAGTTATGCTTATCAAAGTTTCTCCTTAAATCTAAATTCTTCAACTTTTATTTCTTGGGCAATCAGATTCAAGATAATATTCACCTCATCAACATGGACCAGGTAGTGCTACGTGTAGAGTGGGCACCAACTTGTACGGTGAATCACCAGAATTTGATTCATCATAGAATGAAAAGTTGAAGAAGAAAACATGGCTATCCACATCAACTGTGGGTCATCTCTAATTTTGTATAGTGCTTCCTTACTTCATCACGACTCATGGGCATATAGCTAGCTACCACTTTGGTTTGATTTGGCTTGTCTTGGACACTCATCAATCTCTGCAGCCACATTTGGACATGTGGATTCAATTATTTTTTTTGTGTTCGAAACCCAGAAAAAAGTACAACGTCTTTGACATAAATTTATTTATTTAATTTTGTGCAGACCACCATATATGATTCCACAAGTTGTAGTGTATATATGATACTACTAATTAATTAAGATTTGTACATTCTGCAGCATAATTTTTGTAGTACATTTTAGAATTTGAATTCATCCAAATTCATTTTTCACTCGGTAAGAATTATTTGAATTTTACATCACGTTGGTCATTTCACAAAATCACAATACATTCTTCAAACAGCAAGTTATTCTTTTTTTTTTTTAATGTAAAAAATATGTTATATATACACACATGCATGTACTTATTATAAATAAATGGCACCGAAATATGGTGTCAAAAATAATTGCATATGACAAGTACAGATAAGCACAGCACGTCTTGAATAATTATAATCAAAGAAAATCATTAGGTCTTTTTTTTAAAAAAACAACCGATTATAAAGATTTTTATTATTAGTTGTCCACATACATTCATTATAAAAAGGTTTTAAAAGTTCATCAAAAAATATAAAAAGGTTTTAAAAGGGTTCTTTCGGCATGGGAAAATATACAAACTTTTAATAAAATATAGATTTTAAGCTTAAAATAATTCAATTATATTATAAAATTTTATCTTAACTGATACACAAAGACAGTTGAACCAAAACAAATATAAATAAATAAATAAATTCAATGATTTGCATAAAATTATCTCCCATTAGTATTAGCCATTGATAAAGCTATGGGACCATCCAAGCTCTTCTTCCTAAAATAAACACGAGCTTGCCACGTGGCTACCTATTCCCAACTTAAAATCCCTCGTATTTATATTCTCTTAAACCAAACAAACCGTCCCATGTAACTCTCTCTCTCTTTCTGTCTGTACGACATGTCAGAAAGTCGAAACGCCTCCGAAATTTCAGAAGCGGAGACTATACGACTTGGGGTTGATCTCGTATCGGCTGCAAGGCGAAATATCGGGTTCTTGAGAGCTGTGGCCGAGTCTCAGTGGCTCCATGAGAAAGCAACCGTTGTTGAAGCTATAAGAAGGTAATAATAAGGTCAACTGTGTGTTATTGCACTCATCGTGCTTTTTTTCTTTTTGTTAAGGTAATCTGATCGGACGGTGTTTGTTGTTGTTTTTCAGGTATGATGAGCTATGGATGCCGTTGATTTCTGATCTGACGGTGGTAGGGTCAACCACTCCTCTGGTCCTTCCACCTCTTGATGTTGAGTGGGTTTGGTTTTGTCACACTTTGAACCCGGTAAGTAAACCGCACCTGCATGTGTCTCTGTTCGTTGGCTCAGAAAGCATAAGAAAAGAAAAGAAAAGAAAAGAAAGTTGTCATTTCTGTTTTTTAATGGGTGATGGGAAGAAAATAGCTGTAAAGTAACTTGTCATTATATCTTCGTTTGGTTGCTAGTAAAGCATGGGGAAAGAAAATGAAAGTGGTATTCTTTAATTATTATTATTATTTGTTTTATATGGGGAATGAGAAAAAGTTAAAACTTTCGATAATGCCGACATTTTGGATACTTGAAATGAAAAATAAAATCTCACTCAAGTGAGCTAGGTACCCCAGGTAGGTTAATAAATGTTTTATCTTCTTATGCTTTTTCCTTTTCTTTCTTATTCTCCAAACAAAATGTAAGATATTTTTTTGAGAAAATTTTTAGAAACTCAAGCAGAACTCCACCGTGAATTTAATGAACAGACCTTACTATGAATATGAGAGTGAGGATTATCATTCTCCATGAGAGTACTTTAGAAGTACTCTATTTTTTGAGTAACAACAATATTATTCCTAAAGAAAATTTCCGGAATTTATTTCATAACTATTGAGGTTTCATTTTGTAATCAGTGTGCAGTAAAAATAGTGTATCAAGTATTGCACTATTGCTCCATTTATTCTTTTCCAACTTGTGATATTTTATTTTATTTTATTTTATTTATTTTTAAATTTTATCCTTAGACAGATGTGATCGAGAATCTTGCTGGCCTGTTCATATGTTATAATATCAGGTAGATAATTTGGTAACGTCACACATATTACAATATATGGAAAAACAATGCTATTTGCTTCAGGGGGAATTATTTTTTGCACAATGCACACATTTGAAGGATGGAAGCAGTTATATATTAAATATAGAGAAATAATACTTTTTAATGTTGTGGAAGAAATCATTTGTCCATATCTTATATATTAATTTTTACTAATTAAATTTATGGTGGGACTCATCATTCATGTCAAATCTTTTTTTCTTTTTATATTAATTTTTACTTTTTTTTTCTTTTTTCTTTTTTTGAGAAGACTCTCAAATCATATTCATGCACTAGTTAATTGCAAATAACACTTTTTTTGTTTTGATTTATTTAGTTTTTTCCTTTGCCTTGTGACACTGCTTTTTTCTAAGAAGCTTTAATAAGTTGTAAGGATTCTAATTTCCAGGTGAGGTACCAGCAATATTGCGAATCAAGGTTCTCAAAACTCATTGGAAAGCCAGCAATTTTTGATGAAGAGAATGAAGAGTATGCACTGCTTAGATGCAAGAATATTTGGACTCATAGATACCCATCTGAGCCATTTGAGAATGAAACGGATTCAGATATGTCAATCCCAGTTGTCACAAACGAAGAAATTTTGGTGGAAGTCACAAAACATAGATTCTTGTATTCCAAAATTTCAGAGGCATATAGGTCTGAAATTGTGTACTTAATTGCAGCAAGGCAAAGGTACAAGGGATTTTTGTACATGGTGCAGAGTTTTTGTGATGAGAGTGCTCGTTTGGTGCCTGCCTCAGATATTCTACTAATATGGTTGACACATCAGGTTGGTTTTCCTAGACACATTGCGTTTCTCGAACCAAGTTTCTCTCTAAACTAGTTTAGAGAAAAATCCTACAAACTCATCATATATATTTATATTGAGTGAGAATTATGAAATTCTAACCATTAGATTACATGTTTTTATTTCATCCTTAATGCCTACAAAATTTCAAGAAAATCAAAGATCAATTATTATGTCATCAAATAAATGTTATAATTTCAAGTTTTTGTAATCTAAAGTTGTATACAAAAAATAAATTAATTGATCAAATAGTAAATAATATCCGATTTGAACGAAATTTGATATGCAAGTTAAGAACATAAAGAACACGAAATTCAATTGATAGATTTTCAAAATTCACACCCAAAAAAGAAGTATACAAGAAGTTTGAAGAGTTTTTCTAGTTTGGAGAGAAACTTTATTCGGGTTTCTCTATGTTATTTTTGTATATTTAAAGGAAATGCTAAAGTTATTAACAATTTTACTTTAAAAAAATTACAAAGCACGAAATATTGTGTTAATTTATGTAATTGATGTCATACCAATAATATAATAAATAAATTTCTAAATTATTTCTTTTATGAAAGATGCTATGTCCACAACAAACTTATAACATTTTACACATATACACTTAGATTAAGTTAAAGTTGAAATTATTCTTTATTTGAAAAAAAAGATTATTTTTTTGCTCGAAATATTGTGTTAATAATGTAATTGATGTCATGCCAAAAATATAATAAATAAATTTCTAAATTATTTCTTTTATGCCTAAAAGTCGGTACACATCAATTTACATATTCTATTAATAAAATTTGTAACTATCCATGTCATCGCTTTAACTTTTTAATCCATATATATGCCTTATCCTATGTTGTGTCTTTTGCATGATTAAGGTTTCTCTTTTTATTTTCCACATTTGTGGTTTATAAGTATGTTCTTTTCTTTTAGGATGCTTTCGTGATTTTTCTTTTTCTTTTTAAACACATAAATCTCTCATCAATTTTATGGTCAAATGATATATAACTAAAGAAGAGGTTTAATTTGGACTTACGGTGCTTTATAAGATTATTATATATACTTCATTATTTGTTTAATCCAAGAAACTAGACTATAAATTTCGTGTAAGAACATGTCATAGAATTTATCTTGGACTTCTGTTAAAATTCAATGACACATCCAAACTTGTTCTTGAACTTATAAGCAAAGATGATTTTTATTTTTTAAAATTGTGTTAAAGAAATTTTTAGTAATATATAGTATTACTCCATAAAGAAAAAGAAAACGCACTGAGAAAAATGCTATCTCAGTTTTGTTGGATTAAGTCTATTTGCATTTATTAGATTATTCATTTTGGTATGTGTCAATTCTTTTTGTACTATCACGAGTTGTTGCTTTCTATTGCTTAATGCACGTTTTTTTCTTTCGAAGTCAAAATAAGTATCCCTAATAGGAGTACAATTTTGATTTTGTGGGGTGGAATAAATTAGAGCTACCCAACAGTATATGCAGAGGACTTGAAGGAGATGGAGGGTGATATGGGGAAGGTAGTAACTGTGTGGGAAAGTGTGAAGGAAAAGGAAATGAAAGAGACAAAGATATTGTGGGAGAGAGCATTTGATCAACCTTATGAGAAAGCTGGTGGAGAGGTTGTGTTGGATTTGGATAGGGTTAACTTAGTCAAGCCACCATTTTACTGGGAGGTATCAGATACAGATGTCAACACCAAATACAAGTCCATGCTACCAAGGTTCTTACTAGAGGTCAGTTTAAGACTCAATATTTTTTTGGTCTTTTATTTGGTTCTCCTATTTCTTAAAAGAATTTTTTCATGCTGAGAACCACAACTGTTTGCCTAGACTGACTTCAATTCTTTTTCTTTTATTTTTTCATGCTATTTTAAGTTCCATCAATTCAGATCTTGAGTATAACTTTCTTTTTTTTCAAATTTTTATTCTTAGATAGATTTTCAACAAAATTTACATTAGACCTTAGCACCAAAGGATCATGTTGGATCAATAAATTTAGAGGGCAGTGACTCTTTGCTTTAAGTCTTTAATTTTTCCAAGTGTGTGAACTGATCTTAGACCCTCTTCTTGCTTAAAGATGTCTTTAGATTCTTAGCAAAATTAACTACATAACTTGTATTTTTTTTACCAAGCATTAACCATTGTATACTTTAGATTCTTAGCACAATTACTGGTATGATCTGGCAATTTATAGTTGGGCTAAGTACTGTTGCCACTTTCTCTGTGCACCCAATAACCGAAATTATAATTTCTTTCTTGGGTGAGTACTTTCTTTTTGACCAATGCGACATGCTAGCTCTTTTTATATATATAAATCAAGCCATGTGACACTAGAAGTTACAAGTAATTTCTACCCTGAGGCAAAAGACCAAAAGTTATTGCTTCATAATGCAGTCTGTGACCAAGATTGGCAGGACTCATGGCAACCTTAAGATTCTTTTCATTGTACCAATATTTTATGCACTTGATCTATTAACCATCACATGGTATTCCACTATTCCTATTCCTATTCCTGTCTGTTGCCAATCTTGACATGATGGTGGTGATTCAGTAAGATTTGGTAATCATGGGATAATTAATTTCACTAAATAAAACCCATCTACAGAAAAAGCCAACTTGACTGGATAACACCAATGGGCCCTACTTAAAAATAAAAAATAAAAAACAAAATTGACATTCCATTATAAAAATCCTTATTTAAAATATTTTAGGACAGAAAAAAGTCTTTTAACATCATATAATATTAATATACTCGTTAGGAGAGAACAAAAACAAGATACTTAAATTCATGGGGATTTAAATGGTAATTTGTGAGTTCTAGTTAGCTCAACTGGTAAAGTCTCTGATGATTGTATAAGAAATATGAGATTCAATCTCCGCTTATACCAAAAACTGATTGGTGTCTTGGTCTAATAATAAAGAGCTATTATTAAGAGCGGATGCTATAGGTTAAAACTTTCTTAAAAAAAAAAAAAAAGGTAATTTCATTTCTTATGATGTTCAGGTTGTGGGCTTTTTTCTTCTCAAAAAAAAAAAAAAGGTTGTGGGATTTTTGCCATCCAGTGGATATGGCCACAAATAGTGGGCTAATAAATGGCAACCCTTAAAGCCCCATTTCAATGTCAATGTTAGAGAAAGGAGAGGTGCTTTAGGTTTCCTAGATGGGCCACTTGGTCTAAAACAGCATCAGTTTTGTGTAAGCTTGGGCTGGTGCCATTACATGAAGTTCATCATTCTGTGAATTACAAAAGGATCATGGTCAATTTTTTGACTGTCGGCCTTGAATCATGCCGGAAATAGCCAAAATCGGCTCTAAATGAGACCCAAACACCCTTCCTTCTTTTATTTTGAATATTTGTTGTTTCTTTTGTTTTGTGAAGGCAATAATATGTTTTTTAAGGAATTCTACTTTTTTTTTATTCAGTAAACCAATAGAGAAAGTGCATTCAGTATAAGTTGTGGTCAAACTAAAACCACATTAAAGGATTTGAGAGTTTCACAAAAATGAGGTGAGTTAATCTTAAGATCAAACATTTCAATATTTATTGATCAATGGAAGAGTGCTGAAGTAATGAAATATATTTCTTACTAATAATTTGACAATATTGTAAAATATATATCTTCTAGATATTTTCATCTTCATTGGGAAATTTATGAGAATAGTAACTAATTTAATATTGGTATGCTGATTTTGGGATTTCTTTGTTGGGGCTTACATTCTTGATTCTTGCAATTGTATCCTACACTTCAGCATGTTTCCATGGGTTTTAGATGGTGAATGAAGTTCGGTAAAACTCAGTTTAATTTAACAAGATTTTTCTAATTAGAAGTACTTTCATAAGCAAGCTAGTTAGAGGTAATTCACTTGGGAAAGCCAGCTTCATATGAGAGCTTTTGTTATTTATTAGGGAGATTCATGTTTTCAACAAAAATCAGCTCCAATCAATTGAGTTATTGTTATGAAATTAGAGATATTTCAATCCAAGTAGGCTTTTTTTTGGGCACCAAAAGATACGTAGAAGCACTTCATGTTTGTGTTACTTAAACCATCACTGCTATTTTAAACACAGGTCTGTGTGTTTGTAAGGTTCAACTCTAGGATGAAGGCAACAGAACAGTCAAGTGAATTCCTCCGCCTTGGTATGTTAAGATGTCACAGGGAGTTGAAGCTTGAAAAATCCATCTCCAACTTTCAGTATGATTCATGGCAAAAAGCTTGGCATCTCTATTGTGAGTTTGGGACCAAGGGAATCAGACTTGAGCTACGTCACCGCGGTGGCCACTGTTTCAAAGGAAGTAGCTTGCAAGAGACTGTTACATTCCATTGGAATGATTTACTAAGAGCATCTTCTTTAACTCTGGAAAGAGGAGTTGCTCAACAATTGAGAATTCATGCTTCAATAACTCCACCGGTTCAAGCGCCATACTTGTTGAAATGTGTGCCTGACCGAGTCACTGATGATTCAGGGGCCATGATATCAGATGTTATTCTCAGAATGAATAGGTATAGGCCTCAAGAAGGGCGTTGGTTGTCTCGGACTGTTCTTGATCATGCAGGGAGAGAGTCTTTTGTCATTAGAATAAGGTAATCTTTCAAACCTTCTATCTTTGTTCTTTGGAAGACAATTTTGGTACTTTTGAGAGAGAATTATGAATTTATTGACACAATTTGAACACAACTTGTAGAGTGGGAGAAGGGTTTTGGAGAAGAGGAGGTGAAGCTCCCAAGGCTGTGAAATGGGAGGATAGGATAATAGAGATACGAGAAGGTTCATGGTCTTATGTTGCTGATTCCATTGGAAGAGCCCCTGGTATGTATAAAAATTTTCAGTTAACTAGTTTTTAACAAGGTGCATCACATGTACCTGGCTGAGATTTGATGCAAGAGCAGAATCTGATTTTCTGAATTTGAAGAGTAAAAATGCAGTCTGTTTGGCAACAGCTCTAATCCTTTTACCTTAATTTTTTCTATGTACAACTATACTTTAGTTAACTTTCAGCAAATAAGCTTTATATCATTATATAGCCACTAAAAAAAAGAAAAGATAAAAGACTAGTAAAAGAAGATTCAAAGCTTTTATTTCTTTTCTTTCCTGGTCTGTCTCAGCACCCAACTGGACTATAAGTCACTAACTATAACAAATGAAAGAGTTAGAAAAACCATCATGCATATGATTCACAACATTTGTGCAAGGACAACATAAAATTTATGCCTTTTCTTATTAGCAAAAAGACATGAGAAACAGATTTTTCAGTTACTTTTACCAAAGGTGTGTGACAACCATCTGACATTGGTTTCGTAAGAAATCATGTATGTTTATGCTAGCTCTTCTATTCATCTTTAAGATTAAATTTTAAACATTTTTTTTCCTGTCATTGTTGCCGTCTAGTACAGAGAAAGTGGTAGGAACGGCAACGCCAAAAGAACCACCAGAACAATGGAAAGCTGCATGGAAATTTTCAACAGGAGATGAAGTAATGATAGGGTGGGAATCATCTACATTTACTTCTGGCCTGCGTTTCTCTCTGAAAAATCAAATGTCTCCAGAACCATCGGTAGGGGGGAAATTTTTTTTTTTCTTACAATCTTGGTTATCTTAATATTTTGGTCGATAATTAGATTTGAAACCATTAGTCACAGGTGAAGCTATTGAAAGGGAGAAAAATGCTGTACCAACTAAAGAACACTAAGTCAGACTGGAAAGATGAAGAAAGCCGACTCAAGGATGAAGAAGAAGAAGAGAAAGAGGAGGATGAAGATGAAGATGAAGAGGGGTTTGTAACACTGGTTAGATTCACAGAGGAGAACCCAACTGGAAGAGCAACAGCTCTTTTAAATTGGAAGCTATTGGTAGTTGAATTGTTGCCTGAAGAGGACGCAGTATTGGTTCTTCTTCTATGCATTTCAATACTCAGAAGTGTATCAGAGATGAAGAAGGAAGATTTGGGATGCTTGTTAATTAGGAGAAGATTAAAGGAAGCAAATTTTGGAGCTAGAGATTGGGGTTCTGTAATACTTCATCCTTATTCATATTCCTCATCTATCACTTCACCTTATATTCAACCTTGGTATTGGAATTCCAAGGCAGTGATTGCATCAGAAAGAGCAGATCACATCACAAGGCAACCGGCTTCGAATTACTCGCCAGTAGAAGGTGGTGATAAGTTGTACAAGCAAGGGATTATAACATGAGAAGATGAGCATTGGTTTTTTGCATCAATAATTTATAAATTAATGGGTGAAAGGTATAGAGAATTTTGCATTGATAGTGTTCATTACCTGTGTAGGATTAGTTTAGGAAGCATGTACACTCCTGGCGTCTGAATTAAAGATATTTGATCCTGCATGTGCATTTTGCATCAAGAGACCCTTTTGAACATATAACTTGCATATGACTTGTTGGTTTTACTGTCCCTAACCTAGCAGCATTTGGCTTAATTGAGTGGAAAATATGCTATTAGAATAACGGTTATTAGCCACAAGATTGTTTTGTGACATGGGATGGGATTGACACAGGCAATTTGATTTAGGGTTAAATAGATTAAGACATCTGGCTACACCGAGTGAATGAGTGCGTAGAGCTTTGCTTTTGAAGTATTTTTTAAAGATAATTCGATATGTAGGAAAAGATAAGATTTGAACCCTGTGGAACACTCGCTATAATGTAAGAATAATGTTAGGAACACATAAAATGATACAAATTCTATCACTCATAACTCGACAATAAACTTTTCTATGTGAGTGATAGGAGTGTGATGACGTGAATGATAGAGGTGTGATGGCATACACTTTGTTATGGGAAATGTCTTGCATGTGTCGGCTCTTCAGTCATTAATCTAGTCATATATCTCAAGTTCTACAAACAAATCGACAATAAAAACGACTTTAAAGTTTTTGGCCAATTGGCAGAGAAATTTTTCCTTGACTAGCTAGGTGGTCACCTTAATGATTTATGTGGAAGTTCTATTAGCACATGAACAATGGAATATTAATTAAATAATAGCACATGAATGTTTGAGACGTTGAGGCTGATTATTGAATGCAGGGCCGCTTTAATATAGTTTGAGGCTTAGACAATAAATTTAAGAGAGATATTTTAATATTAATTAAATAATCTTTATTTAAATATTTAAATTATATTTATAAAAAAAATCTTCTTATATTTTGAGATATAAAATTAATAATTAAGTTTTTGTTTTTAGATTTATTAACATCTTTTTTGTTAATTATTATTTGGGTTTTGTTAATGGTGTCTATTTTACAATACTGGTTTGTAAAAATATACCTATTTTACACTCTAAAGTATTACTTTATTTATTTTACCAACTCATTTAATAATACACTCAATATCACATTTCTTATTTTTACATGCAACCTAATAAAATAATTATAAAAGAGAGAGAGAGAGAGAGAGGGAGGGGGGGGAGAAGAGAAAATGTATAGAGAATAAATGGAGAGAGAAGTGAATAAAAAAATTATACAACCATGCCTTTTGTAGTTAGTATATTTACCAACTCACTATAGCATGGATGTAAAAATATTTAGATACTCAGATAAAGTAAGTTTTTTATATTTTAATATCACTTTTGTTGAAAATATAAAAAATTATCAAAACAATTAATTCTCCATTTCTTTTCACATAAAAATTTTTTAAAGATATTTTTTAAACCAATATCCTTCAAGTATAACTTTTTCCTTACAATTTTAGGGTCTTTTTGAAGGTCAGGAAAGAACACAAAGCCTGCTTGATTTTTTTTTCTTTTAAAAATTAATAGTAGTATTAATTATCATCCTTACCATTTTTAGGAATTTTTGTACAATTTGGGTCTTCTACTTTTTAAATGGCGGACCTTAAAACCTTTATGTAAAATCCGAATGATGGGGCCCTTGGTCGAAATCTAAGTGGCCTAAGTCTAGACTTTGTTCATGGGTTAATGATATATATATATATACCATATATGACAAATTCAAAATGTTGAAATGTATGGTCAACAAAAAGGGAAGTATTAAAATGCCCCAATTTTATTCTTCTGTAAATATCTTTGCCATCAGAAAATTGACCCAAACGAGAAAGCGCTAGCAGTATTAATGTGGTTATGTCAACACTTTCCAGGCTAAAACATGTGAGATACTGAGAACTTGGGTGCATCATGAACAGGTTAATTATTTCATGGCATATTTGCATTTGAGCTAAGGTAAACATTTCATGCTATGTGACGCAATTGAAAATATTGGTGGCAAGAAGCCAAGAATCCTAACTTTCTTCAAGTGATAGTACTTTTTTTCCCGGTTTGAAGAGTGCGTCATGATCTCCATTTCATATTCTTCCTAGAAATTTCAATAAGAAGATTGGTTTTTTCATTTTGCTTACAACAAGTAAGGGAGAGGATTTAGCCTAGATTTTCTCCATGTGAAAATTGGTTAATGTTACTCAAATACAATAATCTTGGCTAAGAGGAAGATCGACTGGTTTTCCTTTTATTGTATTAAGTTATAAGATGCTGGGTATAAAATTTTTTTTTTTTTTTTTGGTAAAAGGGAAATTTTTTTAAACTTAAATAGCCATGAAAGGCACAGTACTGGCTATATGCCTTACATAATACAGACCAGCTGCATCTTCATTAACAAAAGTTACAATAGCAGGGGTAGGGGGATTAAACAAAATAACCCACTGATCTTGCTGCACACAGCCCTCCTTTGCCAAACCATCAGCAGCCCTGTTTGCTTCCCGATAGATGTGATGCACTCTGGTTTGTTGGAACGTGCTGAGGAGATGCCTACAATCATTCAAAAGAGAAGAATAGTCCCTGTTAGTGTATGAGTTAGACAGAACCAGATCTACCACCACTGTTGCATCAAGTTCTACTTCCAGGCAGTCAATTCCCAACTGTAATGCAAGCTGCAACCCATCCCGCAGAGCCCAAAATTCAGCTATGACACTAGTAGTGAATCCTATATTACGAGTGTAACCTCTAATCCAAGCACCTCTATGATTCCGAATTAGTCCTCCACCCCCTGCTCTCCCTGGATTTCCAAATGATGCTCCATCTGAATTTAACTTACTCCTACCTTCCATTGGTCTATTCCACTTGACACTGGCATACCTTACTTGTCTGGTTCTAAAAGAATTCCCCACACAGTACACATACTCAATGGCTTGCTGCAGACAAGAGTCATGGAGATTCGGGTTTAATGTAGTGTTTTCAAACACTACCCTATTCCTATGTTTCCAGAGTGACCAAATGGCAAAGGTGAACACTGTCTTCCACGGGCAACCTTTCACCTTAATCAAAGAGTTGCTCACACAATTAGTTTCAAGCCATTTAAGTAAATCAAGACTGAAGGTAGATTTCAAAACAACTGGCACACCAATTTTCCTCCAAAAATTCGCTGCAAAGGGACAATCATATAAAATTCGCTGCAAAAATTCGCTGCTGGGTATAAAATTCGCTGTTTCCTCCAAAAATTCGCTGCAAAAATTTGCTGCTGGGTATAAAATTGGTTTTTGGGTATCAAAGTCTCAAATACAGAAAAACATATAATATGAGGCATATCCAAACCATCATTGAACAAAGAAAAACTGAGAATGTGGGTTCCAGATCGGAGGTGGCGGCAAGTTAAGCTTAGGGGTTCAATTGAACCCCCTGAGCTGGCAAAAAAAAAAAAAAAAGGAATTATGTATAATAATTTTAAATAATTTGTTTTGATCCTTTAAAATAAAATCTTGAACTCCCGGCCCAATTTTTTTTTTTTTTAAGTCTAATTGAAATAAGCTTGAATATGATTCTTTTGACAATATCTTAGCTTTTTTAAACAGGAAATGATACACTAAAAAGCAATAAAACAACTAGACAAAAGTGAAGATAAATGCAAATATTAACACAACAAAAATTTTCTTAATATAATTATAAAGGCCACTAGTTGTCAAAGTTGAATTGAATTGGTAAATAAAATAATTGTAATGAGTAAAGACATAAAATAATAGATAAAAGCATATCAAGCAATAATAATTAAAGTTCACTTTTAACAACAATGATTAATATTTTTACTGTATTTAGAAATAATAGATAATTTCTAAAATTTTAACTTAACAACAACAATTAATATATTTATTATATTAAGAAACAATATATATGTCAGTTTGTTTGAACCCCTGTAAATCAAATTGTTTAACCTAATTAATTAGCCAAGTTGTTACTTAGGTTTATTATTCAAATTTAGGTTAAACACAAACAATTATATCACTAAGTGCAGAAAAATAAAGAAAACATCAATATGATAAATTAGGAAAACCAATGAAACCAACAGTTTCAAGATAAAAAAACCCGAAGAGAATTTAACCTAAACTATCCTCAAGGCAACAAATTCACTATGATAAAGTGGAATTTTTACAATAGATTTTTCCCTAAATCTAATACTACATCTTGTTGGAAATAAGGAAAAAGATATTACTTGACTTTTCCTTAGAAATTACACAATATAATTTTACCAAAAAAGGTGGCGGAGATCAAGCATGGACCAAATCACTTCCTTGAGACAAATCATGCCTTCTATGGTATATCCAACATAGTTAGACAAATAACCTCTGCACGTTGTCTCCAAGATACAATAGCCTAGACACCTTTGCTGCTCGTAGAATATAAGCTCTTTATAGCACTTTCTTTTCCTAGAAAATTTAGTAAAAAATAAAATATTTTCTGTGAATAGTAAGAAGCAGTAGATGATGAGTGTTTAGAACAATAATAAAATTGTTTTTGAAAGTTTGTTGCTTTGTAATCTAAAAATAATGTGATATTGAAACTTTAATTTCTTTCCATATATATATATATATATATATATATATATATATAAAGCCAGACATGTAACTTGTCCTTAACCAAAGAATCAAAACATCTGATATCAATTAATGGATCAAAAAGCTATTGAAACATATCAACAGCCCATAATGTGGCTGAACTTTAGATATCAGTTAATGGATCATAAAGCTATTGAAAACAAATCTATAGCCTATAATGCGTAGAAAATTTCAGAAATTAAAATGTTTCCAAAAGTTTTGACTTTCCATTAATGTTTTCCTTTGAATATTCGACTATACACAAGGATTACAACTAGGAATGGAAAGCAAGTTGCAATACTATAAATCATCAACGGTAAATTATATAAATATATAGTTGTATAATTTTATGATACATTCCATCTATAACGTTACTGTTAAATATATTAAGGGAAACATTTTAAACAAAAGTTTATAAAGGAAATTATACTACAAGCTGGCAATATACAGTATTAAAAATCACATTAATTTTTAAAAAATTTCCTAACTAAAACCATTTACAGCAACTTTTCAAATTTTGAATTATGTTTGAATTTCAAAAATTTTGCAAATAAACCGATCTGTCATAAAGGGAATTATTTCCTCAATCAATTAAATGAGCATTACAATGAAATATGATATTTTTGTAAAAATATCCAACACCTCTTGTAATACTTACGCTCTTTCTTTCGACGTAAAATATTTGCAAAGGTAAAATATTTTAGATGTAAAATATTTTCATTTTACAGTGTTTGGCAGGGTATATGAAAATGTTGTGTAAAATATTTTCCGGTGTTTGGCACAATGTAAAATGGAAAAAAAAAAAAGTAAAAATTTAAAATTATGTTAGAGACACAACTTTTGGCACAATTTTGTGCCACAGCTCACCACATGACGAGTTATGATTGGTAAGGGTATTTCGTGGGCCATGTGGGAACACACCCTTACCAATCACAACTTGCCATGTGACGAGTTATGGCACAAAGTTATGCCAAAAGTTGTGTCCCTAGCATAATTTAAAAATAAAAAATAAATAAAGTGTCTATGCAAATTTTATTTCATTTTTTTTTAATTTTTAAATCCTGACATCCTTGCATATACATTCATTAATGTTTATGCTTTAAAAATAAATAAATAAAAAAAAAAACCCAAAAATGACTTTCTCAATTGGCAAATCGCATTGGAAAAAAAAAAAGAAAAAAAAAACACTTGATGTCAAAATAGTTTGGGTTCCAAGGTCCTAGTCTAACACTATATAGTAAAAGCACAACAAATCATTATTTTCTTATGAGCTTTTTAATATTTTTTGCTTGTTATAATGAGCTACAAGTTTTAATGGGTCTCGTATTGCTCCAGAGGATTTTAAAATTTCAATCAGCTCTGGCAAACTATTCTTGTTTTCCTTATTCAAAAACACAATTGATGTACCCTCATCTCCTAATCTGGATGCCCCTCCCAATCTGATGGATGTACTCTTTAATGGAATTCGTCATGTCGAACACTATTACCTATCTCACACCCAAAAGATCAACACCCCGACCCAAAACTCCAGTGGTCTTAAATCTTTGTTGTTATCAATCATATGATGCTCCCAGGACCCAACCATTATATGGCAGAGGATGATGAAAGCATTCCTACAAGTTCATTCACTCCTTTCTAGTTAAAATACCAGTAACTAGAACAATCACCCAATTGTTAAATGAAAGCTCAAATTCAGTAGTCAATATTTCAATCTGATAGTTCAAGTAATCCAAGGAGAATATCTTGTCCTCAGCCTATTACAAAATGAAAGAACCTGCAGAATATTTCTCAACCAACACAACAAAACCTGCAAATTATATCTAGACAAAATATAACATTATCATAATACTAATGAATCCAAAATATAACATTATTCCATAATAATAGCAAAACATTTCAATCCGTGTTGCATAACCATCCATAAGCACACTTACAATACCAGTAACCCAAAGACTATGACAATATAGCTAACATTAACACATAACCTTCCAAAATATGGAATTGTTCCATAATTATTAATAACCAACAGAATACCATGGTACCACTAACATGTTTCACACAACGTATCCAGCAACTTCAAGTTAGATGTTTTTGTTGAAAAAGTTGTCCAACCAAAGCTTTCTCATCCTATCATTTTTAGCCATAAAGGCCCTTCCTGCCTTTTCATCATTAACCAAATGATCAAAAGTTTCATCGAGCATGTCTTCTTTGAAGCCTTAAACATTCATCACTACTTTATGAAGCTCATTTGTATTAACTGGACCATGACTAAAAGTTGTAACAACTACTGCAATATGTTTGACTTGTTCAATCATCTCACTAAAAGGACTATCTTCATTCATAGCTGCAAAATGTTCTCTTTCTATGGCTTCTTCCCTTAGATGAAGTTCCATTGGAAGCTTCATGGGCATCTTTTGGCAATGTATCAGAGTCACCTTCAAATTCTAGATTTTGGATGTCATTCTGTGGGGTCTCATTTTCAACCAATGGAGAACGTTCACTCCATTGCTTTGAAAAACCACCAGTTGCCATGTCCTTACCAACAACAATAGTCATCTCATCATATTGTTCAATTTTTTTATTTAAATATGGCGTATGAGCGAAATGAGCCTGTTCAAAGAAATATGACAATGTCAAATAACAAAATAGATGATTTAATATAATAAATGTGTAAATCATTATTGCTCCTCAAAGAAAAAAATGAAGCTCATTAATATAAATTTCATACCAGTACTTCAACATCATAAGTTTGCTTGTCACATGTGATCATTTTCAAATTGTCATCTCAACCAAATCTACTTTTTTTTCGAATCTCCTGAATTAGTTTCCACTCTTTTCTAACCGTACGAAGACGGTTAAGCACATGTGATGCATGACACCCTATATTAAACTTCACACCAATTTCTTTTGCCACTTTGTCAAGGGATTGAGGCTTATATTTGTTTAAGGGCTTGTTGCCTTGTTCAACCTCAACAACCAACATTTTAAACATGTCACACATTGGTTGTGTCCACCTAAGTTGAGATCCTGGTTCTTTCCCCTTGTTCTTGGACATTGCTATAGCCAAAAGGATAATCTAATGAATCACAACCATTATGATAATAACAATATAAAACATTATTACAAAAATAAAACCTGAAACTACGGAACAAAAATTCACCATCCAAAAACAATGCAAAGCCATGTTCACTCGAGTTTGAGGAACCAAATAACAATTTTAACTTTTTGACCACAAAAATAAACAATTATTGCATTTTAAAAAGTGTACAGGATAGCTACTTATGCTATGTTAGCAACCAAATACAAAGCCAAATAAATTTGACAGCACATAATCAGTGAAAACTGTAATACACCATCAACAAATAACTCCAAAAAACATAATTGAATAAATTTTTGCATGTCTCCTAATTATGTAGTCAGCCCACATTGCTTGACATATCTCATCCCTCTTATTATTCCATTCTTTACTTTCCACTATAGCTTCACGTCGGCTAGGTTGGACTCGATCACTAGACTCTGTCTCACATGCTTCAGCTTGCATAATTAGGTCATTAGGATCAACCCCCATGATGTGATTGTGAATAACACCACATGCTAAAACTACATCTACTTGTGTATTAAAAGACCAAAATGGTTCTGCATCCAAAACATGAAAACATTTTTTTATAACTCTAAACCCTCACTCAATGGTAGTTCGAAAAGAAAAATGACAAAGGTTGAATAATTCTTTTGCATTTTCAGGTGGATGATCACTAAACTCTTTCAAACGATATCGAGCACTTCAATAAGGAGACAAGATTCCAGGTCTATTTCCATAACCAGCATCACTAAGGTAATATTTACCTACAAATTATAAATCAATTTTTAAAAAAAAATTCCAGCAGAAAACCAAACATAAAGGCTAGTTATATATATAATACCTTCTGGTATTTTAAGTCCCTTTGGTCTACTAAGTGCATCATTTAAAATACGAGAATCATGAGCACTACCTTCCCAACCAGCTAACACATAGGTGAATCTCAAGTCACATGATTGCAACTAACACATTTTGTGTTGTCCCCCCCTTTCGACCACGAAACCTTCCTTGGATTTCAATTGGAACAGATGCACGAACATGAGCTCGATCAAGTGCTCCCACACAACCCTAATGATGTCCAATATTAAGTAATGTTCATTTCAAAAATCACCTAACAAATAAATAAACAACAAACAAAATTTGAAAAGTTTACCTTAAAATAAGGATAAAACCTTCTACTATTCCTTATCTCTAAGGATGTAGAGTTGTCAGGTAATCTAACAACATGTCTATATAACTGCAAAACTACTTTAAGGACAATTTTAAAATATTGATGAGCTGTCTCAATCGATCTATGGAACCTGGCAGCAACAACTCGAAACCTAACGTTATGGCCAATAGTATGCAAAAACATCAATATCTGCTCTGTTACAGGCATGTAGATAGTCTCATGTACCCAGTTTTTCTCAACAAGAATTCTACATAATTCATAGAAAGCTACAGGCCTCATTCTTATCATAAAAATGCAACGTGCATCACCTCGATGAAGAATATCACTTATAAAACCCTCTCTTTCATAATCCCGATTCACACGAGATTGCCTAATTATAAATCTCCTACACCTAATATCTTCTAATATTATAACTCCCACAGCAAGGACAAATGCAACTGTGGCAAGAACTGCCACTCGAATTTTTTGGTTATCCATCTACGTAACAAAACCAAGATAATGAGGTTTTTTAACTTTTCTTTAGCCACACAAAACTAAAACAAAATAGAAAAAGTCAACCACGCAACCAAAAAATAGAGGCTAGCACAATGAAGAAGATGCATTTGCATTCTTTAAGTCAGATTTGCTACTTAAAATTCTAACAAGGAACCTTGGATCTCAAACATATATCATAAACTAGTATCTTCAAAGTCATATCAGATCGCTCTTCTCACATTGCAAAGAAATCTGCAATGTGAGAAGAGCAACCAGCATCTTGAAGAAAATATTATTAAAATGAGCAAGCAATAATCTATCATAGAGAAAACTTAACTAATTATGTCCGAATTATCACGCCATTATTGTTAAATAAAATGCTGGAAAGTTGTTAAGGTTATGTCCTATTTTTAAAAAACCCAAACTTACTCTTCTAATTTCATAGAGCAAAAAAATGCATTTTTAAATTATTCACAGTTGCATGATGTATGCTATCAAAAAGATATGATAAAATACAAAAACAAGAATTCACAATCATGATAACTCTTGAGCACCATGATAGCATAAGGCCAATTCCTAGGTTCAACTTCAGTTGAAACATAGATAATACTCCATAAAAACAAATGGAAGCATATTGTTCATGACATACTATCCTAGCATATATTGTCACACCACCCCCACACACCCCAATTGTATTCAAGATAAGACAAAGGGTCCTGAAAGTGATTATAATGTCTAACATGAAAAATAATCTGAACAATTTTGTAACATTAAAGGATAACCAACCAAAATTTTAGAGAATATGAACCCTCTAACTTCTTGGTTGAGATCTTCAGTCCAAGGATCCTTTAGAGTGACACCTGCAACTCAAACCATACATTTTTAACACATACATTATAAACCAATAAAATCTAAGTACCAAAACATGGTAATACATACACAAAATAAAACCTTTTATTACTATTATAGGCATCAATATCTCGTCAACATGATATAAGGATTTTATATTCTATTTATAAGTGTTTGTCTATGTGCAAGACTTAAACATATTTATATATCCTAAAGAATTCGTTCATCGTTGGCAATCTTTTCAAAGATAAAAAGACTTAACTGAGCTCAACTCAACTGCACCTTAATCTCATGTAAATTGGGATCAGTTATGGATACTTATCATCTAATCAAGATCAATTACATGTATTCCTTCCATCATTCTACAATTTCTAAAGTCACTTTCAAATCTCCTCCTAACTCAGAATAATTGGATGGTGGACATATCTAAAGAGGTGTGGGCCAAAAAGTCAAGGAACATGCGTGCAACACCGATATCCACATGATTCCACTGACAAAGAGTAAATCATATCACATTGAATGGACATATCTAAAGAGGTGAACACTTTTCTTAACAGGGAAAAAAAGGACAAAAATTGTTACAAAACTTAAAATATAGCAAAACCCAAAATCTCATAATTGTTACAAAAGCCACTAGCTTTATATCTTATGGAAGACCCAAAATCAAGCAATCATCCAGTTTAACAACTATACCCAGAACAATGCAAAACCAATTATATAACACACATCTAGTTGCTAACAAAACATACACACTCAAAGGATAAATGGAAGCCAAAAGGAAACAAAACCATACCAACACACATAGATGCATAATAATAAGAATAAAACAAAAGATCAAACCTAAGAAAAACCAGATAAGGGTTAGAGAAGAAAAACAAAAAGAAAAGGAGAAATCTAACCTAAAAAGGTAGAAAAGCACTTGGTTTTGCTGGCAAAGGGCGGCGCCGGCGAAAGCTGGAGCTGGCCTGTGGTGCCTTGGACCTTGAAGCCAGAGATTGGCGGGAAAGGGGACCGGAGGTGGCTGGGATTTTTAGAGAGAAATCTGAGAGGGTGCCTGGATTTTTTTGGAGAGATATACAAGAGGGAGAGTTTTAGCGCGAAAGTGCAGGAGTGATAAGTGTCGGGTGCAAAGGATTGAGCAAATGTAAAATGTTTTCCCAAAATTTTAAGTGTAAAATATTTTACATAAATTTGCTTAGGTTGATTTGGTTGACTAAAAATATTTTATTTTTGACTAAATATTTTACTGCAAAACAAACACTGTAAAATTAGAAAATATTTTCCTGAAAATATTTTATACTAAAACAAACAAAGCGTTACTCACATGACCACTTGTAGCTCCGAATCCACAGACTCTTCTATCTGAATTTGTCACACACAAACACCCACATTTGTGACTTTGAGATCCCATTCAAAATTTTAAATCATCAGCTATGTATGATCTTGTTGCAACAACTCCAGATCTACTGGTTCTAATAATATGTGGATAGAATTCCAGTAGTGATTTTGAAATGAGAAGGTACAGTACCTTTTAGATCTCAAAAGAGCACCTCCAAAGTCATAACAAAACATGTCTTAAGGTTTCCTTTAAATACTAGGAGAATTAGATCTAAAACCCTAATTACTTAATAGACTTAATGAGCTGTTGGACTTTAATTAAATTATGTAGATCCATGTCTCGATCAGTCGAACTTGACATATTTCGAATTTCATGAACCTGCAGCTTCCTTTTTCTTGTATTCTAACTTGCAACATCTTGAACATTGTCTAATCATGCACATAGACTTAGGAATCTATATCTAGACAAGTTTGTGTTCATGGTTGCCAATTGTTTTAGACTTTTAGAAGCTAACAAAATATATCAATGAATTTATATTTTATCTTTTGTTCTCTCGCCAGCATTATGGACAAATTTGCAATAAGAAAACAATATATACCACAAAATCCATCTCGTACTCAAGATTCATCTTCTTAGTTCTTACTGACCCCCCTAAAAATAAATCTTGGAGCTATCATTGTTCCAGTTAGCTCCACTAAGAAAGTTTCTTATCATCAAATAAGAGAATTTTGTGATTTCATTCCCGCCTTCACGAAAAATCAATTGGTGTCTTAGCTTGACAATTAAAAGTAATAATTATGAAATAGACGTCATAAGTTTGAGATACCATTTTATTTAAAAAATAGAAATAAATAAAAAATACTAATAACAATAGTTGTGCAGAATACAAACCAATTTTTGCCACTTGCACAATGTGAGGCAATACTTTGTGCCAAAATGATTGGGCTTGACCAATTTGCTTAACTTAAGAGGGCTTTCAATGTACAAGTTACCAATAAGATACCAATAAGAGTGGGAAAATAAGAAGCAAATCAAGTGCACAAATGATTATGTAAGAAATATTGAACATTGCAATTCGCTTGATAATATAATAGCACAAGAATGATGTCACTTGATTACAATAGAACACAAAAACAATGTAAGAGCATTTGCATTCAATTTCTTTAAAATTTTAGCATTTAGCAACTAAAAAATGCTATTTTATCTATTTTAACACATCATTTACATCTCACCCAACATCTCATCTCTTATTTTTCACATCACAACCTATACCATTCATTTTTTTATTCATTTCACTCTCACACACACACACACACACACACACACACTCTCTCTCTCTCTCTCTCTCTCTCTCTCTCTCTCTCTCTCTCCGACCACAGAAAAACCACCATAACTCGCAAACAACCAATCCACAACTCGCAAACAAAACCACGTAAAAAATTCCAAATCCAAAAACTCAAATTCAAAAATCAAAACTCATCCTAAAATCAAAACCCATAGCATAATTCAACCCCCAAAACCTGTTAGAAGGCACCAAGAATCAAAACCTATGAACCATTACCCACAAATCATGAACCATAGATCGACCCATGAACCAGCAAGATCAATTATGTAGGCGTGAGAGTGGAAAGAGTGGCAAGAGAAGAGAGACTAAGAGAGATGCAAGAAAAAAAGAGTGAGTTATAGTTAGAGAGAGAATAAAAAGCAATAAAAAATAATAATAATAAAGTAGGAGATGTTACAATAAACTCTAATGTAACTAGGTTTTAAAACTCTCATTGCTAATGCTTTTTTTTAGTAAACTCCTCATTGCAAATGCTTTAACAAACTAATAGTAAGATTACAAGAGCCTACTTGCCTACAAGAAACCTACTTTTTTTTTTTTTTTAGAAGCCAGACCTCCCAATCAGAAGAGGCCCAACATATATTAAAATTCTACAAAAGAAAATTACACACTTTCACGGGCTACAATAGGAGCTATGTTCTCAGGAGTGGACTCCATCCACACTTGAAGCTCATTACTAGACTTATCAGCTCTGGCAAGATAGTGGGCAACTGAATTACCTATTCTGTTTATAAGAAACCTACCTGATTAACTTACAAAAACCTACTCCTACTCCTAGATAGTCACATGCAATGAGATCCCTATAAGCATTGGATCGGTCACTCTTAATAGAGGATTACATTGCTAAATGATGTGTTGGAAAGAGTTTGCTTGTAAACTTCAATCTTTCATTAGTAGGCGATCTCTAAACTTCAATCTTTTAACATGTTTAAAAGACCGAGTCAGGAACTGGATTCATGGGGAAAGGGATATAGCTAATTTCTTGAGGCTTGGCTTCGTTGAGTTATTTTCTTCTAGCCACAGTTACTCCTTCCTATCCCCTTGGGATCCTCCTTTTTGGCAAGCCTGCATAAGGGAGGAAGATGCCGTTAAGATTACCTGCCCTATTTCTGATGAGGAAGTCAAGGCCAATCTATGGCCCCTGAAAGCTTTCAAAGCTCCGGGACCTGAAGGGCTTCATGCGGGGTTCTTTCAGAGGTTTTGGCTGCTGGTTGGGGATTCGGTTAGAGAAGAAGTTAAAAAAAAAAAAAAAAAAAATTCTTCTGCAAAGGTTCCAAAATACCTCAACAAAACCTTGATCACTTTGGTTCCTAAGTGTAAAAACCCTGAATCATTCAACCACTTCTGCCCTATTAGCCTTTGCAACACTGTGTATAAGATTGTATCAAAGGTCATCGTGGCCAGAATCAGACCTTTGCTGGCTGATTTGGTTTCCTAGCTTCAAGCTGCTTTTGTTCGGGGAAGAAAAGGCATTGACAGTGCTATTATTGTCCAAGAGATTATCCATACCATGACTAAGAAGAAAGGAAGGCATGGTGTCATGGCAATAAAGATAGACCTTGAAAAAGCTTATGACTGCCTTGAATGGAACTTCATACACCTTGAACCTTTTCAAGTTCCCGACCCACTTGATTTCTCTTATCATCAGTTGTGTGTCTACTTCTTCGATATCCATTCTCTTCAATGAAGGAGCTCTTGAACCCTTTCATTCGTCTAGGGGTATTCGCCAAGGGGTATTCGCCAAGGGGACCCTCTTTCTCCCTACCTATTTATTCTTTGCATGGAAGTGTTGGGGGCCCTTATATCGGAAAAATGCAGTGCTAATTTGTGGAATCCAGTCAAGGCATCCCAAGGTGGATTAGCCTTTAGCCTTTTCCCATCTCTTTTTCGCGGACGATTTGGTCTTATTTGCAAAAGCGGATCGTAAGAATTGCATGGCTGTTAGAGATGTGCTTGACACCTTTTGTAGTCTTTTGGGGCAAAAGGTGAGTCATGATAAATCCAGAGTATTTTTCTCTCCTAATGTGACTGTGGAAAATAGGGCTGATCTGTGTGAGATTTTAGGTTTTCGGTCGACCCCCTCTCTTGGAAAATACTTGGGTTTCCCAATCAAACATTCAGGTATTAACCAAGATTTTGGGTACATTATAGAGCGAATGCAAAGTCGCCTTGCTGGATGGAAAGCGAATCTACTCTCCTTCGAGGGTCGGATGACTCTTACTCAAGCTGTGACAATTACTATTCCAAACTATGCCATGCAGTGTGTGGCACTTCCTTCAAAAATTCTTAACAGCGTGGATAGAATCAGCCGAAATTTCCTATGGGGATCAACAGACTCCAAGAAAAAGATTCATCTAATTAATTGGAAAAAGATAACTAGACCTAAGAAAGATGGTGGCTTAGGAATCCAAGCAGTGAAGGAAAAAAATATTGCCTTATTAGCCAAGCTTAATTGGCGTTTGCAAAGTGAAACACTTCATTTGGGCAAGAGTCTTGCACCAGAAATATCTCTCCCCTAGGAGAGTTCTCAATCCTAGCACTAGGAGCAAACTGTGTTCTTCCACTTGGTTTGCAATCCAAAAGGGTGAGAAGGTGTTTAAAAAAGGGACCAAATGGGTTGTCGGAAGGGAGAGCAATTTGTCGGTATGGCATGATAAATGGATGGATAAGGGTTCCCTTAGAAGCCAAATTGTTGGGCACCTCAATCGTGAAGAGGATGGAATTTTATTGAAGGAAGTGGTTAATTATGCAGGTTGGAATTGGCATAAATTTTCCTTTTCCTTCCTCAACTCTATGATGCAGGAAATAAAAGCCACTCCTATTTTCTTTGCGGCGTCAAGTGTTGATCGTATTATTTGGTCTTCCTCTCCTAATGGGAATTTTGACCTCAAAGAAGCCTACAAATTGGCTTGCTTGGAATATGAGGGCCGGTCATCTGATTCTTTTAATGCAACTTCTATTATAGGTGAAAAGTGGGATCCTTTGGATGGTGGAAAGTAGAGGTATTTATAAGCTTAGTGTTGGCTAGGGCTTGGTGGGCTGTTTTAGTCAGTCAATTGGCCATCCAGATTGACCAAAAATCACACCAAAAAGGAAAATTGGTGATTTTAAGCTTATGTCCAAAAAGATGCATATGCAATAAGGGTGAGTTTGGTTCAGCTTTTTGTAAAAGTGCATAATGAAAAAGTTGAGTTTTTAAAAAGTGCATAATGAAAAAGTGCATTTTCAAAAAGCTGGGTGTTTGGTAAAAACTGTTAAAAAGTGCTTCTTGAAAAAACTGAGTGTTTGGCTAGCATTTATAAAAGTAGAGGTTTGAGTTATAAATTACCAAAAAGGACAAGATATATATATAAGAGAATTTTTTGTTTTAATTATCTATATATATATATGGACACAATATTTTTACAAAAATTTCACAATAATCTATATGACAACATTAAATTAGTAAAAAATATATAAATTAACTAAAATAGACTATCAATTATTTTTTTACTCACCAATATTAGCTAATAACAATCAATTACTTAAAATTTATTGTGAAAATATTATGGTAGCATTTCATAATTCCCATTTCTTAATATTAAATACCACTTTGATTATAAAAAAAAAAACCACCCGTTTGAATTAAAAAAAAAAAATCACACGATCACATAAAAAAATAATAATAATAATAATAAAACTTAAAGGTTATATTATAACCTCCACCACACAATAATAATAAAACTTAAAAGATAAAACCACACATTTATCACTCAGAGAGAGAGAGAGAGAGAGAGAGAGAGAGAGAGAGAGAGGAGAATCCGAAGCGCCGGTGGTGGAGATCAAGCTGCGCCGGTGGAGTTCAAGCTGCGCCGGTGGAGATCGATGGAGATCGAGGTGTGCGTGATGAGATCAAAGGAGATCAAGGTGCGCGCGGTGAGATCGGAGGATATCGAGGTGCGCGCCGCCGTTCATCCTCCTCCCCACCACCGACTGGGTCAGATCGGATTGATGTTGTTCTTCTTCTTCTTCTTTTTTTTTTTTTTTTTTTTCATATTTGGTTGTTCTGATCCAAATTTATTGTAAGAACTGGATTTTGTTTTGATCTGATCTGATTTCTATTGATTGTTCAGATTGTTGTTGTTGTCCAAATTTGTTGTCTGGTCTGATTTTTTTTTTTTACGTTTTCTGATGGATTTTGTCCGCCCGCTAGAATGAGAGGAATGAGAGGCAATTTCGTAATTGCTAAAGATCCCCAACGGATCTATTGAAAACGCCCACCAGCTTTTAGAATATGGACCGCAGCCCCTCCATTTTGGATCAGCGCGTTTTCTTTGTTGGAGTAAAACGCAACTTTTTAGAAAAAGTTGCGTTTTACTTCAACCAAACGCAAATAATGGGGCACTTTTTTGTAAAAGCCAACTTTTGGCTTGAAAAAGCCCAACCAAACGGGCACTAAATTGGGTGCGTACTTGTCTAAAACCTTGCATATACATCTTTTGTAAGCCCACTAAAAATTGGGCTTGAAAATGGATTATGGGCTTGAAAATGGATTTTGGACTTAGGCATTGTTTCTTGGGTTATACTTTAATCTCTATTAAGTCATTGGCTTCATATACTGTGTTAATTATTTTGGTAACAACTAAATTTAAGCGATAAAAGAATTTGGACAAATATGTAGGATCTGTTGTTTTCAATTTATTTACAACTATCATTAAAACATTTTATGTATCCTAAAAATGCACCTTAACCGTTTTCAAAATCCTGTTCTAAACTAGAAAAATAGGATATAGTTTTTTGAAAATTGTATTTAAAAATATTAGCTAAACAATAAATTCAAGTGTAAGACTCACCATTTTAAACATTGCAAAACAAAAAATTATATTTAAATACTATTACCAAATAAGCCTTAATATAACCCAAATTGATAAATGGAGCAATGCCAAATACACTTTTGTCACGACTGACAACTAATTGTGAAAAGAATTGTGGATTTTTCTTTATTTTTTGGGTCCCTAGCATTTTCATTTGGGTATCTTGTGATTTACTATAACTTTTATCACAATTAGCAGCTAGTTGTGATTTACTATAACTTTTATAACAACTGGTAGTTAATTGTGAAAAAAATTGTCGAATTTTTTTGCCTACCAGAGCACTAGTACCAAATGGTGTAAAAAATGCTAATTTGAGACTTTAAAAAGCTACATTTTCTATTTTAAAACATTATTTTACAATACATCCTACATCACTAAGGTTGTCCATGGGTTGGGCAGGGTTAATTTTGAATCCAGCCTGGACCCAACCCTCCAACATCAGGTGGAAGGCAAAGGGACCTAAAAATCGCCGAAATTTGCATAAACTCATTGAATCTACACCAAAATCACCAAAACCTGCTCGGATTTGGCCGAATCTAGCTAAATCTCACCAAATATGGTCGAGATCTCACCGGATCCCCTCAAATCTAAGCTTGATCTTGCCGAAGTTGGTCGGATTTGTTTATAACATTGGTCGAGTCAAGTGGCTCGAGTTTTGGAGAAAAAACCCTGCCACTCGACTAGCCGACATCAAGTCTTGGGCACGAAAACCCGTCATCGACCAACAAGAGCGTCGGTTCGAGTTTAAATTGGATGAGGACCAAGCGGTTTGGTCGGGTCTACCAGGTGTGGGTCGTGTATGGACACTCTTATACATCACATGTTTTATTTTATAATTCAATATATTAAAATAATATATACAACACCCGGGTACTATTCTACCGTTCAATTCATTAAAATAATATATACTACACATTCAAATAAAATTAACTCAACCAAAGTTACAAAAATATATATATATATATATATATATTAACTCAACCAACCACTGCCGCTGCTTGCCACCCAGTGCGCAACGGCGACCAAGCAGCCACTGCCGCCACAAGCAATGATAACCACACAAAGCTACGATAATAAAACCCCAAAATCAACCCCCCACCACCATCACACACAACCTGCAGCCACCGTCACCACCACAAACCCACCACTACCCAAAACTTCCAAAATCAAAACCCCAAAATCAAAACAAAAACATAGTAGAACCCCTTTTTATTTTCCTTTAAACACAGTAGGTGTGCAAGTGACCCTTTTCTTCCAAGAATCGTCCTAGTAAAACAACGACAACAATTACTTTTAAATGTAGCGATTTTTGACAACAATTACTTTTCAATGTACCGATTTTTTAAAACATATATACACAGATGAACCCATCTATTTATAACCGAAAAGATAAACCCTTCCCCAAATGTAATTGGTTGACTAAAGGGGTAAGTATTCAAGGATCACACCCTCTAATTGAGATGAACCCGCGGGCGAGTTGACGGCGGCTGATGAGATCGGCGTAGGCTGGGATGGCGTGAGATCGGCGGAGGCTGGGTAGGGGCGAGATCGGCGGCGGCTGGAGAGGGTGGGACAGCCGTGAGAGTAAGAGAGTAACAGAGGTGAGAGCGATAGGGACTGAGAGGCAGCGGGAGAGAGAGAGAAAACGTTGTGTAAGAGAGAAGAGAATTTAAAAAAAAGACTTATAGCCTTTCGTCCGTACACTACCAAATTGAAGATAGTACTGTTCATTCATAATATGCTCTGACAGTTGTAACTTTTAACTTATGAAATCAAATAATCAATTAATTTTTGATAAAATCAAAAATTACACTCTAAATTTTTTATTCAATCTCTTATCCGAGGGAAAAAAAATTTTATCAAGAGTTATTTTTTACTTTTTTAGAAAGAAAATTAACTTAAAACCACAGGAAAATAATATTTTATTATTGGTAAAAATGTATATTTGGTCCTACATTTTGAATCAATTCTCATTTTGGTCTTAAAATTGATTTCGCTACCAATGTAATTCCTAAGAAAAGAAAATCGTTTCTATTTTGGTTTTTACTATCAACCCACTAACGAAAACCTCTTACGTGGCAAACGGAATACTCTGTTTACTGACGTGACACTAATGTGACCATTAAAAAATTATTAAAAAAATTATTTGGCATTTTTTAAGTGCCATATCAGCATTTTAATTTTAAAAAAAAAACAACCATGTCAAAAAAATTTTAAAATTGAATTAAATTAAAAAAATTTAAATCTAATTTAATTAAAAATTTTGATTAAAAAATTTTATTAATGTTCTTCATGTTTTTCAACTAGTTCTTCATACTTTTCTCAAATCAAACCCAACAACCAATAACTCAAACCCATCACAAGAACACAACCCCAGCAACCCAAGAACTCAAATCCAAATCACTAAGACATAAATGAAAACAAGAAGAAAAAACTCAAATTCAACACTTCAAAGATCATCAAACTCAGCACCATCAAATCTACTACAAATCAAGACCATCGAATTCTTCATGTTCTTCCCCAAATTCTAACACAATCAACACCGAATTCTCAGCAAATCAAACTCATAAACCCAGTTAATAAACTAATCCAGATCAAACCCAGATCAACACAATCAAAAACAATCAAATCCAAACCAACACAATCAAACCTAGATCCCACCACCACTTATCGACACAATCAAGCCACCACCACCTCGCCGATCAAAAATATTTCTCTATAACATGAACTTCAGCTCAAAAACCCACAAATTCCAAATCATGACCACTACTGCCACTGAAAAAGTCACTAAACCCACCGATCAGTCAACAAACCCATGCCAAGATGTTGGTCAAGACCAGCGAGCTCCATTATGGCTGAGACCGAGATAGAGGCCGAGACCAACGAGCTCCATTGTGGCTGAGATGGAGGTCGAGATTGAGTTCATTTCTCTCTAAACCACCGCCAACCCCTTCCTCTGGATCTGTTCCAAACCACCAGCCTCATCTCTCTCTCTCTCTCTCTCTCTCTCTCTCTCTCTCTCTCTCTCTCTCTCTCTCTCTCCTTTTTTTTTTTGGTAGAGTTCTCTCTAAACTCATATCATGGTTTAAAATGGTCTAATAATAAATAAATAAAAAATCGTTTGATGCTTTAGATTAACTCACTTAAAGAAAAGTAAATACACTTAAAACTATAATGATCTAATGATAATTTTTTTTAATTTTCTAATTAATTTAATTAGATTAATAAAAATCGTTTAAAACTAAAAAAGTAAAATTCTTGTTTGTTTTTTATTTTTTAAAATCAAAATTAAAATTGAGGAATTAAAATTTTTTGTTTTAATTTTTCATTAATTAAAATTGTGAGTTAGCATTTAAAAATGCCAAATAATGTTTTAATGGCCATATCAGCGTCACATCAGCGTCACGTCAACAAGCAGACTATTCCGTTTGCCACATAGGAAGTTTTCGTTAATGGGTTGACGACAAAAACCAAAAGAGAAACGATTTTCTTTTTTTAAGGACTATATTAGTAGCGAAATTAATTTTGGAATCAAAATGAAAATTGACCCAAAATGTAGGGACTAAAAATGCATTTTTACCTATATTATTTTGTTTAACATATCATATTTTTCTATGCAAGAAATAACGAGTCAATGACCAAATGAACCAAATTGATACTGTATATAATAGGATCAATTATGTAATTTACTTTTTTTTTTCTTGAATTTATGACTTTTGACTTTTCATTCTCCCTTTGAAAATCAAAATAAATACCAATTATTCTCTATTATTCACGAGCTTGAGGGCTCTTTTTTTGGCTGAATGCTATTCAAGTTGAGTCAAGACCCATCAAATTCAAAATTTTCTTCTATTTTGCAAGAAAAAACCTACTTTTTCTATTTTACACACTCACTTTTACAAAATACGCACATCAGTCTGTCTATTATACACATTTATTCAAATAAAATATTCAAAACCCAACCACCATTAACCCGATCAATACCCAGCCACCATCAACAATCAATGCCCAGCCTCCATCAACCCGATCAATACTCATCAAAACCCAACCACCATAAACCCGATCAATCCCCATCAAAACCCACACATCAAAATCATCAAAACCCCAACCACCATCAACCCGATCAATACCCAGCCACCATCAACAATCAATACCTAGCCCTTCATCAACAACCTATACAATCGCCATCATCAACCCACTGATCAAATAGAAAATCCAAAATTGATCAAACAAAAAAAATTAAAAATGATGAAAGGTGAGTGAGATTGTATTAGTGAGATTGTATCAGCGGTGAACTTCGGATCGTCTCGGCGGCGTTGGACTGATCGGTGATCAATGAACCGATCGGTGGATTGAGGGTGAGGTTGGACTGATTGGTGGACTGAGGGAGAGATAAAACGAGCGAGAGGTGACATTGTGAAGATGAGAGAGTGAGGTGAAGGAGAGATAAAAAATTTAAAATATTATATACACGATCTACAGTAGGCATGCAAATATGCACGGTAGCAAATGTGCAAATATGCACACTTTTAAAAGTACTGATGTGAAATATTTTTAAAACAAAATACATAAATTTGTGTCTTTTTTCTATTATACAAGACTTTACACCTACTGACGTGAATACTTTAAATATCAAGGCACCGAAATTTTCCTTTTACCTTTTTAAATTTTGAAACACAACAAATTGCAAGCATAGAAATATAAATGCTTTTTAACTTTCAATTCAAATCAACAAAGCAGTTTGGCTTGGTCTGGAAGACAAAGTCCTAGATTTGGAAGACACCGTGAGGTGGGCATGTTAAGAAATTACTTTATGTCACATCATTATACTTTGTCAAATTTTTGACCAATTTTACCTGGTGTTGTGCTAATAAAATTAACTTTATATTTTGTAATAGTTTTTATTTTTTATTTTCTAAAACTTGTTTCTAAGAATATAAATAAAAAATAATTTTTTTGTATTTTTAAAATAAAAAATATGTTTGATCAGTCGAAATTAAAAAGAGAGGTTTTTGAAAAATAAAAAAAGAAAATACTAAAACATGTTCTTAGGATTTGAATTCTAATTGCTAACTCAATAAATGAGACAAATTCATCAGATTAAATGTGTGTTTTCATTGAATTTTAAAAATTAAAAACTGAAAAGAGTTTTTTATATATTTTCAATTTTTTTACAAATTGAGTTTTGAAAAAAAATTTTATTTTTTGTCCATTTGAAATTATCAAACAAATTTTTAAGTTTCAAAAATAATCTTTTATTTTTAAAAACATAAAATAAGAGAAAAAATAGTTACTAAACATACCAAACTTCTTTTAGTTTCACTTCTCTCTTTAGACATACTTTCAGTCACTTTATTAATTTATACCAATTTTTTATTAAATAGACTCCCACAATAAATAATCTTTAATAGGCACCTTATAATATCCATTAATCAAATATACATATACGTGTATTAGGAACTTTAGGAAAATTTAAAAAAAAAATGACCTGTGACAATATGTCAAGTTTTTATTTGTATGTATAAAATAGAATTAAAAAAAAAAAAAAAAAAAGAGGTGAGACAAAAAAAAGGTGAGACAGAAAATTGACCTGTGACCCTAAACCAAACATGGCCTAACTATCGTAAATTTAAAATTCAAAAACATAAGGCGGTGAGCTGTATTCCACCTACTAAAGCCTAATCAGTCAAAAATTCAAAATTTAAAAACAGCCGGCAGTGAGCTGTATTCCACCACTTAGCAGGGACCACCTATCTACCCCAATCACCACTACTTTGACACTTTGTCGAATTGCCTTTATATGATACGGTACCGCCACTAGCATTTGTTATCTTCTTTATTTTACACTTTCATTGGTTGTCATATGCCCCCCACTTTTTCAAAAATCAACGGAGTTGGTAAACTGTCTTTGTTATGATGGGTCCCACATAGTTCGAAATATTGTAAATTTTGATTCCTTCTCCACAAAGGAAGCTCATGTTGGTTATTTTTATTTTTTAGGAAAGAAAAAAGAAAAGCTTTGGAAAGAAATTTCGCGGAAGTTGCGTGAACGACTTTATGTCTTTATCGCCACCCTCCCCCACTAAAGAATTTTGGATCCCCATCTTCTTCTTACCACGTCACGTCACGCCACGCCACGTGTCTTTGTCCATTCTCACCCGTATGATTAACGAGTCACCCCAACCAACCACGAATTGATATGACGGTCTATACACACTTTCAATAACTTGTTCTACATGATAAGCCGATATGATTCTCCAAAATGCCCTTTATTATGCCAAGAATAATTTTGTAGCTCAATATATTCTCACGGAGCATCTCCAACAACTTACCTAAGTTTTCACATAATTTGGAGAGCAAACACTTTTACTTACCTAATTCTTTAAATAGATTCTTCACCGGACTCTCTTCTCATTCTCTATTATATTTAAATATTATTTTTTTATCATTTCTTTAATATTAATTTTATTCTTTATTCTTAATGTGCACAGACAGATAAAGAGGTTGAATATTTTAGTAACAAAAATTCATTTGAAGAGCAATAGCAAGGGGGTGTTTGGATTACTTGTTTCCATAACTCATAACTCTGTTTTCATAACTCATAACTCAAAAATGGTGGGACCCATGACAAAAACTTTGTTTGGATTTCCATAACTCAATTTCCATAACTCTGTTTCCATCACTCAATTCTCTGATTTTTGAGTTATGAGTTATGGAAACTGAAAACACATTTTAGCTGTTTTCAGTTTCCATAACTCATAACTCAATGGCATTTTTGTAATTAAACACACATTAGGGGACCCACAGCCGCAACTTTTGACCATTGACTTTTTTTTTTTTTTTTTTTTTTCCTGGGTTCAGTCTTCAGGGTTTTTTTTTTTTTTTTTTTCTGGGTTCAACGTTAACGTTAGGTTTTTTTTTTTTTTTTTTTTTTTTTTTTTTCTGGGTTCAACGTTAACGTTAGTTTTTTTTTCTTTTTTTTCTTTTTTATTCTGGGTTCAACGTTAACGTTAGTTTCCCTTTTTTTTTTTTTTTTTTTTTTCTTTTCTGGGTTCATCTTCACTTTTTTTTGTTTTTTTTGTTTTTTTTTTCAGTACCAGATCACCTAAACCCAGAAAAAAAAAAAAAAAAAAAAAAAAAAAAAAAAAAAAAAAAACTCTGACGTTAAGCTAGACCAACCCAGAAGAAAAGAAAAGAAAAGAAAAAAAAAAAAAAAAAAAGGAAAAAGCTGCACTGATTGACAGATGTGGGACCCATAAATAGTGTGAAAAATATGAGTGATGAAAACTGAGTGATGGTGCCAAACGGGTATAATATTTTTAAGTGATGGGTGATGAGTGATAAGTGATGAGTAAAGAGTGATGAGTGATGAGTGATGGAAATTGAGTGATGAAAATTTTTTAACCAAACACCCCCTAACTCATCATGTGTGGAGAGCATTACAGCTTACCGACTCTATTTTTTATAATTTGGAGAGGTTGTTAGAGCTAATTTTTGTGGGTCTGCTCTCCAAATATGGTTTTAGAGAAGCTATTGGAAATGCCTTTAATATCTAATTAATACAAAATTTGATATGTGTATTAAGAACGTAAAGAATATGTAATTCAACGGTTAGATTTTCAAAATATATAATAATATTTATTTTATTAAATAATGTTGTATTCTTAGATTACAAATAATTTTATAGTTAAACTTTGTCCTTCATTAATTAAATTGTTGAAATCCCCAACCTGCTTGACACAGCAATTTGTAAACATTTGTAGATACAATTTGAAGTAAATATAGCATTTTTCTTTTAGAAGAGTTGAATTTTAGCAATGTAAATAGTAAATAATTATAGGTAAAATTTAGTGCAAGTCATGGGTGAAAGTTAGTAAGACTTACAGGATATAGCCGATGTGTTGGGAGGAGAAAGGAGGGGAGGGGGGTCTTTTTCTGTGAAAGAAAACTCATTAACCCTATGCCATTTGACGATAATGGATAATACTATATGTACCACTGGGGTTTTGTTGGAGTCATCACTTGAACTGCTTACCAAGTGAAGTAATTTGAGTACTCCTACCATCAAGTCACACTCCATAATAGTGGGGAGTTTGTCCTTTAGGGGCGAAATTTCTGTTAAAATACATTATTTTATCTACAATTAGAGGAAAATTACAAATAAAAATAAAAGTCGATAGGGCCATGGTGAAAAGGCATGAGTTTGAGAGTTGGGATATAATTTTCATATAATGATTTACTTATGAGAAGTGCTATATGACTACATCCACAATATTTTCATAACAAATCATAGGTAGTAAATTGTTATGGGTTTCAATTTAAACCCACCACTTAAGTTACTTTTTAACCCACCAATAATAACCAATAATATGTAATAACAAACTGTCTCTTCAGATTTATTGTGAAATATTGTGAAAATGTTATGAACATATTATTTTTTTTTTTACTTATTACATTAATAATTTGTGATTTCATGTGAGTCATGAATTTCAGCTTATTTTGTATCCATTATTTTTTACCAGTTTATTTTACTATTTAGTTTATATTTGCTATAATTTATGAGTTCTACTGCACTTTTTAGTACTATTCATGGGTCCCACTATACTATTTCAACTAAATTTTACATTTATCTACAATATTTTTAGTAAAAAGTTTTCAGTGTCAGTAAAATAAGCAGATCTCAAACAAATCCTTTGTCTATGGTTAGATTATTTTTTGCTATTTTTTATGGGTCCCAACTAATGTTTTTGCTCAAAAAGTCACCAACAATTCAGATTCTCCTAGCATCTGAGTCCCTAGTGTAATTTGAAACCATACATGGGAATCTTTAACATTCTTGAAAATCCTAAAACATTGTCTCGTACCAAATGCTACATTAGAGTTGAGAGTTGAGAAAAAGGGAAAGTAATATTTAAAAAGGAAAAACAATAATACATTGTCTTATCTACTATTAGAGGAAAATTAAAAATAAAAATGAAATTCAAGAGGGCCATGGCCCCTTGACAACAGTGTAGTTCCACCCCAACTTAGACTCTAAAAAAATAATGACCAAGGTTCAAAGGCGTGAGTTCGGAAGTTGGGACAACATTTTCATATAACGATTTACGTATGAGAAGTGCTATGTTCATAATATTTTCACAACAAATTATTGATAATAAGTTGTAACGGGTTTAAATTTAAACCCTTCACTTAAATTACTTTTTAACCTACCAAGAATAGACAATATTAAACTGCCTCTTAAGATTTGTTGTTTTGTGAAAATGTTATGGATATAACATTTTTCTTTATTTATTACATTAACTATTTGTGATTTCATGTGAGTACTGAATTTCAGCTTATTTTGTCTTTGTTTAGCGCCTTTTTTTTTTTTTGGTCCCAACTAATGTGTTTGCTCAAAAAGTCGCCAATAATTAACTTATTGCAGATCTCCTAGTAGGAAATTTATTGCATAGTCTTAGAGCATTGTTTCCTCCCTCTAACAAAAGGAATGATATAAAGAATTGAGAGTCGAGAGTTGAGAGTTGAGAGTTGAGAAAAAGGGAAAATAATATTTAAAAAAGAAAAACAATAACAGATGTATCACACATTTTTCCACAATTGTCCTACATGGTAGACTGTGATTGGATGTTTGTTCTTACAACTTTTCTATATGCCAGACTATGATTAATTGTCTATTACTATCACATGACTCCCCATATTTTCTCTAACATTAATAGTCTACCACGAAAGACACTTGTGATAAAATGTGTGAGACTAGTAATATTTAAAAAGGAAAGAAACAAAAAATAATATATATATATATATATATATAAAATTGTGATGAAATGTGTGTAAAAATATGTGATACTAGTAGTATGTTAAAAAAGAAAGAAAAATAAAAGAATACATATAGGGGCAGACATTCACATGGAAGGTAGATATGGCAAATTTCGGTAAAAACTAAAAAGGAAACTCTATTGGAAGTTCCATGTTTTATAAATGTCATTACACAAATTTCTTTTTTTATTTAAAAAAATACATCTTTTGTGTTTTTGGAAACAAAAATATGAAATGTTAAGAAATGGAAAAAGAAAAAACAGTAAAGTTGGCATTTGGAGAGCCAAATTTGGTAGACATGTTGGAGGTGTAAGGGGCAAAGTTTTGTTGTTGGAGGAGTCCAATTTTTTTCAAAAATTGAGTAGGTTCTATTTTTACCTATAGCTCGAGCGTTAAATCACCAGCAATTCACAATATATGAGCATTAAATCACAAATCTGACCAAACCACCCAGAAGAAAGCCAAAAAAACTCACAAATCCATATTGAAAACCCAAAAACCTATAAAGCCAACTACTCAGATTGAAACTTGAGAACCTCTAGAAGGAGTGAGCTCGAAAAAGGATGAGATAAGCGGAGCCCATTGCCTTTTGTGGCAGTGGCAAGTGGTAACGTTTGGAATTTGAAAGACCTTGGCCATGGTGGTGAAGGAAGCCACCACCGCGATGGTGGTGACAAGAGGTCTTGGAGACGACGCAAGGTCAGTCATGGTGGTCATTTTTTATGACAAGTTAGGGAAAGGGGGGGGGGTACCATGGCTAATGAGGAGTTGGGTAGGGAGAGAAGCAGCTGAGTGTGAGATGATGAGGAATTGGTGATGGACAACATAAGTAGAGGTTGGAGCATGCTAGTGGTGCCGATTAGAGCTTGCTGGTGGCGGGAGAGAGGGATCGAAAGTGGTTGGGTAATAAAGAGAACACTAAGAGGGAAAGAGCGTGAAAGGTATCGAGGCAAGAGAGAGAGAGAGAGAGAGTAAATGTAAAATATTTTGCCGAAATTTCAATTGTAAAATATATTATACAAATTTGCCTAGATTGATCTGGTTGACAGAAAAGTATTTTACTTTTAATTAAATATTTTATTGCAAAACATTGTAAAATGTGAAAATATTTTTGTAAGGACACAGATCGTGCTAGACTAAAGTTGCACTTTCGGACCAGTCCAATGAGCCCTAAACAATGAATTTATAGAGAGTGAGCTTCTAATCTAGGTTTTTGGACGGCAAATAACACAAAAGTTAGATTAAATCACAGAATACATGCATACTCCTTGTACATGGATGAAATACTGTTTTATATATTGATGTCGAGGACAATCTTTGGTCTTTCCTTACAATTTCTCTCTTCAGTGTGTGTGTGTGTGTGTTTTTCTGTTTCTTTTTCTTGTCCCCCACTCTCTTTCTTCTTCCTTTGCCTTTTATAGACCTGTCTCTTTCTCCTCCTCACTTCCACGTGTGGACTAGATGGTCTTTTTTTTAGATACTTGTCCCATCATGCCTTTCTACCAAAGTCTTTGGCGGTAAGTGCAAGATTGGACTCCAATGCTCAGGCATCACTTCCTCATTAATGCGGCCAGAGAGGTAGGTATAGAGTCTTCAATGCGGTGGTAGCAGCTTTATCCTTGATATTTTTCTGTTACTCATTTTCGTCTTCTATTCTTGTTTTGTCAGCCTTTGTGTCCAAGGTCCTCAGCACTGATGCCATCGAACTGCTAGATTACTCTTCTCGTCCTCGGCAGTATGTTGCCGAGGACGTGCCATCCTCAGACATCATGCTTCGGGATGTTCCGCTCATGCATGGCACCTTTCTTTTGTCACGTCACTTTATAGGCGGGATTTATCATATCCTTGGACCATCCATGCTATTGGGTTGGGCTTTTCACCTCGCTAGAGCTTCAAGACCGGCCCAGTACATCTTTTGGGCCTACTGGCAACACAACATCCCCTCAAGATCCTTATTTCTGCTTCTCTGGGAGGAATGAGGATTTCGACACATGCATATTGGACAACCCGCTTCTGGCGTTTTATGATGCGGAACACGTTCCCATTAAATGCTGATGGCTTCTTGTACCCTATGTCTAACCGCGTGATGCTTATCCAACGGGTGAGCGCAACTTAAGGAGATAGGCGGGAGGTTTCCCGCTTTATGACTTTTCGCGATATAAATATTGTCAGTTCAAAGATTCTCTGTTCATTTCAAAACTTGTACAACTAACCTAGCCACTCCTACAATCTACACGCGTCTTTACACCTTCTCAGTTCTAAACCAAGGTGACCTTATTAGTCTAAAGTAAGTTCTCCAACTTTCTGTTTTCATTACTACTTCTCAATCTTTCTCGTTATTCTTAGTTTCTTCGTCCTCGGCCATCTAAATTTTCCAACCCCACCATAATATTCTCTCTTTATTTTTAGAAAATGAGTAGGTTCGCACCCTTAGTAGATAGCCCTGAAAAAATAGAGGAGTTTAAGGCCAAATATGAAATCCCACCGGGAGTATCCGTCAAATGTTGCCCACTGAGAGGGTGGCATACCGATAGGGATACCGGTGAGGTGGTGATCCCTATGATAGCGTTCATAGAGGGGGGAATGAGAATCCCCATGAGACCGATCACTAGGAGTTATCTCAGAACGGCTAGATTATCCCCTACACAGTGTGCCCCTAATATGTTTAGGATTCTAGGTGCCGTAGACGTCCTAAATGAAAATTTGGGATTAGGGCTTACTTACCACGAAGTGAACTGGGTGTACAACCTTCACCATTTGAAAGGGCATGGATATTACCTAAAATTTAGGCACGCCGAGGTTAGGCTAATCCAGTGTCTCCCAAACTCCAACAAAGGTTTGAACAAAGACTTCTTAATACTGTCTGGAGAGTGGCATGATGGTTTTCCCTGTTCGACGAGAGAGGGGGAACTTGGTGAGTATCCGTGTAATGTTAGTTCTATTTTTCTTCTTTGTCGTTTTCTTATGGTTATATTTCTCTTCGCTTTGACCTCACTGTTTCATTTTTTGAATACTTGCGCAGATTGCCGTGCGCGCACTCGTCGGGCTCATCTCGTCAACTTTGCTCGTTTGGATAAGATCTTAAGAGCCGAGGTGTTTGTACACTCGGACGGTCAGCTTCGAGCGGCACATCTCATCCTCGGGTACGATCCAATCTCAACAGCATTCCAAGTGCTGAAGTGTGTTATAAAGGAGAAAGACCCTCGGTTACCTAGGATCAGTGTTGCAGTTGAAGGGTTTCTGCTCCCTGCGGGTGCTCTTGTTCCTCAAGGGACTCTCATCACTGAGCCTGTGAGGATTGTCCCAGGAGCCCTTCCTCTCACTGTATCCTCGGCTCGACCCACGTTGGGTGAAAACTCTTCTTCTCGACCAATCACAAAGGAAGGAGAGGAAGAGGAGGAAGAAGGAGAGGAAGAAGAAGAAGAAGAAGAAGAAGAAGAAGAAGAAGAAGAAGAAGAAGAAGAGGAAGAAATCGTTGAACTTTCGGACTCTGAAGAAGAGTTCAAAGTTTTTGATCAGCCTCCCTCCCCTGAAAAACAACTTGCTGTCCTCGGCTCACTTCCATCACCTTCTTCGGACACTAACCCCCAACTTGAAGGTATGGGTATTCAACGTCGGCCAAAGCAGAGCCTTAAGGACGTGCTGGAGGCTTAAGTGGGAGCTCAAGAGTCTTCCAAGGTGCCCACTGTGAAGACTAAAGACAAAGGAACTGAGAAAGTTCCCCCCCTGAAACTACATCTACCCTCGTCAATCCAAACCAAACGCCCTGATCCCGCTGACCATAAAAGGAAAAGGGATCAGCCCAAGGGAAAGGAGATAGTTGAAGGGGATAGAGATCTCCTCGCTAAAGACGTGGGGCAGGACAGGGGAGGAAAACATGCTCGTCACATACAGACGAGGTCGGAAAGGCGGGTTGATCCCCACATGGGCCCCCGTGCGCCCATTTGCGCCTCCCAAATGACTGTGGACGATCAGGCAGTCACTGCTGATGCTTCTATTAGGGAATCTGATGAGGTACAGCTGCGTGTGTTACTGATGCCTTGGAGCAAGCACTTCTGCTACCCGAGGATATAGGTGAGCTACGAAGGATGAGGGATCACAACGTTTTCATGATCCTGAAAAAGGAACTTGCCATGGTAAATGTTTCGATTGAATATTCCCTACTACTCATGTTCCCTTTTTTTTTTTTTTTTTTGTAATTGTTACTATTACTTCCCTTTTGACAATTACTGCTTCTGCATGCCGCTAACTTACAATATTTTGTGTGTAGGCTGTTCAATCTGTGCATAGAGCGGAGGAGATTGCAGCTAATTCATATAAGTCACTTAGGGCTAGGGAGGTGAGGCTAGACCACGCCCAAAAGATCCTCGAGCTAAAAGAGAAAAAACTGCAGGAGGTTACGGCCAGCCTAGGTAAGGTGGAAAGCGAGAGGTCGGGTTTGGAGTCTCAACTAAAGATCACTGAACGGCAGGCCGAGGATTAGAGGCTACAACTAAGACAGGCCGATGAGAATTTTGCCTCGGCTAAAAAGTTGATTGAAGGTCTCAAGCAAGACCTCAAGAAGTCTAATGAGGCTAGGCAGGAGGCTCTCAAGGCTAAAGAGGAGGCTCTTGCTAAGGCGCAAGAGGTAGAAGAAATGGTTGACCAGGCAGAGTAGAGTGGCTACGAGGTGGGAGTGGCAGAAACTACTGACACCTTCAAATCCCAAGTGCCGGAAGTTTGTAGGGATTACTGCCTCCAAGTATGGAAGGAAGCCCTCTCCCAAGCAGGGGTTGATGCTTCCTCTCCCTTATGGAAGGTAGAAAATGCCTACATCCCTCCTGCCATCCGAGTGGCCTCTTCTGGTCAAGCCGAGGATGATGCCGGCTCTTCTGCAGTGGGAGTACAAGTGGAGGAAGCTGCTAATGAAGCTGCTGTTCTTGAGCCTTCCCTTCCAATGAAAGATGAAGGGGCTCAGCATGAAGATGCTCAGCTTCCAGCTGCCCTAAAAGAGCTGCCCCCCAACCCCAAGGCCATCGAAACTTTGGAGTTAGTTTTGGCGACTCTGCCTATAGTGCTAAAGGGGCGCCCCAAGGATAAGGAGGTGGCTGGAGGATCCTCGGCCCCGGCAGTGGCCCCTGCTGACCCCAAAGATCAAGTTCAGCCCAAGCCTTGACAGTTCTTTTATCCTTTGCTACAGTTTCTGTGTTGCTTTTTGTCTTTTTTTTTTTTTTTATATATATTTTTCAGTTAGTTAGTTTCAACCTCCTTTCTTTTTTTTACTTTCCTTCACTTGTAATTCATCAACTCGTTCATGAATGTACTAAAAAATATTTCACTTAATGAGAAGAATTTACAATTTGAATCACTGCTTTGTGTTATACTTGTTGTTGACATGTTTCTTTATCATTATTCATGTAGTATGACAAAATAACAGTTTGAATACGTGGCACGCGTTAATAATTCTATATCAGTAACCAAATAAAGATAAGATGAATTTGTAAAACTCATATATTTGCAAATGCTTTAAGTGATGCTCACAAGTTTTTACTCAATTCTGGTGATGAAGAAGACGCTTAAAAGCGAGATATTAGTGTAAAACCAATTTGGTTAAGACTTGCTTAAGAACTAACTTCGTAACAAAATATCAAGATAAAAAACACTAACCCATCTGATATGTTCCATGTTTGAACCAGGAGTAGTTCAAATGTTATGCTCAATAATTAGTAACAAATGAAGTTCCTTGAAATCCACGTTTTGATGGACTTGCTGCAATCACATACCTGTTGGATACTTATTAAAATGCTTATCTCCGTAGACCGTATATATACTCCGAGGAATCTACGTGACCCAATCCTTGTTTAACAACTAGCATTAAGATGTTTATTTCTCAAGGTAGAGGACTTGGGGATCTGGCGTAACCCTGTTTTGATTTAAACTAAGGTAGAGGGTCCGAGAACCCAGCGTAATCCCGTTTTTGATTTAAACTAAGGTAGAGGGTTTGAGGACCCGGCGTAACCCTGTTTTTGATTTAAACTAAGGTAAAGGGTCCGAGGACCCGGAGTAACCTCGTTTTTTATTTAAACTAAGCTAGAGGGTCTGAGGACCCGGCCTAACCCCGTCTTTGATTTAGACTAAGGTATAGGATCCGAGGGCTCGGCGTAACCCCGTTTTTGATTTAAACTAAGGTAGAGGGTCCGAGGACCCGGTGTAATCCCGTTTTTGATTTAAACTAAGGTAGAGGGTCCGAGGACTCCGCGTAACCCTGTCTTTAATTTAGACTAAGGTAGAGGGTCCGAGGACTTGGCGTAACCCCGTTTTTTATTTAAACTAAGGTAGAGGGTCTGAGGAGCCGGCGTAACTCCGTTTTTTATTTAAACTAAGGTAAAGGGTTCAAGGACCCGGCGTAACCCTGTCTTTGATTTATGCTAAGATAGAGGGTCCAAGGGCCCGGCGTAACCCCGTTTTTTATTTAAATTAAGGTAGAGGGTCCGAGGACCCGGCGTAACTCCGTCTTTGATTTAGACTAAGGTAGAAGGTCCAAGGACCCGGCGTAACCCCGTTTTTTATTTAAACTAAGGTAGAGGGTCCGAGAACTCGGCGTAATCCCGTTTTTGTTTTACAATTTATATTGACATTGTTGATCATAACATTAAATGTGGCATAATAGCAATAAAATTGAAATGGCAGAAGTGCCTTTTATTAATAGTAATATCGTCGCAAATTACTTACATTTCAGGGATGCGGCACAACCTTTTCATCTAAGTCTACAAGATAGTAAACTCCTATGCCAGCCACTGAAGTGATGCGATACGACCCTTCCCATTTTAGTCCCAACTTCCCCCATGCTGGATTCTTGGTATTACCCATGACTTTCCTCAATACTAAATCCCCAGGAGCAAGTGGCCTTGAGTTCACGTGTGGATCATACCCCTGCCTCAATTTTTGTTGATAATAAGCCAATTAGATCATGGCCATTTCTCTCCACTCTTCAACCAGGTCTAGGCTCCTTTCTAGTAATCTGTCATTGCTGTTCGAAGCGAAGGAACTTATCCTCATTGTAGGGAATCCAGTTTCTAAAGGAATCACAGCCTCGGCGCCATAAGTCATCGAGAATGGAGTTTCTCCCGTGGACCTACGAGGCGTTGTACGATACGTCTACAAAACATGAGATAATTCTTCCACCCATCTACCTTTGGCGTCATCTAGCCTTTTCTTAAGCCCATTGACTATGACTTTGTTGACCGCCTCGGCCTGCCCATTCCCTTGTGGATAAGCTGGAGTAGAATACCTGTTGGTTTTGCCGAGATCACAGCAGTATCGTCTGAAAGCCTTACTGTCAAGCTGTAAACCATTATCTGAGATGAGAGTATGGGGAACTCCAAACCGGGTGACAATATTCTTCCACATAAACTTCTTTGCATCCACATTCCTGATATTTGATAGGGGCTCGGCTTCTACCCATTTGGTGAAATAGTCGGTGTCCACTATTAACCACCTCTTGTTCTCAGGTGCCTTTGGGAAAGGTCCCACAATGTCTAGACCCCATGTGCAAAAGGCCAAGGACTTGTCAGGGGGTTAAGCACACCCCCTGGCCGATGAATGTTTGGTGCGAACTTTTGACATTGATCACATTTCTTTGCGTAGTTTTGAGCTTCTCGTTGCATATTGGGCCACCAATACCCTTGTGTTAAAGCTCTATGAGCCAAAGATCTTCCTCCTATATGACTTCCGCAAATTCCATCATGTAATTCTTCCAGAAGTAACTCCGTCGCTTCAGGATGTATACATAGCAAGTATGGCCCAGCAAAATATCGTTTGTATAGTTTGTGATCCTCGGACAACCAAAACCGAGTTGCCTTTCTACGCACTTTATCGGCCTCAGCCTTTTCTTCTGGTAGGACGTCGTCTTTAAGGAAAGATACGAGGGGGTCCATCCAACTAGGGTCTACCCTGACCTGATGAACCTGGATTATACCTCCAATTGTTCCTGTGGGCTTAAATAAGTCTTCAACAAGGATGATTCGAGGTAAACCTTGTGCCGAGGACATGGCAAGAGTTGCCAGAGAATCTGCTTGTCTATTGTTATTCCTAGGAACATGTGACAAAGTAAAGGATTCGAATTTGGGTTGTAACAACTTGACTTGAGTTAGGTATTGCTGCATCCTCGGATCTCTAGCCTCCACTTTTCCCTCTACTTGGCCTACGACTAATTGCGAGTCCGAGAACACTTGCAAAATCTTTCCGCCCATTTTCTGAACCATGTCCATCCTTTTTATCAAAGCCTCATACTCGGCTTCATTGTTAGTGGTCGAGAATCCCAATCTCAAGGATTTTTCCAGCGTAGGACCCTCTGGGGTCATAATTACTAACCCTATCCCGGATCCCCTTTGATTTGCAACCCCATCAACATAAACAGTCCATACTGAAGGTTCTTTGCACGTAATCGTATCAACTGATTTTTCATCAATGTCCACGCTCTTGGCACTATCTTCTATTGTGGGCTCAGCAAATTCCGCGACTAAATTAGCTAATACCTGACCCTTCACTGAGATGCGAGGCATATACTTGATGTTAAAAGCGCCCAAAATAGTTCCCCACTTAGCAATTCTACTTGTATAGTCCGCACCTCGGAGGACAGCTTTAAGAGGAAGTTGAATCAGAACTACCACCGTATGAGATTGGAAATAATGGGGGAGCTTACATGTACCATGCACTACGGCTAGAATTGCTTTCTCCAATGGTGGATAACGCACCTCGGCTTCATGTAAGGACTTACTCACATAGTAGACCAGCTTCTGTACAGTCCCTTCAATCCTTATCAACACCAAACTAACAGCATGATTCACCACCGCTATATATGCAAATAGAACTTCGTTAACTTCGAGCCGAGACATGATAGGAGAACAGGAAAGATAGTTTTTGAGTTGCTGAAAGGCCATGACACATTCCTCTGTCCACTCAAACCCTTTCCACTTGTTCAACAACTGAAATGATAAGTTAAAATAGATTAAATAGGTTTTGAGGTACTAAAAACTTTATTTTTTATCTCTATCTAATTCTCTTATAGCTCGTTTGGTCAGAGTATTGTAATTTTAGTTTTTAAAATAATGTGAAAACTGTAATTTAAAAAATTCACTAAAATTTGAGTAAAATGCGTATGGTTGCAAGTTTTTGTATCATTCTATTCTTTAAAACTGAAAATACAAAATTACTCTGCATGAACGGTGTAAAATAATTTATTTACTGAAGAGAGAGAAACTCTATCATTTCTCTACAACTCTGTCTCTCTCCCTCTTCTTCCTCTTCCCCCATCTCCATCTCTGCTCCTCCAAGCATTACAACACCAAATATTGAGCATAACCTAACATCACCATCACGTGAACCTAGCCCACAAAATCAAAAACCATAAAAACCTTGGAACAACCAACAACTTTGTATTAATTACAAGTTCAAATCCAGTCAAAAGAAATTACGAATTCGAAAATTTCCCATTCCTTTAATTCTTGAATCATTTTTCATAAATTAAATTTTTCTAAAAAGATTTTATTTTACCCAGGCCGGAATCCATTTTCTGAAAGAAGAAAAAAAGAAAAAAAAAGTATTACCCAGTGGAGAGAACCAAAAAAAATAGAGAAAAAAAGAAAAGAAAAGAAAAGAAAAATAGAAAGAGAGTGATGCAAAACAATGTAAAATAGAGAGAGAGAGAGATGCGAAATCTGGACTCGCGGTGGAAGACTCAGTTTTGCAATTTTGTTTTCTTAGGCTCCGTTTGAATACAACTGAAAACTAAAAACATTATAACATAATTATTTTTAAATGTATAAAAAGTACCATAAAATTTATTTTTAATATTTTTTAATAAAATAATAATAAGTTCCGTATGTAAACAGTGATAAATAGTGACATAATCAGTAATAAATAGTGACATGAACAATAGACTTCTGACAGACATCAACATCACATCTGAAAAAAAAAAAAAAAAAAAAGCAGCTGAAAACGCAGACGTTGGAACACAGCCACTGTCCAAAGTCCAAACGCTGCCTTATTTTTTCATCCATTTGTGTTTTGTCACAGAGAGAGAGAGAGAGAGAGGAACCCTTTGTGCGTTGTCATGTCAAGTGAATTTTGGTGGGGCCTATATTTTCACAATATTTGTATTTACTAGTAACGCTACGCTTCTTTATGCGTCCTAATTCATTTGCGGCGAGTTTTGAAAGAAGAAAATGTGATGGATCGATGGTAGGATACATCTTTACTCAAAACTCACCATTGGTGAGTTATGGTACAAAATTATATCTAGATATAATAAAAATTATTTTTTAAATATTATAATACATATATTTACGTACTTAAACATACTTTCACAAAGCTTAAAAAATATTTTTAGAAATCTTTTATCAAATTATATTCTTTAAATCATAAAAAAGAGAAAATGACATGTCGCAAAACTCAAAAGTTGGACCCGTAGTTTAAGCATTTCAGTTGGACCCGTAGTTTAAGCATGTAAGCATTTTAAATTACACAAAACGACGGAGCTATAAGCAAACTATTCTTTCGCCTGCCTTTTATTAATAATTACGCAACAACACCGTCTTCAACTTTCTGCTACCAATGGTATAAGAAATCAACCAGGGTTAAGTTTGTAAACTACTTGGGGTACGTGGCAATCATCTATTGGCAGGCGTCCACATCCCAAGCCTCGCTGGCTTGACTGAATATATAAAATATATAATACGCCTCACAAGTGCGTATTAGGTTGTCCGCACCATTAGTTTTTTGCAGTTGACAGTTGACATATTCATATGAAATGGGATTCCAACCCAACAGCCTTCACCTATATATACAACTTGCCGCAGGGACGCTTATTTCTGCCCTACTCGGCAGCAGAGTTGGGTCAAATATATTAAGGTATTTTTTTTCTTCTTTTCTCTGGGTTTATTGTTTGGTGCGGAGAACGCGAGAGAGGAAAGAATTATTTCTCTCTCTTCAAGTTCACCTATCATAGATTTTCCAATTAGAGCTGTTTTGATAATGAGATCTGTTGGGAGTCCCATAAAGTGTGTTAGACTTCTCTTACCACACACCTTATATAATTTTATAGTAGGGACAGAGGCGGAGCCAAGTGGGAAGGGGTGACAATTGCCTCCTCTGTCCTCCCCCAAAAAGTCCTCTTAAGAAGATAAGTATCTTTATTTTTTTAAAAAATATATAACATTTACAAAGTTGTGATTTTCAACTGTTGTTGCAGCTGGAAGTTACCAATAACTAACGGCATGTTTGGATTGAGGAGAGAGGGAGGGGATGGAGGAGAATAGAGTAGAATCAACTGAAAATAAGTTAATTTTGGGCCAATTCTTCAAACTGAGGATGAAGATACTAATTCAGGCGAAGTACTTCACCTAACATAGCTTCCCTAGCACCTGCACCCCTTTCACTTTACCAATTTCATTTTACTCAGAGTATCCTCCAGTACCAGTAACAGCTATCCTTACTGAACAAATACCCATTCTTTTGTTGTCCATGATAGTTTCCATTTGAGATTTGAAGAAAAGAAAGAAAGATGAATATGAGTGCTACAGCTTATTGAGGATTTAGCAAAATGAGAAATATTTATTTGGGCTGTTTTTTATTTTTTGTTCTAGTTTGATGGGGGTATTTATGGTAAATTGTACTTTAAAAATGCATCTTACAACACTTTATAATGATGTGTTCAAATTGGCTGGAGATACCTTTATAAGTTTGTTTTGAAATCACAAATTTTAAAACATGCATAGCCAAACGGGTAGAAACGCTTTGAGCCTGTTTGATAAATTATCTATAACACATGTTTTTAATTTTTAAATAATATTACATGTATTTTTATATATATATTTTTTACCAACACATATTTTAAAAAAACTAAAAATTATTATTTAAATACATGTATCAAACGAACTCTTTACTTTTCAAAAAATGCTGGGTGAAACATACCCTAATTATAACCTTTTATGCATTTAAGAAAATAAAATATCTAGAAAATGGACTCACGGACGTTTTATCACCCTCACTCTTTCTTTTTTATTATCTTTTTTTTTTCTTTTTCTTTTTTTTTCTCTCACTCTTTTGGGGGGACGATGTTGCTTTTTTATCTAAAAGAATAGATAAATCACTTTTTATATAAATTGGACTAACGTTGTTATAGATTTTTTTTTTTTTTAAAATTGTTTTTGGTTTTGGAATTGGACTCATGGCCCTTTTGTAAAATTGATGGCCCGTTTATTAATGTTGATCTAGTAATGTTGTTTAAGTGTTAAAAAAATATGTGTGAGTGAAAAAATGTTATAAAAATATGTGTTGTATTGTTTAAAAAACGAAAACTGTTATTTAAACAGTACAAGCAAACAGACCCTTAATTTTTCAACATTCTTTAATTAAAATCAAATTTATCTTTCTCACTACACTATAACTTAGGTCCCATATTTTAAATTTAGAAAAAAAAAAGGCACTAAATCCCTATCGCCTCTACTAATTTTTTATTTTGTATTTTTCATTCTCTTGACTCTTTTAAAGTTTCAACTTTTAAGTTTTTGCTATGAAATTTAAATTTAAATGATTACATGGATGGAAAAAGAAAGCTGAATTTCAAATAATTTATTGAAATTAATCAAGGAAATTAGGTGATATTCCACTTTCTAAGTATGTGGCTATACTTTATTTTGATTTATTTTTGAGTAATCAAATTTCTTGTTCAAATTAGTTTTTACTAGCAATGAATTAATTATTATTTTTCTATTAATATAAAAAAAAATGTCGATGGAAACTACCTAAGGGCATTATCCCAAATTGCAATTTTTATATTAGCAAACTATAAAAAGTGGGCATTATCCGAGGTAAAAAATTTTACAATTTAGTTAGAGTAATGTCTTACTTATAAGATGTTATTGTAACAAGTTTTTCTATTTTTCTTTTTAAAAAATTAAGTTTTAATCTCTCACTCTCTCTCTTTCTCTCTCCCTCCCCACCACCAAGAGCGGTGGTTGTTCTTTCCAACCATGAAACTCTCTGCCTCTCTTTTCGTTCTAGTGCCAAAAGGCCTCTAGGCGGTGTGACCCTCATGAACTAGGGTGGAGATCGATCTTACTGTGGCTATGGTGGTGACTATATGTCGTGTTTATGGGTGTTTGGTGGTGGTGAAACTTGTGGTGGTAATGGGTCTTGAAGTGGAGGGTGTTTGTTATGTTTGTGGGTGAAGATCAAGTGTCTTCATGGTGGGTTAGCGGTGGAGGTTGTAGTAGGTTCATAGTGGAGATTGGAAATTGGCGGTGGATGTGATGGTTTATGGCTTTTAATGGTGGTGGTGATTGGTTTTGATTGTTGGTGAAGAGAGAGAAATGGTGAGGAAAAGAGTGTGATGTGAAGAGAGAGATATGGTGAGGAAGAGTGAGAAATAGAGAATAGAATGAATAAAAAATTGAATAGTATTTGGGTGTGATGTGAAAAATAAGAATTAAGATGTTGGATGTGTTGTTAAATAGATAAACTAGCTTTTGAAATGGTAAAATGAGATATTTTTTAGAATTTTGGATGAAGATGCTCTAATTTAACTTGGGCATGAAAGCTTAACTATAGCGTGCATCTGGTATCACCTTATTTGGCATTTTATTGAAAATGCTCTAAAGTATTCCTATATATTGAAAACGTGAGAAAAAAAAAAAAGGTTTGAAAAAGTTGAACTTAATAAAAAAAAGCTAGAAGCTAAGAGCAAAATATACTTGTATAGAATTTGTAGTAATGCCTTATTTTAAAAAACAATTAGTATTTTGATCTGAAGATAAGAGTAATTATTATGAAGTATACTCTAAAAGCTAATAACAAAAGTTGATGTCAAACGAATTAGTAAAATCTTTTGTAGTTGAATAAGAAATTTAGATTTCAATCTTTCTTATACAAAAAACTAATCGGTGTCATGATTATGGATTTTGTTTATACCAAAAATCAATTACTATCATCATTATAGAGCATACATAATGCTAAACAATGCTAAAATTAGTCAGTACCAAGATTAGAAATTGGGTTCTCTAGGCTGAATGGCTGATAGGCACGTCCAGAGCCTTAACCATTAGGGCATAAGCCTTGCGTCAGTAAGTATGGAAAATGATTAGATATAAACACAAATTTTAAATTAAATTTAATAAAAAACCAAAAACGCTTAAATTGGTCATTTCCAAGATTAGAAATTGGATTCTTTAAGCGGATGAGCATATCTAGGGCCTGAACCATTAGGCCATAAGGCTTGCTTTATAGAGATGAGGAAAATGATTAAATATAAATGCAATGCTTACACAAAAAACCAATTAGTCTCATTATTATAAAGCATACATAATGCTAAAATTAGACAATACCAAGATTAGAAATTTGCTTCTCTAGGCTGATAGGCATGTCTAGAGTCTTAACTATTAGGCCATAATTTTCACCCAAAAAAAAAAAAAAAAATTAGGCCATAAGCTTGCATCAGTAAGATATGGAAAATGATTAGATATATACACAAATTTTGAATTAAATTTAATAAAAAATTAAATGACATATTATGGTTTGACCTTAGTTGAACTTCAATCTAACTTTAAAAACTTTGATTTCTTTCTTTTCTGATTCTTTTAAAGGGTTTAGTTTTCAAAATTGAGGTCCAGTATATTATGTATCAAATACATGTGAAATTCTACATGTCCATATAAGTGTCATTAACTGTTTGTTAATATTACATAATATAATAAATTTTTTCTTGAAAGTTTGACCTGGGTTACCATTCAAGGTTATAGTGTGAATTTGAGAGCTGATTATCAATTGGATAATTTTTTTTGGCCGTACCATTTGTGTGTCACACGTAACTGTTTTCAGCTGGTTTTTTCCTTTTGTCTTACAGATGGATGCGTTTAGCTTATTTTCAACGGTACTATTACTTTTGATGGTCCGGGTCCCCCGTGCAGAAGGCTTTGGCAGAAAGTCATTTATGTCTCTACAAAAGGTAATATTTACCATTTGCGGGTGTTACATTCAATATATTTTACTTATTTTTTTTAACTTTTTAAAAGATTTTTAAGTAAAAAAAATGATCATGCTAACAAATGTTCTTAAGATATTGGTTAATAATCTATTTAAAAAAATTTTTAACACCATTTTTATGAAAAATGAAAAAAGCTGTCAAAATATTAATTGCTTTATTTCATTTTTCTATAAAAACTTTCTTTAAATAAATTGTTAACGAATGCCCTATTCGTTAGCATTTTTCAAAAAAAGAAAAGAAAAAAAGAAGCTTATTTTATTTAGCTTTTAGCTTTTACTTTTTAGGTGAAATTACAATGTTAGTCTTTCAAGTTTACTTTATGTGCGTAATTAGTCCCTCAAATTTGAAGCGAACACAATTAGTCTTTCAAGTTTTAAAACTGAGTTAAATTGATCTTTTTACTAATTCCGTTAATGGTGTTACTTACGTGACTAATGAAATAATGACTTGACATTTTTTTAATGACATGTTTTTAATTAAAAAATTATAAACTAAATTTACATGGAAGAAACAATATTCACAGCCGGTACTAAATTAAAAAAATTATTTTATACCAATTTAAAAAACCCACCCGAAGAGGAGAGAGGGAAGAAACCAAGCATTGACCCCCCGTCAGTGGATACCCATGCCCTAATCGCTGCCAGCAACAACTGAAGCCTAAAACCAAAATAAATAAATCAAAAAAATCAAAATTTTCCAAAAACCCAATTCACAGTTTTCAAAATCAAAACCAAAGAGTCCATCCTGACTTTACCTAGAGGCCGTTGGAGTTGCCACTGTAACAAACTCTTTTCGCTGAGCAATGAACCGGGCTCTCTGCGTTGAATCCGCCGAAATGCGAAGCGACGAGGGTTTCCGAGATTCCTCAGGCTCAGTAGAGAATGCTAAACCCAACTGACCATGTCTTAGACAGTGAGGAGCTTTTTTGGGGTTTACTTTAGGACATGAAATGCCACCAAACCCAATACTATAAGAGTAAGATGAGCTTAATGCCATCAAAACCCAAACGAAAACAAAGTATTACTGAAATATAGCCCTTAGATATGAGCCTGAGATATTGAATAGTACTAGTATTTGTGAAAGGATGAGCCTTGTGTGTGTTAGTGTGTTACTGTAAACTCAGATATAGATCACGAACTACGCTGTGAGAGTCACGTGACTTAGTGACAAAAAAATAAATTAATCTAAAATTAAAATGAAAATTTTTTCATTCATTATGAAAAATTAAAGCTACGTCATTAAAAAAGAAGAAGCCTAGTCATTGTTTCGTTAGCCACATAAGTAACACCATTAACGATAGTTAGTAAAATGATCAATATAACTCAGTTTTAAAACTTGAGGAACCACCGTGCACCCTCGGTGCAGTGGTCACTCTATAAGTATAAATGCTTGTGGGGTGTTGGAGGCAAGGGCCGGGGTTTTAGTTTCCAGGAGAGAGTTTCATATACATATACACTTAGATTAGGTTAGAGTAGAAATTCTATCTTGTATTAAAAAAAAAAAAAAAAAAAAACTTGAGGGACTAATTGTGTTTACTTCAAACTTGAGGGACCAATTGCGCACACAGGGTAAACTTGAAAGACTAATATTGTAATTTCGCCTCTTTTTACCTACACTATTTTCAGTAAAGCAAAAAACGAAATAAGCTGACTCTTAATATTGCATGTTATATCTTATGCATAAACTAATGTATATAAGTTTGAATTAAAAAGAAAATTTAAAATCACATACTTATTTTTTGATGACTTGGATAGTTGAACTCATGATACATAATTTCAATCGCCAGAAGGTAATCTATGGGAACTCCTAGTAGACTTAGGATGTACGGGTCTATAGCTCATCTCAAACATCCAACCTCTAGGTTGCTCTTCATATTCTATATGATAAATGTTGGGTCCTAAAAGTTGTGATTTTGCCAAGGTGGCAATCTACTATATTCAATAAGTTCAATAAGTTGCCACACATTATTTTTATTAAATTAGTCTGTCTTTTTTGATCTTTTCAAAAATTTTATTGATTGAATTGTTCTTATCAACTTTTAGTTACAATTTTTGTGAGGAACTATGTTAGTGTGAGATTTTCGAATCAGGAAAGACATTTAGACCTTACAGATGAGGTCAGAGCATTAGCATCTGGGGTTTTATATGTATTCAGTCTTGGACTAAATGGCAAGATTTGGGTATATTTTCAATCTAAGGAACAATGCAAATGTAGTATTATATCTTATTATCTTCACTTAAAATTAAAAAAAAAATTATGAGAAAATGAGGGAATAAAAAAGTATGGTGAGGTAGATTTTTTTTTTCTTTCTTGGGATCCCTTGTTTTATGTCCTAAGTTTCATTTGAATTTTTACTTTCATTGGTGAGGAAAAAAAACAATGCAAATATATATATGGTCTTTTAGTGATTCTTGTTAAAATTTCACTTAACTTTCGGTTTGAATTTTTATTTTGGTAGGTTCTATTTGATTAATAAACCTTTACTCCCAAAGAAGATAACAATTCAATTTTCATGTAAGTCTCATTACTTAACTCAGCTTCTAATTTTAAATTTTTTTTTGCCTCATGCTATATATTTGTTACCCATATATGATTAGTTATTCCATTAATTTTTATTTTTCTATTTCTTAAAATATTAATTCTTATTATCATGTATTCACTATACCAATGTACTAATATTGCCTTAGTTTGTTTAATATTTCCTTAATCTTCATGTGGAATGTTTTGTCATGTTAGAACTTAGAATCTGTTTTTGATGTTTTATGCATTTTAATTCAATGCATTATATATTCTAGATAAAATATTAATTAATAAATTGTATAAAAAATTGAGTGTGGTGTGTGCGGAGTGGGTACAGTGAAGATGACAAACCACTCCTTTGTCGGTTTGTCCTTTCCTCTTATTGACTTTTACTTTTCTTCTCTATTTTATATAACTCATGGACGGATACTTCTACTTTCGTGTCTACCGCTGCTTTGTGCGCAAGTTTTCTTTTTTTATTCATTCAATAAAAAAATTATTTGCCAGGTTAGAACAACTATCTGATAGAGGTAAATGTTTAAGGTTGTCCACATATTTTTGGTATGATGGTTACATTATAAGTATAAGTATTTGTAGAGTGTGAGAAAATAAGAGTTGAGGTTCAAGTCTCTACGAGAAAGTTTTACATACATATACATTTAAATTTAAATTAGGTTAAAGTAAAATTTCTATCTTATATTAGAAAAAAAAAATTATTTTTTTAAATGTTACTTATTTAATTGATGTACTCAATGGGCTTGGAAGAGTTATGAATTACTTTTTTTGGCTGCAGAAGACTATCGATTCATAAAATGTTAAGATTGTTCTTTTCATTTTTCTCGTGGATTGCAAAGATCTTAGGAGCCTGACGTTTTTACTTTCTTGCTGTTTGCTGGGTCAATAGTAAATAAGAGCAACTACATGTGTTGTTATTTTTTTGTAAATCAGCAAATGTCATTGATCAGAAACAAGGTACGAGTACAACAAAACACCAACCGAAAGACTGAAACTGATTGAAAGAAAAACCTGAATCAACTAACCAATAGTTAGATTCTTTAAAAAAGAAAAATCCCAACATTTTCTAGGAACCTCTGAGATTCAAGGCTAGCTCTGAGTCTTTGACTAAATTTCCCTGCATTTCACTAAGGAGGTGAACGGGAAGAGTTGGACAAGAATGACGCTGGCACTCAAGGAAATCTGAACCAACCAGTCCAGACTTTCCCTTTGCTGTCCTTCCATGGTCTGCCACAATCTTTCACATAATTAGAAGCACAGTTCTTCAGGGTCTTGTTTCTGTCTGTACAGAATACTATCTCGTGCAATTGGGGGATTTTGCTATTCATTGCGTAATTGCATCGAAGCCCTAGGATTAATTTTCTGTTGGCAATAGTAACATGTTTGAAATCATTAACATGATAGAGCTTCCCCCTTGTAATGGTATTCCCTATCAGGGGAAAAAAATTTCAAGTTAGGTTTTTTTCAATTGTAAATAGGAATTACAAAAACTTAGGAAAAAGATGTATCTTGAGTATATAGAACCTGAGCTTAAACGCATATTAATCATGACGTTTCCAATGTCAGTCGCAATATCAAGAGCTGTTTGAAAGTAAACCACATGATTGCGAAATTCTTTAAAGCAATGGCCGTGCTTTTGATGTTCATGTTCCCATAAATATTCTCGGTCTCCCTGGCTATTTAGGTTTGGCCAGTATTTTTCCAAATCTTTCCGGAGATCACCGCTTATCTGAAAAAAAAAATTGACAACGTCAATAAACAGCAAACTATAAAAAAACTGTGAAAGTTTGACTCTAGGCTATTTAACACTGCAGACTAAAAAAAAAAGAAAAGGAAGGGTCAACAGGTAAAGAAATGAAAACCAATGAACACATTCATCATTTATTTTCTCATGCTTTCTCGGGAACCAAACAGACGTGGATTATTTTGCTTCCTACTGTTTGATCCTGCGTGGATGTGTTTCTCAGACCTGATATGGTTTAATGTAAAACACCCAAATAAGCCCATACACACGGGATCAAACAATTTCTCACCAACCCAAACGAACCAAACACACAAAAAAAGAAAAAAAAAGAAAAAAAGAAACAGCCCTGACTTGGTAGTTGCTGTGTGTAAATGGCTTTGTGACACAATCGGAGGGGAAAGGGGAAAAAGAAAAGAAAGAGAAAAGGGACTGAAAAGTGTGAGATCTTTGATGCTTCATATCTGACCAAAAAAAAACTATGGCTTTTCAGAGTAGTAGAGAGGAGTTTTTCATGCTTTTATTTTAGTAGCCAACCTCAGCAAGGAAAGTGAAAATACCTGTCGGTAGAGATTGCTGCGGGAATTTGGTGTACCGCAATCAACACCGTTTGAATTTTTATTAAGCCACAAGCCATGCACTGTGAACTCGAGAGGGATAGGATAATTACATCTATTCATCCCAGTGTTACAGTAAGAGGTGGGCCATTGGAGGACCAACAGAAGCTCGTCAAATGACACTGTTTGGCTGCTGCCGCCACCTGGAGCAGCCATACTTTCCGTTGAAAGCACCAAAACCAACGATAAAAGAAGAAAGATAGTCATTTTTGTGCAACTCGTTTTTTATTTTTTTTGAGTAGATGTTTTGACCACTCATATAAACTATACCTCCAAGCAAAGTGTGACTACTCAAAACTGCTTAGTTAGGAGTCTGGTGTTTATATAGACCAAAATTTGCCTATTGTGCCCTTTAACTTATCTACAAACTGTATTTTGAGCCCTTCTTACATGTGGTAAGACATGGTAATGGTAGCATTAGGTTAATTAATCCACCATTTATTATCTGTCCACCACCATATACAAGATGGCCATACATTTGTTGTCTTACGCATTCTTTATTTTTCTATTTTTCAAGTTTGGATGTCACCACTATACCAAATACGAATTCTTTAATCAATATTGGAGATAGTCACTTAAAATTATCCTCCTTTATATTTTACGAAGTCATGTGATAAAGAAAGGTGTCATGCATGAGCAGAACACCTCAGAACGTGACATCCGAGGACGACCAAGTCGCCGAGGACGAGGCAAATGACCTGGCAGTCCAAGGGCATCCGTACTGAAGATCTGAGATGCAAAAACTGAGAGAAAGAGAATAGGGGATCAAGGGAGGTGATAGATAAATATCAAGGATAAAGCTGCTACCACCGCATTGAAAGCACCATACCTACCTCTCTGGCCGCATTAATGAGGAAGTGACGCCTGAACATTGAAATTTAACTTTATCCTCACCGCCAGAGATTTTAGTAAGAGGGGATGATGGGACAATGCTTTTACCTGGACTACACGTGAAGAATTTGAAAAGGAAGCAGGCCTATAAAAGGTGGAGGAAGAGGAAACAGGAAAGGAGGAAACATTGCAAAAAGAAAGGGAGAGAGAGAGAGAGTACTTGTAAGGAAATACAAAAGATTGTCCTCGGCATCAATATATAAAACTTTATTCCATCCATGTATGAAACGTACGTATGTGCTCGGTAATTCAATCCAACTCTTGTATTATCTACCGCTCAAAACCCTAGATTAGAAGCCCACTCTCTATATAAATTCATTGTTTAGGGTTCATTAGGCTGGTCTGAAAGCGCAACTTCGACTCAGCGTGCCTTGTGTCCTTACAATATATTATAAAAGTAGGATCCCAAGATTAAATGTGTTAAGAGTCTTGTAACTTATGTAATTGACTTCTCTTGGTGTTTTAAAATATCCATGGTTAAAATCTCCCTCTCTCACATTGTAATTTCCTAAAATACTTATCGCAATGCATACTTCAAACAGCTAGTTCCTTTCATTTTTTATTTTAATGTAGAAGAAAAGAAAAAAAGAAGAAGAAGAAGAAGAAGAAGAAGAAGAAGAAGTTTATATGTATACAAACGTGTACATAGTATACATTATAAATAGGACCAAAATATGGCTTGAAATATAATTACATGACACGTTTAGGTCAAGCACAACATGAATAATTATATACTAATTGCTTCTAGGAAAAAAATCTATGATTTAAATAATAAAAGAAGTCCAATGATTTGCTTATAATGAAAATTTGAAAGACTAATAAATAAAAAAAGGATTCAAATTAATTGCTCTCATTTATTATTATAACTTTATGTTTGTCTTTGTCACCAGCTGGAGTTTGCACATTTTAAAATAAGATCTAACTTTTTTTTTTTAATAGAAAAAGGAGGTTACATTTACTAACGTATTAATAAGCCAATTGCAAAGATTTTATAGTTGAATTAATACCTTTTCATCCAAAGTGCTTACGGGTTTAAAAAAAAAATGATTTTGAAGTGCAAAATTAGCAGTATGTTGTAATTATTTAAAAAAAAAAACTTTATTCTTAAAAAAAAAAAAACTTAATTAATAAAAATACTAGCAGCCGAGTCATGTTCACCAATCATAAGAGAAATGATATATCCACAACATTTTTACAGCAAATCCTAAATGACAAGTTGTTACTGGTTGTTATTGTTGGGGCAAAAAAGTAATCTTAGTGTTAGGTTTTGATTTGAACTAATAACAACTAACCACCTGTGATTTATTGTGAAAATATTGTAAAATTATTGTGGACATAACATCTCTCCCAATCACAAATATTCGTAACGAAAAAGAAAAGCTTTGTTGTTGACTTGAGTTATTGAGATTGAATATAGACCTTTGATTTGTGTTTGGTGACTCGTTAATCCGGATTGAAATCAAGTACAATAAACTTGATACAATTAATATGGATGGTTGAGATTTAAAATTGTAACTTTAAATCTCAACTATTAAGTATAAAAAATGAGTAAAAGTTAAAAGATAGAAGAAAATTAAAAAAAAGGTTGTGAAGGAATTGGATGACTTAGACAATACTTAAACTAGATCCGAATCCCGTTAATCTAAAGAATGAAAAGAAAATACTGCAAAGGATAAGCAGAGAATCTCATAAAATTCTGTAGTGGGGAGTGTGGGACTGGGGGTTACGTACCGTACCTACCTCAGTTATTTTGGAAAAGTCTATAACGGCATCCATCAAATGCCATTTTTTTATAGGCTCTTTGAAACAAAGTCAGACAAAGCTTGGCGCACAAAGAATCGTGTTCATATGTCTAAAGGAAGAAAATAACTATTGCTGAAAATGACTTATAACAAATCCAAAGATTTTCTAAGTTATTGGCTTCATCCATTGGCTCTCTCTTTACTTGGCCCCCAAGAATCCGATGGGGTCACAAGTCATCAGTCAATGCAGACTATATCAGAAGAGCAAGAAGAGAGAGGCGGAAATTATCAAAATTTTAAGAAGTTACTGAATTTTTTTTTTTGATTAAAGAAGTTACTGAATTTGATTGAATTGAGTAAGCGAAGGTTAATTACAGTATAATAAATAGAGTACAATTGAATGACTCAACATCACATCCTCAGGTTATGTCTCTAGCCATTGCCCATTTAGAGCCTAGCTTGGGCAGGTGTAGGTCTTTTAATCCCATGCCATTGACACCATGCACTTATTTAAAAGAACTTGATCATTCTATCGTTATAAATTATTTTACAATATTTTTATAAATTGTGATTGAGTTTATTCTTACATTGTTAAAGAGAAATAAGCAATGTCAATTTTTTATAATTTCGTCACTATCTAATTATTGTCAAATGGGTCCATTCAATGGTGTAAAAAGTACTTTAATGATGTAATAAAAAAAAGAATAAGTGTAAAGAGAAAGTCTAATTTCAATTAGGAATTCTTTGGGACCTTTAGGATTAGAAAGAGGCCCACCGCTAATTGAAGAAACCATTCAATTACTAAAAATTACTATCAACCCATGTTCATCAATCGCAAAGTGTTAAAATCATTAAAACATGGAATCTATTGGTTTTAGCTCAACGTACGCGCATATAATTAAAGATTTAGCTTGCCAAAAAAAACTTGGTCCAATATATATGATTAGAGAAGAACTTGGTCACACACACACACACACACACACACATATATATATATATAACAAGACATGCCTCAATTTAATGGAATGTGCATATTGTGACCAATTAGCCATTAACAACCTTTTTTTTAGACCTCCTCAAAAAAAAAAAAAAAAAAAAAATTTTTTTTAGATGGAAGAAAAGTGGGGACCTATAAGGTCAGTGTCATAATTGGACAAAGAAAAGAAATTTTAAAAAATAAAAAAATTTTAGTGTACTCAACAATTTTAAGGTTGTGTTTAGGAATTGGGATTTGGATTTGGATTTAAAATTAATAAATTTGAAATCAAGGGATTTCAAATCCATTGATTTTAAGAGTTCTTTCAAATCTAAATCCTTAATCTTTTTTAAACTTTTCAAAAAAGTTATTTAGATTTTAATCACTCAAATCCAAATCTAAATCCAAATACTCAAATTATGTTATCCAAACGCACCAAAAAAGTATTGTGTCAGAAACTAAGTTAGGAAGCAAGGGATACATCAGGTGGTGGTTTAAGACAAAAGAGCCCCCTATGAGTGATCAGTGCATCAACTATTTATTAGCAATAAAGAATTCTGATTACCGGAATTTTCTTGAGGCCTTCCTAAAAGTCAGTCACAATATTATCATTCCCATTTGAAATATCACCATCCTTATTTAAGAGATCAACAACAACAACAACAGCAACAACATCCAGTTTTGCATCAAACTCAATCTCAATCACCCAAAGATTTAGCTTGCAATCAATTATGTCTATTTATGTGTCTCACAGTTATGGATGTGATGAATTTAATTGCTTTCTTCTTGGAAATGTTTTTTGGTATGACCAAAATCTGAAGGGGTCCATAGTGGTACTCCTCTCAGATATACCTAAATACGAGAAAGAGACAAGGGCTCAAAAAGAAAAAGAAAAAGAAAGAGACGTGCGCACATGCTAATAGGAACCCACATGCATTACAAGTCATTGACAATGTGTATTGACCGTCAGATCTTTAATCTAACGGGTGAAAAGCGAATATACTGCAAAGGCTAAAGCAGAGAATCTAATAAAATTCTTTAGTGGGGAGCACATATCGTACTTACCTCCTTTGGTTTTTGAAAAGTGGGGCCTACAACCAACAAAGTTAATTTGAAGAGAAATTTTACAAACTTATCATATATATTTATATTGAATTTGAATTTTAAAAATCTAACTGTTAGATTACATGCTCTTATAACATTTTCAATACTTACAAAATTTCAATAAAATCAAAGATCAATTGCTACATCATCAAATAAATGTCATAATTTCAAGTTTTTGTAATCTAAAGTTGTATATAAAAAAAATAAGTTAATTGATCAAATAATAAATAATATCTAATTTAAACGAAATTTGATATGTATGTTAAGAACATGAAGAACATAAAATTCAATGATTAGATTTTTAAAATTCACACCCAAAAAAGAAATATATGAAAAGTTTGAAGAGTTTCTCTTCAAACCAAAAAAGAAATATATGAGAAGTTTGAAGAATTTTTCTCCAAACTGGTTTAGAGAGAAACTTTGTTAACCATAAACGGTATCCAAATCCAACAAAAGTAGTAGAATTGTCGTTTGCCAAAGCATGACCCACAAAAAATCGTGTTCATATGCCAACAAGAAGAAAAGAAATAACACATCCTCAGAATTTGGCATATTCTCCTTTCCATTGTGCATCGTTCTGGGAGTGTTTAGTTTGTTGTAGGAAGTAAAGCTTTAGTTATAAAAAAATTACTTGTAAAGTTTTTACACTAAAAGGAAATTTAGTGGTTAGGTTATTTGGCAAATTATAGTAATATAATGCTTTAAAATTGTTATCCCATTTGATAATTAATTTAATAAATAATTTTTAGTTGTGAGAAATGACAAAAGAGAACATAATAATTTCATACTTGAACCCAATTAATTCAATTAATAACCAATATCTATTATTATTATTATTATTATTATTATTATTATTGTAGGGGTGTTAGGCCCAACAATAAATTGTGCCTATGTGTATATTGGGCCAGCGACCCAGTCCAAGGACACCTAATTGTCCGAGGATGGGGTAAACGTTGTTAAGAAGGTCAGCTTTGATGAATAAAGAAAGAAGTCAAGTTACAATGATCCAAGGAGAGGTCCGAAGAGAGGTGTCTCCTCGGTGAATGAAGTCGAGGTTCGAAAGGGTGGTCCGCCATCCAGGGCAACGTCCTAGGAGATTCTATCGATACGGTTAAGCATCACAGAAATGCAGGAGGGAGAGAAGTCTTAAAATATCTAGAGAGAAAACTGCTACTACCGTATTAAATGCTCTGCAGCTAACTCTTTGGCCACATTAATGAGGAAGTGATACCTGAGTAGCAAGGTTCAGCTTTACAGCTACTTCCAAAGATTTCAGGAAGGTGTTGATGAGACAAGTATCCAAACCAACAATTTGATCCATATGTGGAGGGTAGAGAGAGGAGGAAGGATGGTATAACAGGGAGAGGAGACTCCTAGGATGAAGATCGGAGAAAAAAGAAAGAGAAACACTGTAAACTGAAGAACAATATTTTTAGTCTGTCATTAAGTGAGATATAAAGAGAAGAACTAGCCTCCTCGAATTGGGTCCGAGGACGATTTACCTTATATAAAATTGCTTCATCTTTATTCTGTTGTTATCTTAGCCCGCTACAATTGATATACAAGCTCATTAAAATTTAGATTTCAAACCCACTCTCTATAAATTCATTGTATTGGGTTCTTTGGGCCTATTCCCTTCCTCTTTTGAGCTTAGGTACAAGTTGTGTCCTTACAATTATTATTATTATTGTTATTATTATTATTATTATTATTATTATTATTATTATTATTATTATTATTACAATAAATCTAGGATCACAAAATTATACATAAACTATTGACATAATTTCTTGTGATTGGTGCATTTATAAGTAGTGTCAATACCATTATAACATTTCACTTTTACAAGTTGTGAAAAAAGTTATATCAAAAGTTGTCCCAACTCTATCTCTCATAAAAATAAGGATGAGTATTTACGCCAATTCATTATTATAATTAAAAACTAAACAATCTACTAAAATGTTTTAACGTTAATATTTCCAACTAAAACTATCTTAGCAAAAACTTATTTTCTTCCCATTGTTTAATTATGTTCCTAAAAATGCTTTAGAAATCATTTTCTGACAGTTAGTTGGTACAAAGAATCACAAATTAATGACATTTGATTTTTTTTTTTTTTTTTTTGTTGTTGCGAATTTTAAAAGTTTCGAGGCAATTTCAGAAGTTTTGAGGCATATAGTGACCATTTTAGAGATTGCAAGAGGTAATTTCATTATTTTGATAGTTTTTGGTGCATTTTGCTAATTTTTGAGATTTTAAAGTTAGTTTGGTCATTTTTTAGGTTTGAGAGTGTTTCAAATTTCTTTTTAATATAAGTTAAACCCTTCTCTCTCATTCCCCTCTAAAATCCCCCATTTCGGGAAACCATATCTAATCCTTTTGGAGGGTTAAGATAACTCTCCAAGTTACCTCAAATCCTTTCCTCTCCTTCCTTTAAAAAACATTAAAATAAGGTTTATTAAACTTTTCTCTTCCTATCTCCTACACTTTCTTCCTCTTTCTCCATCCAAACACACTTTATAGGTTTTATTGGGTCACGTTTAGAGGCTTTTAATGTAATTTGATCATTAGAAACATTTTATGGGTATTTTTGTCATTTTATAATTTTTCATGGTATTTTGATCATTTTAAAGGTTTTATGGAGTATTTTTGTCTTTTTTGAAAATTTGAGAGTATCCTTTTTTTTTTCTTTATTGAAGATTTCAATAGTATTTTAAAGATTTTTAGGGCATTTTGATCATTTTAAAGAATTTATTTTTGGGACATTTCTATCATTTTTATGTTTATGTTCTCTTGAGGTTGAAAATTGTTCAAGCATAAAACATTTTCAACATCAAAGAGAATGTTTTTCCTAATCAGCAAAAAATGATTTAATTTTAACCAAGTTTTTCAATTGTCCAAAACACATTAAGTACCCGTTTGTTTCAGCTTTTAGAGTTGAAAAGTCACGTTTTGAAGAAAGTTGGCTTTGAAAGCCTGTTTGGTGCGGCATAAAACGCAACTTTTTGAAAAAAGTTGCGTTTTGGGCCAAGGCAAAAACGCGTGATTTCATTATGGAGCTCTGGAGGTCCATAAACAAAACGTCAATCCGCGTTTTGAAACTAGCCGTTGGGCTCTACAGAAAATTACCAAATACCCTTGATAAACTATCCGTGAATCTTCTTCCTCTTCTACAGAAAATGTTTGGGAAATAAAAAATTTCAATCTTCCTCTTCTACAGAAAATGTTTGGGTAATAAAAAATTTCAAGATACAATCAAATCAAGATACAAACTCAATCACAATCAAGATACAAACTCAAAACACAATCTAAAAACTAATCAAATCAGAACAAAAAAAAAAAAAAAAACAACAAATCAAACCTGACCCATCTGAGCCGATTTACACTTGCCGGCGATCTGGGTGTGTGTGGAGCGGACGAGCGTGACGCCGATTTACACTCTCGCCGGCGATCTGCGTGTGCGTGGAGCGGACGAGCGTGAACGCCGATCTCCACCGGCGCAGCTTGATCTCCACCGGCGCAGCTTGAACTCCACGATCTCCACCACCGGCGCAGCTTCAAATTCTCCTCTCTCTCTCTCTCTCTCTCTCTCTCTCTCTCTGCGCCTCGGATTCTCCTCTCTCTCTCTCTTTCTCTTTTCTCTTTCTCTTTTCTCTGAGTGTGTGTGGTTTTATTGTGTGGTGGAGGTTATAATATAACCTTTTAAGTTTTATGTGATCGTGTTTGTTTTTTTTTTTTTTTTTTTTTTTTTTTTTTATAATTCAAACGGGTGGTTTTTTTTTTTTTTAATCAAACTTGTGGTATTTAATATTAAGAAATGGAAATTATGAAATGCTACCATAATATTTTCACAATAAATTTTAAGTAATTGATTGTTATTAGCTAATATTGGTGAGTAAAAAAATAATTGATAGTCTATTTTAGTTAATTTTTATATTTTTTACTAATTTAATGTTGTCATATAGATTTATTGTGAAATTTTTGTAAAAATATTGTGTCCATATATATATATATAGATAATTAAAACAAAAAATTCTCTTATATATATATATCTTGTCCTTTTTGGTAATTTATAACTTAAACCTCTACTTTTATAAATGCTAGCCAAACACTCAGCTTTTTCAAAAAGCACTTTTTAACAGTTTTTACCAAACACCCAGTTTTTTGAAAATGCACTTTTTCATTATGCACTTTTTAAAAACTCAACTTTTTTATTATGAACTTTTACAAAAAGCTGAACCAAACTCACTCTAAGATAAGATTATTCGATAAAAAATATTTTATATAGAAACAAATGGGACCTAAGTAACACATTACAAAATATGCCCTTTCATAGTTTTAAATCACAAACCATTCCTCAAACTTTATTTATTTATAACCATTCCTTAAACTTTATTTATCTTATCACCGCTGGGGACTAGGATATCATTTGAACAGCAATTATTATTAAAACTTTGTAGTGCAGTTTAAATGATTATTCATTTATAATATACTAGATCAATATCTGATGTACACACAAACCAAAAAGGATGTAATGCGTGAAATCCTAATAATTCTTGGAATCTAGTGTTCTCTAACTTGTTGCGAACAATATAAACCCTACAAAGTTGAAAGTATAAGCCGAAGATTTTTCTTGGTTGAAGACAAGGAACAACCAGTAACAAACCCAACCCAATCCTAAGTCCGACACCTAGCCTATTATTATAACTTATACTGGGGGAAGATAATGATTTATAAACATATAACTTTTCATTAAAAAAAAAAAACATATAACTTGGTTCATCTTTAACCAATGTGGGACACAAAGCCAAGTATTTGAAACACAACCCACTCCAACACCTTTAGCAACTAATGATTTTATCACCATCACTCTTTAATGTCTATAAGCTTGCAAAAAAATTTTAACAAGTGAATTTGTCCTCACGTTTCATTATTCTGAAACACAATGTTTCAGGTCATTTCCACCACAGAGGAATAACATCAACTCTGTTCCTCTAAAAGTAGAGCTAATACCAGAAAAACCTAAAATGATAAGGCATTTGTCATGAAAGTTTCCCAATTCATTTGATTTCTCCTTCTTTTTTTTTTTTTTTTTTTTCAGATGAATAAGCAAAATTGCTTTCAAAAGAATTGAAAAGACATACAACAGACTAACAGAGCACCCAAACCAAAGAGCTGAAAATAATCAGCTCTAATACAACCTAAACCAAATCAGTAAGGAACACTGAAACAAACAAGGGGTCAACCTAAAGAAGTGTCCCTAAGAACAGAATAAGAAACACCCCCAAAACAACAAATGGCTCTGTTAATAACAGAGCTACAGAAACCTTTTGGAGATCCCAAACTTCACTTTCCTTCCTATTTGATCATCTTCAGTACCTTGTATTTAATCCTTCCTTGATGGATCACTGCATTACGCTGCTGCCATATGTGGAACATTCCTGACCATAGAGCTAGTCGACAAACCACAGACTTTAAGCTCTTGCCCTTCAACTCAGTCTTTCCCCAACTCCTGACCTCATTCTAGTGGAATTTTTGGTGTCTTACAAGGCACCAGTTTGAAATAATTTTCCAAATTCTATTGGGAAAGAGGCACTGGAAAATCAAGTGATCTCTGTCCTCTCTGCTGCTTAAATATAAAGCATATTGTTGATTAATATTGAGCTCCCATTGAAGTAATCTGTCCTTTGGTCTACTCTGAATAACCAGCCACCCTATAAAAGCATGCTTAGGGATATGGCTAGGAAACCAAACCACTTTCCACCGGCTCACTTCCAGGTTTTTGCCTATGATTTGATTCCAAGTTTCTGCACAAGAGTAACGACCAGATTTGGTGCAATCAGAGCCGGCTCAACCTAATTTGGGACATAAGGCGAAAGATTTATGTGGGCTGCCAAATTAGGTTGAGCCGGCTCTGATTTATACTCAAAGTAATTGTGCAAAACTTAGTTTATTAAATATATATTTTTCTAGTAGTTTAGCAAATTTGAATTAACCATTTGACATTTTTTTTATTAAAGATAAAATAAAAAACTATTTAAAGCCTTAATAAAAAAAAATTAAATAGGTTTCCATCAACAAAACAAAAAATTAAATAGATTTGAATGTAAAAAAATTTGTAATTAAGTATTAAATTCTTTTCTTTAAAAAATAGATTGATTATTCTCTTATAAAAAAATTGATTCTTTCCTTATAAAAATAATAAAATAATATACTAATACAAGCCCATGGGTAGCCCATTAGGCCCAACCCGATAGCTCAGCTCGCTAAAGACAAAATGGGCATTGCCCATGGGGGTTGAGGTTTACTCTTTCGGCCCAGCCCAACTCAACCCGTTAACTAGTTAATAGCCCATTATACCCAGCTCATTGTGTCCATGGGCCAAGTGAAAATGGGCCGGGCCGGCCCGACCCGGCCCATTGACGACCCTCAGGTTAATTTGATGCATTAAATACATAATTTAATGAATAATACCAATTAAAACTAAGGTTAATTTCATATAGAGAATTGAATATCAGAATTGAAAAATTAATTTAACAAAAAGAAAAAAATTTAAAAAAGAAAATTAATTTATCTTGGATATATAATGATACATAGTTAATTACATTTATAATCTAATTTATAATTTATGATATTAATTGATGTGTGGCTTTGTAGTAGATTAGTTTACAAATATTAAAGCTTTAAACTATTAGGGGAGATTAATTATCATTGATGATCTAACACATTTACAATTTTTTTTTTAAAGTCATGTTAGAAATAAAAAAAATAAAAATGCTAAAGGTACTACAAAATTTTCACAATATAACATGACAATAACAGTGATTGATGAGTTTCAATAATGTAATTAATGAATATTTAAAATACTTTTTTGTGATTGGGAACATGTCAATTTGTATATATATAATAAATTTTGTGATATTCCTAACATCACTAATAATAAAAAGTGTACAACAATTTGAAAAAATTCATATTTTTTATAAAATTTTGGGCTTTTTATAATGGGGAGGGGGCCTTTTTTGTAAAGGGCAAATGTTTTTTGTTGGGGGGGGGGGGGGGGCGGCGGCCCTTAGGCTGAGGCCTAAGTTGCCTAGGCCTTGGGCCGGCCCTGGGTGCAATCCAAACTGGCTTGTCTTCCTATCCCAATATCACCAAACGAGCTAGCGTTGTAGGTTCACTAATGATATGTTTGGAAGTTGAGAGAGAGAGAGAGAGAGAGAGAGAGAGAGAGAGAGAGAGAGAGAGAGAGAGAGAGAGAGAGAGAGAGAGAGAGAGAGAGAGAGAGAGAGAGATGGTTATCATTCACCTTGTTTGGATGTTTTTAAAATTAAGTAAGGAGAGTGGAATTATTAATCTTTTCATTTGTTATTTTGTTAATATGATAAGGGTAAATTTGATAATTCATTTGGTCAAATATTTTTATACTCCACTCTACCTCCAAATCTTTCTAATTTGGGAAAATTAAAAATAAGGGGATAGAAGTAGTTCAAATCCCTCCAAATCTCTTTCCACTTATTTCTTAAAAAAATTTAAACAAGTTAATTAAATTACTCTCCCTCCCCCTACTTTACTCGTTCTCCTTCCCCCAACATCCAAACATAGCATAAGTTGCCTGATCTTTCCAAGTCCAGAGACCTTGGCATTGAAGTTACTAGTTGCATCATACATAGCTCTCAGTCACATTTTTTAATATAGAATACCATTTGGATGCCACCAATCATGCCAAAGAAGTACTTTTTTTTTTTTTTAACTTCTACCCACTTCAAATTTAATGAAGGTTCTTGCCTCTTCTCTAAGTTTTAGAATTTTCCTCCAACCCCATGTGCTATCTTGTGCAATTTTTACCACCCAATTCGTTTGATTTCAGAAACAATTGACAAGATTTTAAAACCAGTACACCTCAAAAAGATCATATGATGACCAAAAATACATTAATAACAAGCCATGCAGCTTGGACTCATCTTTTTGCTGGAAATTTTTTGTTAGGGCCAATTCATGCCTTAAGCTCTTCAGTACTCATAATTTCCTCAACACTATTTATAAATTTAGCATGCTCTCCAGGAACCATGGATAAATCCTTGACCTTTCCTTTGAGATATTCCATCAAAATGAACCCTGCACAGTACTCAAAGAAGTTGCTGGTCAGAAGATTTATTAGCTACAATAATCATTGAGAATCAAATTCAAAATCCATAAATTGACCAGGAGTTCGAACAACGAAAATTCTTTTTCAGTTAAATGACCTAACAGAGCTAATTCAATTATAAATTTATAAAACCATCAAAATTTGAAACGAATTGAAGAGGATCAAACTTCAAAATGATCAAGCCACGAAGATTCAAGGGCACAGCATTGCCCAGTCAAATTTGTTTTTGTACTGTTGCAACTTTCCACTCATACAAAACACTCGGCACCTTCTTCTTTGCTATAGAATGAAATTCGAGACCATTCAAGTAAGTTCAAGGAAATATTAACTCCATGGTGTTAAGCTACATCCCCAAGCACCTCCCCCAAAACAAAGAATGGACAGTGTTCTCAGTTAAACTAAATCAGAGCTTGGTCTTCCGAATGACCTAACGAAATGATCCACAACCAACATTCAAAAAAAAGCTCTGCAAATGGCTTTGATCGAGAGGTTACTTCGAAATGAGGACATTCAAACGTCTGTAGTCCTCTTTTTAGGTAATTAGCATCTCTGGAAACTATTTCCAGCTACATTGTCTCATTAACAGTAACGGTCATATGGGGATTTATTATTATTATTATTATTATTATTATTTTTTTTTTTTTATAAAATTTCTTTTGCTTTCTTTAGCTAGGGTACAACTTAACAAGCACCCCAACCCCCACCCACCCCCTTCTTCCCCTTCTCTCCTAGTGCTTATGTAAAAACTGAGAGCACCCCATCCTTACTTTTTAACTATTAGATGTAAGGGTTGTCAATGGGCCGGGTCGGGCCGGCCCCGCCCATTTTCACTTGGCCCATGAGCACAATGAGCTGGACATAATGGGCTATTAACTAGTTAGTGGGTCGGGTTGGGCTGGGCCGAAAGAGAAAACCTCAACTCATGACCCTGTCCATGGACAATGCCCATTTTGTCTTTAGCGAGCTGGGCTATCGGGTTGGGCCTAATGGGCTACCCATGAGCTTGTGTTAGCATATTATTTTATTATTTTTATAAGGAAAGAATCAATTTTTTATAAGGGAATAATTAATCTATTTTTTTAAAGGAAAGAATTAAAGAATTTAATACTTAATTACAAATTTTTTTACATTCAAATCTATTTAATTTTTTGTTTTGTTGATGGAAACCTATTTAATTTTTTTTTTTATTAAGGCTTTAAATAGTTTTTTATTTTATCTTTAATAAAAAAAATGTCAAATGGTTAATTCAAATTTGCTAAACTACTAGAAAAATATATATTTAGTAAACTAAGTTTTACACAATTACTTTGAGTATCTTAGTGGTTGAGGGCTTAAGAAATTACTCTATAATATCTCAAGATCAATTCTTCATACATTTCCTATATAATTTTGTTATGAATTATAAGTTATTGGGCTGGGCCAATGGGCTGGGCAACGGATTGGGCTACTGGGATAGCCCACCAGGAACCCATGGGCATAAAAACTAGCCCACGGCCTGACCCACTGGGCTAGTGGGCTGCCCATGAACCTTAATAACAACGGGCCGGGCCGCTCATTAGCCCGGTGGGCCATCGGGTTTCTGGGTCGGATTATGGGCCGTGGACTATTTGATGACCCTTAATTAGATGCTACCAGAGCACCAATCTGCTATTGATCTTTTGGCTAGCCAGCCCATATTTAGCATTAAGGCTTGCTTTTCTGTTACCATTACAAACATTGAAAATCGCCAAAAATGGAAAAAGGATAGTGTAAAACATCACATAACATAAATGCTTACAAAAATTTGGCACTTAACTCATGAATCTTCTATGCATTCTCTTCAGAATGATGCACCATTGGACTATTGCTTACACAACTAACGTCACAACTTAACAATCATTATAAATTTGACCATTCATCTTAGCCGTAGTTAGTTTGGGAAGGCGTCTTTCTTTAATGTTAGGGGGTGTTTGGTAGAGTACTTTGAGATGAAATTTTTGTAGTTTTTTGAAATTTGTGTAGGTGAAAAAGTGTGTAAAGTTGTTTAAAATATAAAAATGTGAGTTTGGGATGAGGTACTAAACAGGCCCTAGGAACTCCTTCCATTGTCTCAAGGCAATTGAGACTTTTGATGAGAAATATTTATTTTAGTTATTTAGACCCTTTAGTTGCTTTAGTTAAGTCTTAAATATGTTAAACTAGAATTGCAAAGAATTTCAAATTACATTTTATAGGAAAGCTTTCCTATAAGACCTCAACTAGTTTTTCCTTCAACACTTTTTTTTTGGTCACTCTACACACTTGGATGCATGGGAACATTATTAGGTCCTTTTGAAGCATGGTGATCAGGTGCTCTCTCTAATCATATTCATGATGGATTGCACTATGAATATGAATTTAATTAGTGGGATTTACCATAAATGTGAGAAGAGTGAGCACCACGTCATTGTGTTTCAGGAGCACTTAATAATTACTTGGGATGCATGACAATATTATAGTATATGATTTATTCCAAAACCCTTGAATCAACCAAGAGGCACATGAACTAGGGTGGTCGATACCGTACCGGTACCGGCCAGTGCACCGGTACTGGTACACTTCTATTTTGTATCGAAAAAAATACCGGCCGTACTGGCCGCGTACCGGTTGTATCGGCGAATTTCGGCCGTATCGGACCGAAACACAAAATGCTGTTTTTTTTTTTTTTTTTTTGGGTAATTGTGGCAGTTTTTTTCTCTAAAATAATCAATAATAAAAGTATTTTGTAGATAATTTCATAATTTCACCTAACCTTTGATATCTCCAATTCTTTTACTTAATTTGGATTTGGTGTTTGAATTAAGAGTTCCATTTTCTTCTTTTTTAATTGTTTTACCTGCATCAATTCTAATCTTCAGTTGATCTTTAGGTTACTGTATCAATCAGTGCACAATAGTTGAAATGGAAGGTATTTATGAGACTAAAAGTTGGAGAGTCTGTGTGTGTATGTGTGTGTAAATAAAGATTTTGTGTGTGTGTGTGTATAGATATTAAATATATAAAATAGCGGTAAACCCGAAACGGTATACCTGTATTGACCGGTATTCGAAATATATCATACCCGTGGTCAAACCGGTACAGCCTCCAGTATGGTATTGACTTCCTTAACATGAATCCACCACTAGAATGAAGAAACCTCAGAATCCTAGGAAAATCATAATCAAGTCATTATGATCACTTGAATTAGCGAGTTGGTTGCTCTAGTTATGAAGTTTTGAGTTGTTGATTAATCGGTTCTTGTAGTTTGGTTACGTGAATATGATTTCTTAATCATCTGTTGTTATGAAATTGAAGACAGAACTGCACCATGGCCTCCTTTTTTTTACCTGAATTATTTTCAATGATCTCAATCAAATTAAGTTTTATTCAATTTCTTAGAGTTAGAGTCATTTTTTGCAATTCAATAATTAGGCTTTGACTCAATTAGGATGTTTAGTACTAACAGTCTATATAAGAATGCTATTGTACTCCTATCCTACGGCGACAAGTTCATGATGAATAAAATTTCAGTTGAAAGTTTTCAAAGGCATGGTGTACATTCCAAGATTTATATATATATTTTTTTCTTGTTAAATTTGTGTTGCATTGCATCAGTTTTGGTTGTCCTGCATCAGAAAATTTTATTGATAGTTTATAAAGGTGGCATAATTATTAACGGCGATGACAAGAAAGGAGTTGCCAAGTTAAAGGCATTTCTTCATAATTATTAAATATCTGATAAAGTTACATTATTTTTCAGGCATTGATGTAGCTCCTCGAAGGAAGGAATTAGTTCTTCAAAAAAGAATGTGTTATTTTGTAAGAAACAAGTTGTTACACACACACACACCGACACACGTATATAATTCATTGATAAAATGAAGTAGAGGCCAACCGCAGTACACAAGGGGTATTCTAAGGAGAGCACTTTATGAATCCTAAACTATATGCAGATCAGGAGTTATCCTCTAATCTTGAGTGGTATCGTTGTTTAGATTTGTTATGTGACAAGCCAGGACTACATAATAAATATGTTCCAATTTGAGGGAGAGTATTATAAGTTATATTGTATTAGTTGTCAGATCAATTTAGACCTTTTAATTTAAGACTAATTCCTTTTTTCTTTTTCTTTTTCTTTTTTATAATTATATTTTATCACTAATACTACAAATAAATAAATAATACATGCGTGTTAGTAGAATCAAATTAGACATCAGATATAAAGAAGAAAAATGCTAATTAGAATTAATGAAGATAAGTTCCCTCAACAAAAAAAAAAAAAAAAGAAAAGAAAAGAATTAATGAAGATAACAAGAAAATTTGGTACAGAGTGGACTGAGTCCTTTGACAGATCAAAAAAAAAAAAAAAAGGCAATAAAAACTTAAATCAAATTAGACATCAGGTAGCTGCAGAAAAAGGGTATAAAAATACAGAATATTGCAGAAGTAAACTCAAACTACACATCTGACAAAGTAAAATTAATAAATTATCAAGTTTTCATAATATCATTGTTTCCTAACTATGGTTAAACATTTTTTTTTTTGGTAAGTAACTATGGAAAACATAGAAACAAAAGTGGAAAGCATACCTATGGCTCGAAGCGTCTTTAGATTGAATTTTTGAGCTAGATTGTCATGCCCAATTACTTTTGCACGTTGGAGGACCAGTATTTATAAGCTTATCAGCACGTTGAAGAACACTTAGATGAATCTGTTTTTAATTGTTTGCTTCTAACTAGGTTTGTGTTTGTTGCTTTTGTGTTTGGTTGACAAGGAAGATATGTTGCTGGGTATGTGTTTGCATTTTTGTTCTTGTTGCAAATCAGTCTGTGTTTGTGTTTTTGTGTTTAGTTGACAAGAAAGGTCAAGAAAATGCTAAAAAATCTGGGCATGTGTTCTTATGTGAATCTATAGTTTAATTTTGTGTTATTAGATTTAGGTTTGTGTTCTTGTTCAAGACAAATTTTAATCTCAATTAATGTAATTTTTTGTTTTTATTTTTGTTTTTAATTTTTTTATTGAGTTAAAATTAATAAATTAATTTTTTAATTTTGAATGCTGACGTGGCATTTTTTAATGCCAAAATAAATTTTTTGATTATTATTTTAATAGTTTTGTCTGCCACGTAGGTCAGTGCCGTTAGGGCATTGACTGAAAGGACTAAAATGAAAGACGTTTTTCTAAATAGAGACTAAAAGTTGTGAAAATAAAAGATAAGAACCAAAACGGGAATTGCGTAAAAATATAGGGACCAAAATGTGGTTTTTGCCTATTTTCTTTTAATTTTTTTTTGCACATTTCCTTTATATACTCCGCGTGTACTAAGTTGTGCCCTACTTTCCAATTTATTTATTTATTGCATTTTATTTCTTACCAAAAGGAGTTTGGTGAAACACTACAAAAATTAATACCTTAGAATGTTGAACCAAAATGCACCCATTAATGTTGCCTAATATCTAATCTAACCCTGTTTCTCAAAAAAAAAAAAAAAAAAAATCTAATCAAACCCACAACCACAACCACAACCACAACCTTTTTATGATTTCTAAGCAATTTTCATTCAAATGAACTTGAGCTTAGATTACATACCTTCAATCAGTGATAACATTTTCAGGGCACATGAAAGAAAGTAATTGTATGAACAAAAGATTACACAAAACTATAAAAATTAATTATTAACTAATTTAAGTACTTATAGAATGTCCCCCTTACTTTGCAAAAAAAAAAAAAAAGAGTGTTCCCCTCAAAAATAAGTACTTAAAGAATGGAGTTGGGCCGCTTGGGGTTTGGGGGGGGGGGGGTATAAATTTTAAATGGGCTTTGGAAACTTTAGACCCAAATACTTAACAAGCTCTGATGCAGAAACCGAACAAAGCCGACTCTTCAGGCCTATCTTCCCATATTATTTCTTCTACCAATTTTCACACCTACAAAATCAAATCAAAAAGCTTATAGATGTATAGTTTATAATAAGTAAAACATTCGTTAAAAAGTGAAAAAGGGGTGCAATCCAAGTATACGTGAAGTACACAAGATAAAATAACAAAGATCTAGCAACTCAAATAAATTAGAAAAGGAAAACTGTCCAGAAATTAAAAGCCACTCATATAATGATTTGAAAAATATGAACTTCACTCATGAAATTGAGCTTTCAAGACCTTCAAAACACTTTGCGTTCTTTTCTTAATTTCCAAATCACCATATGAGGCAATGAGAAATTGCACTCCAAATGCATATGATTGCAATGTTGCAAGGAACCGGATTCTCTCCATTTCAAAGTGAAATGGAGAGGGTCCAGTTTACGGTGGAGATTCATCCAAGCAAATCCACGCTCAAAATTATGCCACGTCATTTAAAATATTAATTGGGGTTCAATGCACTTAACTGAAGTTTAACTCAACCGGACAAAAAAAAACCTTTTTGGAGGGAAATGAAGAAACAGAGGTAGATGCATCAGTGCAGTGGAAAACAAAAAAAAAAACATTTTAGAGGGAAAAGTGAAACAGTCAGCCCATAGCTTCACAGATTTTAACCAAAAAAAAAAAAAAAAGCTTCACCGGATCCTCACAGAGTATATCCGTGCACTGGAAATGGAGAAACAGAGGTAGATAGCACCAGAAATGTCCGGCACAGAGAGCAGAGAGAAGAGAGTGGAGGCGTAGAAGCCAGCGAGGAAGGAAGATCATAAGAGAATGACAGACGGTAAAAGCTACACAATATCAGTATCAGCATTGGTTTCATATTAGTATCTTGAACATATTGTTGTTTTGATGGCCACCAATAAAAGCTACACACAGAGAAACAAGCTCACGAGAGAAGAATATCTTTAATGGAGAAACCACTTTGGAAAGTAGATTAGGAAAGTATAAACTAAAAAACTAACTAGATTTTCAAACGGATAACAGTGATTCTTGGGTTTAACAGTGATTGTGTAATCCAAGATCTCCCTACAACTGAACCCAGCTCCTTTTGACCATCATTGATATTTGATTCTCCCTTTTCATAATCACTACATAAATCTATGATGTCTGAATTGTTCATCTTGATCACTGCAGAACAAAATACACAGGTAAACAAATAAAACCAAAGATCGGTAACAAATATTGAATCCAAAACATGCAAGGCGACAAAAATAAAGACTAGTAATTAATTAAAATATATTGTTTTTATAGAAGTGTATTCATGGAACATTCTATATTGGCATGGTTGTGAATGAAATCCTAACTCTTATAGACCGATTGCATTTGAGCTCACATTAATAAGCCTGCTGAGCATCGATTGTCAAGATTCAATTCAAAGTTTTTTAATAGTGCAAACCAAAATAAGCTGAGGAAATCTATTAAGTTTCATTGCTAAATCCATTTAACAAAAACATTCACAGAAAAATCCAAATCGACAGCATTAAGTATCACATCCATATTAAATTTCTTTAAGATTTACTCGTATGCTTTCTAGAGTTGAAACTTTAAAAAGACACTCAAGCAACCAACAACAAACTTATATTACCGCTGATAGTGAAAGTATTTCCTTAAAATAAAATACAGGGCTTCCTTCAAATTTAACAAATGGGCATTTCATTAGGAACTAGTCTAGAACTTTTCTGATTGATACCATATCAGTTCTTTCACATTGACCCAGCTAACCCAAACCATAAATTAATAAGACCACCCAATATGGTTATATTAGCACGTTGTGACAAAATCGATCTGATTCCACAACCAATTAGCTTGGGGAATTCCGATTCGGATCTGCGACGGCGAGAAGAGGTGAATCAAGCTGGAATTTGCGGCGAACTGAGTGAGAGAAGTTAGGGCGAGCGGGGAGAGAGTAATGTGGAGATCGGCCGTGAAGAAGAGCGGCGAGTTAGGGATGGAGCAGAGCGACTCGACGAGGTCGGAAGTGGCGCGGAACAAGGCGCATCGGGATGCGAGCTCGGCTGGGCGAGCCGGCCGGCCTAAAGATAGGAGGATCGCGAGGAAGTGCCACGCTTTCTCCGACTCTGTAGCGGTGGCGGTGGTGGTGGCGAGGCTGAGTTCGGAAGCCGAGTCGGCGAGACGAGTTTCCATAGAGCTTCAGATCTGAGAGAGGACCATGGCGGTGGCAGTGCTCTCCATAGCGGTGGCGGTGCTCTCATGGAAAATCTGAGTTTCCATAGAGCTTCAGATCTGAGTTTCCATAAACGACGGCGACCGTGGGATGGAGAGGTCTCTGTTCTTGAGGGTGAGAGTTTAATTTTTTGAAATTTCAGATGAGAGAAGCTTGGGTTAAGTTTTTTGAGGTTGGGGGTTGGGTTAGGTTTTTTGAGGTTGGGTCTGAAATTTTTTGAGGTTGGGTTAAGTTTTAAATGACGTGGCAGAATTTTGAGCATAGATATGCTTGGAAAAAATCTCAACCGTGAACTGGACCCTCTCCATTTCAAAGTGAAATGGAGAGGATCCGGATCCTGCAATGTTTGCCATAGCCAAGAAGCCAATAAATCAATACCACCACTGATCATTATCCACTGAATTCTGACTAGACTGAAAACCAACTACCAAAGTGTACTTGCAACTTCACAATTATAAATTAGAGGAAATGTTAACAAGCAATATGCAGTGCTTGTTAAGATTTTTCATTATGGGTCTCACTTAAACAAAAAAAAGGTCAAAAAAATTGCCTAAGGAGATAAAAATCTACCAAAAACTGCAAAAAAAATTGTTGTTACTGTCAAAAGTTGTCAAAAAAATTGCGGTACCCGTTTACACAACTCATTTATAATATATATATATATATATATATATATAAAAGCGAAATTTAAGTTCAGTTCTTTAGGTATATAATTCATTTGATTCCCAAAATAAATTCCAATGCGTGATTACATTAACCAATGAAACTATATTTTATCCTTTTTAAGAACAATAAAATTTACTGCAACTATGTATTCGAATAAGGTAAACTTTCAGCCTTCAATCTTCATTCTTCGAAGGACAATTTTGATACTTTTGAGAGGATATTGTGATGGCATTGTGTCTAGTACTTAATAACAAATTTTGAACACAACTTGCAGAGTGGGAGAAGGGTTTTGGAAAAGAGGAGGCGAAACTCCCCTCAGCTGTGAAATAGGAGGATAGGATTATAGAGATACGAAAAGGTTCGTGGTCTTATGTTGTTGGTTCCAATGCTATAGCGCCTGGTATGTTGTATATAAATTTTCAGTGAAGCAGTTTTGAACAAGGTACAACATATTTACCTGGATGAGATTTGATGCGAGTGCATAATCTGGCTTTTTGAAATTGAAGAGGAAAAGCCAGTAATGAATTTATACCATCTATATAGCCATTAGCCACTAAGCAAAAGAAAAAATAAAAACTGGGAAGTATGTTAGATCATATGCTTATGTTGTTTATAATTGTAAGATTATGAAATCATGATGAAATGATTTTCCGAGGTGTTTGTCTCATGTTCAAACTAAGGGTGTGTTTGTTTCGACTGAAAATTACTTTCGGAAATTGTTTTCCGTAAAATTAGCTATTTGGTTGGCTTGGAAAATTCGGTCAAACTGAAAATGTTTTCAGTTTGACTGGAAAATTGGCTTGAAACGACTGAAAATGAATTCAGTCCAAATTTTCACTTCAAACTAAAAAAAAGCATGCGAGACAGAGAGAGAGAGAGAACACGAAGAGAGGGAGACAGAGAACGAAGAGAGAGCACGAAGAGAGAGAGAGCACGACGAAGAGAGAGAGAGAGAGAGAGAGAGAGAGAGAGAGAGAGCACCGTGAGCTCGCGCCGGCGATCGCAAGGCGGCGATCGCGAGGCGGCAATCGCGAGATCGCGCCGCCTCGCGACGCCTGGCGATCGCGGCGCGTCGCCTCGCGATCGCGGCGCGTCGCCTCGCGATCTGGCCGGCGCGACGCCTCACGATCTTGCCGGCGCGATCTCACCTCCCTCTCTCAGTGTTGACCGAATGGATTGTTGGATGTTTTGATTTTTGTTTGTTTAAAAGTTGATGATTGTAATTTGGTATTATAAAATTTGTTTGGAATGTGAGAAAATGGCTGAGAAAATGTGAGAAATCAATGAAAATTTTACATTTTCAGAATGTTACCAAACACTTGAAAATATTTTTCAAAGTATTTTTTAAAATGCTACCAAACACCTAAACATATTTTCCTTTCCCGAAAATATTTTCTTTTCCTGAAAATAATTTCCGTTGAGCCAAACGCAGCCTAAGATTCAAAGCTTAATTTCTTTTCTTTCCAATTGTCTTTCTCAGCACCCAACTAGACTAAGTTACTTACTACTACCGATGAAGGAGTTAGAAAAACCACCATGCATATGATTCATAACATTTGTGCAAGGACACCATAAAAATTACACTTTTTCTTATAAGGAAAAATACATGAGAAACAGATTTTTTAGTTACTTTTACCAAAATTTTAAACATTAATCTTTTCTGTCGTTGTTGCCATCGAGTACAGAGAAAGTGGTTTGGAATGGCAACACCAAAAGAACCAGCAGAACACTGGAAAGCTGCTTGGAATTTTTCAACAGGAGATGAACTGAAACTGATGATAGCGTGGGATTCATCTACATCTATATCCGGCCTCAGTTTTTTTCTGGGAAATCAAATGTCTCCAGAACCATCAGTGTAGGGTGGACATTTATTTTTTCTTACAATCTTGGTTATCTTAAATGTTTTGGTCAGTTTTTTTCTGGGCAATCAAGAGTCTCCAGAACTATTTTTTGGTCTTTTATTTGGTTCTCCTATTTCCTAAAATATTGTTTTCATGTTGAGGACCACAACTGTTTGCCTAGACTTACTTCAATTCATATCTTTTTTTCATGTTATTTTAAGTTACATCAATTCAGATCTTGAGTATAACGTACTTTTTTTTTTTCTTTCTTTCAATTGTATATTCTTAGATAGATTTTCGACAAAATTTACATCAGACCTTAGCACCAAAGGATCATGTTGGATTAATAAATTTAGAGGGCAGTGATTCTTTTGTTTTTAATTTTGAATTTTTTCAAGTGTGTGAGCTGAACTTAGATCCTCTTCGCTTAAGGGATGATTTAGCCATTTATAGTTGGGTAAGTACTGTTGCCACTTTCTCTGGGCACCCACTAACCGCAATTATAATTTCTTTATTGGATGAGTACTTTCTCATTGTGTGCCCAGGCACATATTAGAAAAATCCTATATATATATATATATATATATATATTAATCAAGCCGTGTGATACTAGAAGTTACACGTAATTTCTACAGTGAGGCAAAAGACCAAAAGTTGTTGCTTCATAATGCAGTCTGTGACCAAGATTGGCAGGACTCATGTCAACCTTAAGATTCTTTTCATTGTACAAATATTTTATACACTTGATCTATTCACCATCACATGGTATTCCACTATTCCTATTCCTATTCCTATCTATTGCTCATCTTGACATGATAATGTTGATTCAGAAGATTTGGTAATCATGGGATAATTAATTTCACAAAATAAATCCCATCTACAGGAAAAGCCAACTTGACTTGATGCCACCAATGGGCCCAACTTAAAAAAATTAAAAAAAAAAAAAAAAAAAAAAAAAAAAAAAAAACCAAAATAGACAGTCCACTATAAAAATGCTATTCTCATTTAATATATTTTAGGACAGAAAAAAATCTTTTAACACTGTATAATATTAATATGAAAAATGATATGTCCATAATTTTTTTATAACAAATCTTAAATGGTAGGTTGTTACTGATTGTTGTTGTTGGGACAAAAAAATACTCTTAATGTTAAGTTCAATTTTAAAATAATCACAACTTATTGTTATAGACGTAACATATTTCTATTAATATACTCGTTAGGAGAAAACAAAAACAATATACTTAAATTCTCATGAGGATTTAAATGGTAATTTCATATATTATGATGTTCAGGTTGTGGGCTTTTTTCTTCTTTAAAAAAAAAAAAAAAAAGTCTTGCGCTTTTTGCCATCCAGTGGAAATGGCCACAAATAGTGGGCTAACAAGTGGCAACCCTTAAAGCCCCATTGCGATGTCAAGGGTAGAGAAAGGAAAGGTGCTTTACGTTTCCTAGATGGGCCTCTTGTTCTAAAGCTGCATCAGTTTTGTGTAAGCTTGGGCTGGTGCCATTGCATGAAGTTCACCTTTCTGTGAATTACAAAAGGATCATGGTCAATTTTGACTGTGCAATAAATTAGGAATTCTACTTTTTATTCAGTAAACCAATAGAGAAAGTGCATTCAGTATAAGTTGTGGTCAAACAAAAACCACATTAAAGGATTTGAGAGTTTCACAAAAATGAGGTGAGTTAATCTTAAGATCAAACATTTCAATATTTATTGATTCAATGGAAGAGTGCTGAAGTAATGAAATATATTTCATACTAATAATTGACAATGTTGTAAAATATATATCTTCTAGATATTTTCATCTTCTTTGGTTTATGAGAATAGTAACTAATTTAATATTGGTATGCTCATTTTGGGAGTTCTTTAATTGTTGGGGCTTACTATACATTCTTGCGATTGAAACCTCCACTTCAACATGTTGCCATGGGTTTTAGATGGTGAATGAAGAGATATTTCAATCCAAGTAAATTTTTTTTTTTTGGCACCAAAAGATATATAGGAACACTTCTTGTTTGTGTTACTTAAACGATTGCACTGCTATTTTTAACACAGGTCTGTGTGTTTGTAAGGCTTAGCTAGAGCGCTCTAGGACAAAGGCAACACAACAGACAAGTGAATTCCTCCGCCTTGGTATGTTAAGATGTTACAGGGAGTTGAAGCTCGCTAAATCCATCTCCAACTTTCAGTATGATTCATGGCAAAAAGCTTGGCATCTTTATTGTGAGTTTGGGACCAAGGGATCATACTTGAGCTACGACACCGCGATGGCCACTGTTTCAAAGGAAGTAGCTTGCAAGAGACTGTTACATTCCATTGGAATGACTTACTAAGAGTATCTTCTCTAACTCTGGAAAGAGGAGTTGCTCAACAATTGAGAATTCATGCTTCAATAACTCCACCGGTTCAAGCGCTATACTTGTTGAAATGTGTGCCTGACCGGGTCACTGATGATTCAGGGGCCAAGATATCAGACGTTATTCTCAGAATGAATAGGTATCGGCCTCAAGAAGGGCGTTGGTTGTCTAGGACTGTTCTTGATCATGCAGGGAGAGAGTGTTTTGTCATTAGAATATGGTAAACTTTCAAACCTTCTATCTTTGTTCGTTTTTTTTTTTTGGGTACTTCTGAGAGAATATTATGAATTTATGATGGCATTGTGTCTGTTACTTGTTGACACAATTTGAACACTACTTTTAGAGTGGGAGAAGGGTTTTGGAGAATAGGAGGTGAAGCTCCCTCAGCTGTGAAATGGGAGGATAGGATAATAGAGATACGAGAAGGTTCATGGTCTGATGTTGCTGATTCCATTGGAAGAGCCCCTAGTATGTAGTATAAAAATTTTCGGTTAACTAGTTTTGAACAAGGTGCATCACATGTACCTGGCTGAGATTTGATGCAAGAGCAGAATCTGACTTTTTGAATATAAAGATTAAAAATGCAGTCTGTTTGGCAATCAGCTTTAGTCCTTTAACCTCACTTTTTGTTAGGTGCAACTGTACTCTAATCAACTTTCAGCAAATAAGCTTTGTATCATTATATAGCCAGTAAGAAATAGAAAAGATAAAAAACTAATAAAAGAAGATTCAAAACTTATATTTCTTTTCTTTCGTTGTCTTTCTCAGCACCCAACTGGACTAGCTAAGTCACTGACTACTACAAATGAAAGTGTTAGAAAAATCATCATGCATATGATTCATAACATTTGTGCAAGGGCACCATAAAAATTTATGCTTTTTCTTATCAGGCAAAATAAATGAGAAACAGATTTTCTAATTACTTTTTCCAACGGTGTGTGACAACCGTCTGACATTGGTTTCTTAAGAAAATCATATATGTTTATGCTGGCTCTTCTGTGCATCTTTAAGATCAAAAGTTAAACATTTTTTTCCTTTCGTTGTTGCCATGTAGTGCAGAGAAAGTGGTTGGAACGGCAACACCAAAGAACCACCAGAACAATGGAAAACTGCATGGGATTTTTCAACAGGAGATGAACTGATGATAGGGTGGGAATCATCTACATCTACATCTGGCTTGAGTTTCCGTCTGAAAAATCAAATGTCTCCAGAATTATCGGTAGGGGGGCAATATATGTTTTTCTTACAATCTTGGCTATCTTAATATTTTGGTCGATAATTTAGATTCGAAACCATTCGCTAGTCACAGGTGAAGCTATTGAAAGGGCGAAAGATGCAGTACCAAGTCAAGAACATTAAGTCAGAAAGCAAAGATGAAGAAAGCCTGCTCAACGATGAAGATGAAGAGGGGTTTGTTACACCGGTTAGATTCACAGAGAAGAACCCAACTGGAAGAGCAACAGCTCTTTTAAATTGGAAGATACTGGTAGTTGAACTGTTGCCTGAAGATGATGCAGTGTTGGCACTTCTTCTATGCATTTCAATACTGAGAAGTGTATCAGAGATGAAGAAGGATGATTTGGGATGCTTGTTAATTAGGAGAAGATTGAAGGAAGCGAAGTTTGGAGCAAGAGATTGGGGTTCTGTAATACTTCATCCTTATTCATGTTCCTCATCTATCACTTCACCTTATATTCAACCTTGGTATTGGAACTCCAAGGCTGTGATTGCATCGGATAGAGCAGATCACATCGCAAGGCAACCAGCTTCGAATTACTCACCGGTAGAAGGAGGTGACAAGTTGTACAAGCAAGGGATTATAACATGAGAAGATGAGCATTGGTTTTTCGCATCAATAATTTATAAATTAATGGGTGAAAGATATGGAGAATTTTGCATTGATAGTGTTTATTACCTGTGTAGGATTACTTAGGAAGCATGTACTCCTGCCATCTGAACTAAAGATATTTGATCCTGCATGTGCATTTTGCATCAAGAGACCCTTTTGAACATATAACTTGCATACGACTTGTTGGTTTTATTGTCCCTAATTTTGAAGTTTTTGGCTTAATTGAGTGGAAAATATGCTATTAGGATAACTGATATTACAGCCACAAGATTGTTTTGTGACATGGGATTCCCACGAGCAATTTGATTAAAGCTCAATTAAATAGATTAAGATGCAATAGGGTAAGATAACAGGTTTGCATCCATGATGGAAGCCATCTGGCCACACCAAGTGAACGAGTGTGCAGAGCTTTGCTTTTGAAGTCTTTTTCTTGTTTTTTTTTTTTTTTTTTTTTTTAAATTATTTTTTTAGGAATAATTACAGTAAACTCACCTGTGGTATGACCAGTTTTCACTTTGCCTACCTGTGGTTTAATCATTTACACTTTGTCCACCTGTACTTCAATCCATTACTCATCCATTACCCACCTCACCCTCAGACGTTAGAAAAACACGTTTTTATTCAAAATTAGAACACAACACGGATCAAGAACTTGAACCATCAGTTATTTTCCTCATGAGCCCTAGAAACACGAAAAATTCCTAGAGAAACCCCATTCTGCGTCTGATATTGAGTTCGCGCTACAAGTATAAATCTAGACGAGCAACGGGTTGTTTGAGGGACTAAAATCCTGGTAAGAAATCAGTTACTGTTTGAGTTTTTAATTTGGGCTTGTGGTTGTTTTCTAGTTTTTTGAGTAATTAGTCACTGGTCAATGTTACATGTAATGTAATGAGAATATTGGTTGCGTTTGTTGATGTAATGTTACTTGTTGTTTGGATTTGTGTTTGTTTATAGGCATTTTGTCTATCGTGTTCATTGTATCTCACAGTGGACCGAATGAGAAATTTTATTATTTTTGTTGGTTTAAATTTTAGTGTTTGCATGTGCTATTTAATAAAACTGAAACAAAAGCAAAGCAAAAATGTAGTCCCTCTGATGTGTGTGTTGCATCCCAAAAGCCAAACAGAAACATGCAAGTGTGTACTCTTTTGTGTCTATTGTTTACAATTCTTTAATTGTTAATTGTGTACGTGTCAAACGGTAATTTGTTATTGTAGATGGATGATGAAATAGTGAAATTTAAGGTACATTATGGGGGTACTTTTGTGTGGAACCCTAGTTTAGAATCTTTGGAGGGAAAGTTGAAATAGTGTATAGGGATCCTGATAGGCTTAGTTATTTTGAAATACAAGGTATATGTGAGGACTTGGGGATTGATGAACCATGTAGGGTTCATTATTTAGGTCCTGGGAGCAACTTGGAGCAAGACTTGAGGCTCATACAAGATAATCAAGATGTGGTGTCCATGTTCAAGCTTAGAGACGCCATCATACTGTATGTGGAGAGTGGTCATGCTCCACTTGTAGTTGAAGTTCCTAATGTTGCTGGGGTTGGTGCAGGAGCTGCTACAAGGGTTGGTGCAGGGGGTGCTGCAGGGGCTGGTGCAGGGGGTGCTGCAGGGGCTGGTGCAGAGGGTGCAGGGGCTGCTACAGGACAAGGTGATGGTAGTGTGGGGATAGAGGAGGAGTTTGATTGGTTGAATGAAGGTCTGGAAGGAGAAGACTTTGCTGATGACATTTTTGGTGAGTCTTCTCCACCTCACACAGTGCTATCTAAGACTAACACTGGTCCAACCATTGATACACCACAACTAACCACTGATACACCTCATCCAAACACTAATACACCTCAGCTAAACACAGATGCACCTGGCCCCAAGTAATGTTCCTCCCCCAAACATAGATTTAGATGAAGAGTGGGTTAAACCAGCTTTAGAGGATGATATTGCAAGTTTGGATGGTTCTGATGATGAGCAGAGGCTTGGCAATTTGGAGTTCAATGAGAGGATTGATATGGAAAATGTTAGGTTGGTAAAAGGGATGAAGTTCCCAAACTCCAAGGTGTTTAGGAAGGCTTTGAGGGAGTATGTGATTCAGAATCACATTGATATCAAGTGGAAGTTGAATGAGTAGAAGAAGATTTATGTACATTGTAAGAACAATTGTGGATGGAGATGTTATGCCTCAATGGTGATTGGAGAGTGCACATTTGAGATCAAGACACTTTATCCTGAGTGTACTTGCCCCCTTACATTTCAAAATGGGCAAGTTACATTAGCTTACGTGGCAAACAAGTATTTAGAGGATTTTGGTAAGAATCATAATTGGGAGGTATCAGGTGTTAAGCATCATGTATGTAGCAGATTTCTGTTGATTTGAGTATTAGTCAAGTGTATAGATCAAGGAAGGCAGCTAGGGGACTGATTACTGGGAATAAAGAGGCTCAGTATGGCCTACTTAGAGATTATGCAGAAATGATAAGGAGGACAGATGTAGGAAGCAAGGTGATTTTGCAAACAGAGATGGAAAATGAGAATGCAGAACCCACGTTTAAAAGGATGTACATTAGGTACAATGCTCAGAAGGTTGGCTTTCTAAGTTGTTGTAGACCCTTTGTTGGGCTGGATGGATGCCACTTGAAGGGGAGGTTTGGTGGACAATTATTGTCTGCCACTGCCAAGGATGGAAATGGCAATATATTCCCAGTGGCAATGGCTGTGGTTGAGCAAGAGAACAAGGACAGCTGGATCTGGTTCTTAGAGCAATTTGCAGATGACATTGGCAAGCTTAAAGAGCTCAATCTAGTATTCATCAGTGACAGACAGAAGGTATTATCATTACATGCTTATCTTTTTACATGCTTACTTGCTGACATTAAATGCTTACTTGTTGACATTGAATGCTTACTTGATTGTGGGGCCTTCTACCTGTAATGGAGATTCTATTCCCAACTGTGGAGCACAAGTATTGTGTGAAGCACATATACAACAACTCTAAGGTTAACCACAAGGGCATGGAGTTAAAGAGTGTACTGTGGAGGTGTGCTGGCACAACATCAGCCAGAGAATTTGAGAGGGGGATGGACCATCTTAAGAGTTTGGATGAAGAAGCTTGGAAGTACCTGGCTGATATAGAGCCTGCACAGTGGACAAGATCCCACTTTTCTTCAAGAGTTTTGACAGATTGTCTGGTAAACAATTTGAGTGAGAGTTTTAACTCTATGGTTGTGAAGGCTAGAGACAAGCCCGTCTTATCAATGCTGGAGTGGATCAGAGTTAGGCTTATGACCAGGCTGTATACAAAGAAGATTGGCATAGAAAAGTCTGGTGGCAAGTTGTGTCCGAGCATACAAGACAAGTTGGAGAAGTTAAAATTAGAGTCTAAGAACTTTTGTGCGATGCCATCTGGGAGGTTTGTGTATGAGGTTGACAATGAGAGGGAAAGACATGTGGTGGACTTGGTACAGAGAACATGCAATTGTAGAGCATGAAACTTGACAGGAATCCCTTGCAAGCATGAAGTTGCAGCCATTTTTGTGAATCGTGAGAAACCAGAAGACTACACCCATCCATGCAACTACAAGGATGCTTTTGTGGAGACATATAAGACACTCATACCTCCCATGTCTGGCCAATCTGAGTGGATGTCAAGTGGCCAACCCAAGCCTGTTGCACCTATTATCTATAAGCTACTAGGCAGGCCACCCATGAAGAGGAAGAGAGATGTTGATGAGCCAAGGAACCCTTATAAGGTGTCTAGATCAAACAAGCCAATGAGGTGTGGAAGGTGTCAAAAGGAAGGGTACAATGCAAGGGGATGCAAGGCTAATGTCACTGGTGAGACACCATGAGAGAGGAGGCAGAAATTGCAGAAATTTGTAAGTTGTCACAAACTTTTTTTATTCAAATGCAAAATGCGAATAACTGACACTACAAAAAAATGCTTATATTTGGTTGCAGGAAGTGGAAGGCCTTCTACACGCAGACAAGGATCCCAGGCCCCATCTTCATCACAGACCCAATCCTCAGCTCAGCCTTACACTATGGCCTCATCCTCATCCAACCAGGCAGCAGGGTCACAGCCATAGCCACAGCCACAGCCACAGCTACAAGCTCCATGGTCACAGTCACCAGCTCCATGGTCACAGAACCCAAGTCAGTGGTACTCTTCAGAATTCAAGTACACAGTTAGAGGAGCTCATTGGTTCTCTTCAAGCCAGCTAGCAGCACACACCCCTGCAGAAACATGAGACAACAGAGCTCCTACAAGGATACCTGCTACCAGAGGAGCTGCTTTGAGAGGAAGGGGTGATGCAGCTAGGACTCAGAAATGTAAAACAAGAGCTCGAAAGACCAGTTGTGGTGGGAGAGGAGGCAGGGGCAGTAAATAAAGACTAATTGAAGACACTTTTGTTGCTATCTATTAGGGTTATGTAGTGTTAGGGCAGATAGTTTTAAATTGCCCTGTTCAAACATTTTTTGTACTTTTGTAAGTTTTGTAAACAATGGGTAGGTGCAACTGTTTTGGTTGTTGTATCAAATGCCTTATATTTATAAGTGGTTGATGAAAGACTATTCAATGCCACCCTAATTATGTATACAATTTCCCAACTTAATGACAGATGTTCAAAATTATTATTTAGATTATTGCAGTTTTTTGTATATGAGTTCCATATACGAGTTTGTTTATGTGTGCAGTCGTTTGTGTTGAATAGCAGGTGTATGTGTTGAATAGCAGCAGGTGTATGTGTGCATTTGTTGTTTTTTCTTGCAAGTTGACAGATAGTTGTCATATACTTTAAACACAATTGTCTTCACACAATGCAGCTTATGCACAATCCTGGTTGGCACAGCTCACACCATCTTACAGAAAACCAACACCAACAGCTCACAACTCATAAGTAGCCAATTCACTTTAAACAAAAATACCAACAACATCTAACATAAATAACACTTTATCTTAAAAAGGTTTATATTATTAAGTGGCATCAAGCCAACAGCATCTACCATCTTACATAGTTCTCATTCTCAAAAAAACCTTACATAGTTCTATTATAATACAACTGAGTACCAGCTTATATTACAACCCACCAGGCATACTCAATCTCATCATTCCAACATTCTCACTTGAGTCAAAACATGAAAACAGTATAGCCAAAAAAAAAAAATAACCCATGAAAGAATTAGTGCAATTCTGCACTTTCTCTCTTGCTCTAAAGCTCTTACTGCTATCTCCTTGGCTTCAACAGAGGAAGCTCGAAACTTTCTCTCCCTATCAGTGGCTTTTGCTGCCCTGTCTTAAGCAATTTTTGCCATTTAGGTAGCTTCTGTTGCTGTTTGGGTAGCTGCTGCTGCTGTCTGGGTAGCTGCTCTTTCCCTTTCATGTGCAAGTTGCAGCTCACTCCGCAATAAATCCAGCTTTTCTTACACCAAATAGGCAGCTTCATTCCCACGCCTACAAGTGGGATTATCAATCCATCTAAAGAAAGGGCACTTGGGACCAACCTGTTCATAAATTGAATTAAACACATCACATTCCAATCTCACGTAAATCAACTAGATTAAGTAAAAAGTATACTTACCTTATATCGGCTACAACCCAGAAACCTTCTCCCAAAATTATCCATTGTCAGACTTGATCTCAACACACAAGTCTTATGTGTACACAAATGCCCACTTGAACTTGAGTAATTTCCACTCGAAGAAGACATCGATTATCAACTTCTTGTGAATCAAATCTACCATCAAAACTTGAAACCCTAACCCACAAAACTTAAAGCAGAAATGTCGTACCTGGTGATGATCTATCTTCGAATATTCAATGCTTCAAGACAACCCACAGACAAAACCTCACCCTCACACGAAAGCACGATCAGAAAAATCAAAATCCAACTCAATACAAGGGATTTTCGTGTTGCTAGGGCTTGTGAGGAAAAAAACTAATGGTTCGGGTTTTTGATTCGTGTTGTGTTCTAATTTTGAATAAAAATGTGTTTTCCTAACGTCTGAGGGTGAAGTGGGTAACAGATGGGTAACAGATTGAAGCACAGGTAGGCAAAGTGTAAATGATTAAACCACAGGTAGGTAAAGTGAAAATGGGCCATACCACATGTGAGTTTACTGTAATTATCCCCTTTTTTTTTTATTATATGATTCCATATTAGGGGAAGAGAGGACTTGAACACCGGTGGAACACTCACTGCATTGGTAATTCACGAGTACACTTTGCCATGGGAAATGTCTTGCATGTGTCAGCTTCAGTTGTTACTCTAGTCATGTATCTCAAATTTTTGCATTTTTATTTTAAATTTATGAGTTATTTTTTTACCAATCATTGTTAAAATTTTGTAAAGAAATTCTTATAAAAATTTAGAATATTTAATTACTAATATAAACAAAAGGGAGGGGGGACGGGGGGGGGGGGGGGTGTTAATCTTTTCAAAGGAGATGGATGTTTTTTCCTTTAAGTTTGTGGTAGAATGTCATTCTTCCAAACCTCAAAGGAGAGAAGTGTAATTACCCTATCCTTGCTTTAATGATAAAAATTGTTACACATCCTTTTACATGAGGTGGTATTACATTTAATCGATTCAAGTACCTATATCTTCTCACATGGGATGGATTCATGTATCGGACATAGTTTGGTATGTGTGAGACTCAACCTTACGTAAGAAGGTGAATGCATATATTGAATACATGATAGATTTTCTCCTTTTACATAAAATATTACACACATATCTTTTGAACTTAGAGATATGATTTCAGTTTAAAAAATGGATAAACAATTTCAGTTCAAAAAATAAGTGTGTAATAGTATGTGTGACATGATGTGTGTAACAATCACCGAGCTTAATAAGGTTTCTTTGAAGGGAAAGAACAAAATTTGATTAAATAAAAGTTCCTAATTTTTAACCCTTTATTATGACGAACTTCATCCTCCACCACCTTGTCTACCATGGCCTTTCTACACTTTTTAGGAATTTTTTTTTCCAAACAACCTTAAATATCAAAGCATTTAGTTAGTTGTCACATTTCAAAACAATATGGAAAATTAACATTTCGAGTATCTAAAACTCAAGTTCCAAGATAAAACTCGAGTTTCTAAGTCTCGATTTGTAAGTGGTCGGAGGTAACGTGAAAATAAAATCCACGTGGAACTCGAGTTTTTAAGACTCGAGTTCCACCATTTGATTTCCCTTCTTCTTCCTTGCGTCTGTTCGTGTTCTTTTGTGTTCTTCGTCTCTGGTTACTCCACCCAATGTTCTTCTCCAACCAGATCGCCTACCCCACGTCTCTTCTTTCTTTCTTTAGATCTTCTGTGGGTTCTTCTCTTTGTCTTCGTCTTCAAATTTCTTTAGAATCATCTTTTTCTATGGAACTCGAGTCTTTAAGACTCGGTTTTGATTTTTAGAACTTGAGTCTTATAGACTCGAGATCTATGTGGCTAAATTGGTACATGGCAGCAGTGGAAATCGAGGCTTTCAAACTTGAGTTCTGTCATCGATCTCGAGTTTTCAAAACTCGAGATGCTAGTTTCCAGTTTCCTTTCCAACATATGTTAACTTATCATATATTTTCCCCTCACACTGCTACTCTACAAATATCCTCAATTTTTTAGATTCCTTGAACTTTCATTAGTCATATTTTTATTTGTTTTTATATTTTCTTTTAATTTTTGTTTGCACATTTCCTTTATATACTCCACGTGTACTGAGTTGTGGCCTTTTTTCCATTTATTTATTGCATTTTATTACTTACCAAAAGGAGTTTGGTGAAGCCCTACAAAAATTAATACCTTAGAATGTTGAACCAAAATGCACCCATTGATGTTGCCTAATATCTAACCAAACCCACAGCCACAACCTTTTATGATTTCTAAGCAATTTTCATTTAAATGAATTTGAGCTTGGATTACATACCTTCAATGAGTTCAATCAGTGATAGCATTTCCAGTGCACATGAAAGAAAGTAATTGTATGAACAAAAGATTACACAAACTATAAAAATTAATTATTAACTAATTAAGTACTTAAAGAATGGAGTTGGCCCCTTGGGGGGGGGGGGGGGGGGGGGGGGGGGTTACAGATTTTAAATGGGCTTTGGAAACTTTAGACCCAAATACATAACAAGCTCTGATGCAGAAAGCGAACAAAGCCAATTCTTCAGGCCTATTTCTCCTGAGAGTATTTCTTCTACCTCATCCATTCAAGTAACCAAACTCTTCTTGATTATCGAACATCTTCCAATTTTCACACCTACAAAATCAAATCAAAAAGCTTATAGATATATAGTTTATAATGAGTAAAACATTCGTTAAAAAGTGAAAATTGGTGCAACCCAAGTATACGTGAAGTAGACAAGAGATGCACCAACAAGCATTGTGTAAAATAACAAAGATCTATAGCAAATCAAATAAATTAGAAAAGAAAAACTATCCAGAACCTGAAAGCCACTTGTATAATGATTTGAAAAATATGAACTTCACTCATGAAATTGAGCTTTCAAGACCTTCAAAACACTTTGCGTTCTTTTCCTTCCAAATGCACCATATGAGGCAATGAGAAATTGCACTCCAAAAGCATATGATTGCAATGTTTGCCATAGTGACCTTGCCAAGAAGCCAATAAATCAATACCACCACTAGTCATTACCCACTGAATTCTGACTAGACTGAAAACCAACTGCCAAAGTGTACTTGCAAATTCACAATCATAATATATATGTAGCGAAATTTAAGTACATTTCTTTATGTGTAATTCATTAGGTTCCTCAAAAAAATTCCGACGCGTGGTTATATTGACCAATGAAAACGTATTATCTTTTTTAAGAACGATAAAATTTACTGCAACTATGTATTCGAAAAAGGTAAACTTTCAGCCTTCTATCTACGTTCTTTGAAGGACAATTTTGATACTTTTGAGAGGATATTATGATGGCATTGTGTCCGGTACTTAAAAAACAAAATTTGAACACAACTTGCAGGGTGGGAGATCGAAGGGTTTTGGAGAAGAGCAGGTGAAACTCCCTCAGCTGTGAAATAGGAGGATAGGATCATAGAGATGCGAGAAGGTTCGTGGTCTTATGTTGTTGGTTCCAATGGTAGAGCGCCTGGTATGTTGTATATAAATATTCAGTGAAGTAGTTTTGAACAAGGTACAACATATTTAACTGGGTGAGATTTGATGCGAGTGCATAATCTGACGTTTTGAAATTGAAGAGAAAAACCAGCAATGAATTTATACCATCTATATAGCCATTAGCCACTAAGCAAAAGAAAAGATAAAAACTAGAAGTATGTTATATCATATGCTTATGTTGTTTATAATTGTAAGATCATAAAATCATAATGAAATGATTTTCCGAGGTGTTTGTCTCATGTTCAAACTGAGATTCAAAGCTTAATTTCTTTTCTTTCCTTGTCTTTCTCAGAACCCAACTAGACTATGTCACTTACTACTACTGATGAAGGAGTTAGAAAAACCAACATGCATATGATTCATAACATCTGTGCAAGGACACCATAAAAATTTATAATTTTTCTTATAAGAAAAAATACATGAGAAACAGATTTTTTTAGTTACTTTTACCAAAGGTGTGTGACAAACATCTGACATTGGTTTCTTAAGAAATTATATATATTTATGCTGGCTCTCCTGTGCATCTCTTAGATCAAATTTTAAACATTATTCTTTTCTGTCATTGTGCCATCTAGTTCAGAGAAAGTGGTTTGGAATGGCAACACCAAAAGAACAATCAGAACACTGGAAAGTTGTTTGGAAATTTTCAATAGGAGACGAACTGAAACTAATGATAGCGTGGGATTCATCTACATCTATATCTGGCCTCAGTTTTTTTCTGGGAAATCGAATGTCTCCAGAACCATCAGTAGGGTGGACATTTATCTATTTATTTTCTTACAATCTTAATTGGTTATCTTAAATGTTTTGGTCAGTAATTTAGGTTAGAAACAATTCATTAGTCACAGACTCACAGGTGAAGCTATTGAATGGGCGAAAATGCAGTATTAAGTAAAGAACATCAAGCCAGAAAAAGGAAGGTGAAGATGAGGAGGGGTTTGTAACACTGGTTAGATTGGAAGAGCAACGGCTCTTTTAAATTGGAAGCTGTTGGTAGTTGAATTGTTGCCTGAAGAGGATGCAGTATTGGTCCTTCTTCTATGCATTTCGACACTGAGAAGTGTATCAGAGATGAAGAAGGAAGATTTGGGATGCTTCATGCTTGTTAATTAGGAGAAGATTAAAAGAAGCAAACTTTGGAGCTAGAGATTGGGGTTAATACTTAATCCTAATTCATGTTCCTCATCTATCACTTCACCTTATATTCAACCTTAGTATTGGAATAATGCCAAGGCAGTGATGGCATCAGATAGAGCAGATAACATAACAAGGCAACCGGCTTCAGATTACTCACCCGTAGAAGGCGGTGATAAGTTGTACAAGCGAGTGATTATATAAGTTTATAAACATGAGAAGATGCGCATTTTTTTTTTTTTGGCTGCAATAATTTATAAATTATAGGTTAAAGTTACAGAGAATTTTTCATTGATAGTGTGTATTACTTGCTTCGAAAGCATGTGCTCCTTCCATCTGAATTAAAGATACTTGATCTTGCATGTGCACTTTGAATAAAGAGACCTTTTGAAAATATGACTTGCATAAGGCCCCGTCCTTTTGGAGTGAAAATAGGAAGAATGGAAAACAAAGAGAAGAAAATAGGATGGAAAATAGCATTTTCTACTGTTCGTTTGGAGAGAAAAAATAGGAAGGTTGGAAAATTCGAAAGGAAAATTTTCCTCCTGGACCCACAAATATTTTCCTCCCAAATTGGGAGGAAAACATTGGGGAGAAAACGCTCTCTCTCTCTCCTTTTTTTTTTTTGGTTTCAACGTTCAAACCTGAACTTTTTTTTTATTTTTTTTTTCAACGTTCAGGACCTCTGAACGTTTTTTTTTTTTTTTTTGGTCAATGTTCATGTCCGAACGTTCTTCTTCTTTTTTTTTTTCTTTTTCTTTTTCAACTAATGTTCTCTCTCTCTTTTTTTTTTTTTTTAATGTGACTTAATTTAATTTTTAATCTAATTTTTTCATTATAATAATAAAAATAATAATAATAAGTTATATATATGATGTGATAAATTTTATATTATGTAATGAATATAAATAAATCTGTTCCTTACATATTATGTAACAAAAATATAATAGTCAATTTATATAAATTACATTTTCCATCTTTCCATTTTTCTCTCCAACCGAATAAAAGAGTTTTCCATCCTCCAACTTTTCCACCCTCCAACCAAACACACAAGGGAGAAAACTAAAATATTTTTCATCCTCCCACAATTTTCCATCCTTCCACTTTTCCATTCCAACCGAACAGACCATAAAAGTTATTGTTTTTGACTTAATTGAGTGGAAAAATATGCTATTAGGATAACAGATATATCAGCAATAAGATTGTTTTGTGACGTGGGATTCCCACAAGCAATTTGATTTAGGCTTTAATTAAATAGATTAAGATGCAATAGGATAAGATACCAGATTTGCATCCATGGTGGAAGCCATTCGGGCACACCAAGTGAATGAGTGCGTAGAGATTACCTTTTGAAGTCTTATTTGCTTATAATTCATCAAAGAACAGGTTTGATGTAGAACAGACAATACAGACCTTCTTGGAGCAATAAGGGTGTTAGAAGTGACAGCATAAGATCAAAGGGAAGCCAATAGAGGCCATCAGGGTAATACTGTCAGAATTGCATAAAATTTGGCAAGTTGAAGGGAAACACTATTCTGATATAAACTCAAGACTATTGTCTTGAGCATTGCCTAAATTTAGGCAAATTCCTTCGTTAAGGCCTCAAAAATAATGTTTTTACTATTTATAGTAATATTTATTTTCCTTTAATAACTTTTAATTTAAAAGTTAAAATAAAGTCTCGTCTATTTTAGGACATCTCTTAGAGACAGTATTTTCAATTAAATTTTGCTATTTTTGACAAAAATAACTATTTTGTCACCTAATTACGTGATTAGTGCAGATTAGGGTTTCTAGGCATTTTCATAGCCATCTTAAGATTTCTTTTACTATTTAAACATATTATAACCTCCAGAGCAAGTGAGTTTTCAGATTTATAAAAATACAAACTTTGTTTATTTCTCTCTGATAGATTCCAAAACCCTATTACCTCGTGAATTCAAGAGATTCTAATGTGTTTAGATTTTTTCAATTCAGAAATCAATGCGTTTATTTTCGTGTATCTTCTCTTAATCCTGCTCAAGTGACTCCAATTTATATCTAACCTCAGGTAAAGGTAGAAGTTCAAATCACGTAATAAAACTTTGTCAATGGAGCACTCGTCCCGTTGATCCCAATCAAATCTTATGGGAATAAACCTTTCACAGTGTAACGTACACTCATCTCAGCGATCTTATTGGTAATTCACATCAAGCACACTAGGCTGAATACTCAAATTCATGACAATGCACTTGTACTTGGGAAATGTCTTGCATGTGTCAGCTTCAGCTTTTACATCCGTCATATATCTGAAGTATTACGAAAAAATCGACAAGAAAAAGGACTTCAAAGTTTTAACCAAATTGGCAGATAAATTTTGCCTTGACTAACTCCATGATCGAGAGATGTTGGTCCACTCAATATAGTGACTTGGAATAATAGTTATTTAAATTTTTATATTTCAATTTAAGAGAGAGACTATTTAATATTAATAAATCAATTAAATGATAGTTATTTAAAATTTTATATTATAGAGTTTTTTTGTTAAAAAAATTCTTTCTAAAATTACTGATTAAGTTTTTATATTTAGATTTTATTATCTCTTCTACCGATTATAATTATTATTTTGGAACCTTCTTCAAGGCTAGAAAAAAAAAATACAAAACCTACCTCTATACATATATATTTTTCAAAAAAAAAAAATTTTAATTGTCATCTTAATTTTTTTTCCCCAAAAGGTGGCCATAAAACTATAAAAGCTTTATGTAAAAATTTGAGGATGTAGAAATGTATGGTCAACCAAATAAAAGAGCGAAAATGCCCCAATTTTTATTCTTTTGTAAATATCTCTGGTATTAAAAAAAAAATTGACCCAATCAAAGATGCTCTATCAATAATGTGGAAATGTCAACATTGTCCACTCAAAAACAGGTTAGATACTGAGAACTTGAGTTGGATCAGGATTCGGTAAGTGAGATTGTTGTTGAATTTAAAAGGATCAAACCAGGGAAAAAAAATGTTAATGTATAAAAGGTTTCTTATTTTATGAACGTGACTTGGAATTTTCTAATTTTTCTTATTCTTTCTTTTCCAGGCGGCTGCTGCAAAAGTATTGTAATTTAATTAATTAAATAAAATGAAAAATATTTCATGGCATATTGGCATGTGAGCCAAAAAAAAAAAAAAAAACCATGAGCCAATTGAAAATCTAGTTTCGAAGAAAGTACAAGCACATCAGTACATCATGATCTCTTTTTTTTTTGGGTAAGTAAGAAGTACATCATGATCGATGACATATATAAATATAATATATATAGATTAAATAAGAGGTCATGAAAATTCATAGATAAAGGAACCCTTCTATATGGGCTAAGCTCCTTTTCAGTGGTCCCATTGTTGATGGCCTTTTAGGTTATCAAGATGCCAAGCAAGAACATAAGATTGATGTCAACATTGTTTATTGACAATAGCATCACGAGTCAAAAAAGCTTTGTAGATATGTTTTGCAATGGGTTTTATCTCCTTTTTTATCACCTCCTAGAAAGTTCAATAAGAAGACAGGTTTTTGGCTTACCAGAAGTATAGGAGGTTGATTTAATAAAATTTTGAAGGTAATACTACTGAAACACAATACTCTTGACTAGTAGGAAGCTTTTTTTTTTTTTTGGGTGCAAAAAAGAATTTTATTTAAAAGGAAACAGATTACAGGATAACATGTCCAGCTATAAATTCTTCTCTATGAGTGCCTCTTTGAAAACTGTCCTTAATATACAGCTCATAAACAAAAATAGAGCAAGATTGATAAACAAAAACTTTGTCTTCTTGTGAACTTTTCTTTGTTAGTTTGTCTGTTACCATGTTGACATCACGATAAGCGTGAAGAAGATGGATAATCTACTCTTGCCCGATAAGGTTCATAATCAATTAAAGGAACAAGATGTGGTGCATATTAACTGTCTTTTGTTAGCCATTGTATAGGCCAAAGTAGAATTAAGATTCAAAATAACAAATTTAAAGCCCAAACTCCAAGCTAACATTAAACCATATCTAACTACTTCTAACTCAGCTACATTTTGTAATTAATACCCAGATTTGACTAATAGGAAGATTGATTGGCTTTCTTTTTTCATGTGTAAGTTATAAAATGTGGCCATGTTGGGTATACATTAGTACCAAATCCTTTGCTCATAAAAAAAAAAATAGTACCAAATCCTTTGAATGCAAAAAACAAATAATATGAAGTGCATCCTAACAACCATTGAATAAAGACAATTACTAAAAACAGTCACGAGCCATCCTCATTCATTAGTCACTAGAAGTCTTTTTGTTTTGGTACAGGTGATGTGAGACTGGGCCCCAGGGAGTAAAGGGACTTTTTTTTTTTTGAAAGGGGAGTAAAGGGACTTAGTGACCGTTTGGTTCCACTTTTTAGACCTAAAAGTTGGCTTTTTGTAAAAAGTGGGCTAAAATTTGTGTTTAGTTAGACCCAAAAGCCAGCTTTTGATAAAAAGTCAGCTTTTGCTCAACGGCTGAAACGCGCATGAAACTTATGGACAGTTTTCGGTCCATAATACAAAAGCCACTGAGCTTTTATAATAGATCCGTTGAAAGAGCCATGGATTGACGAATTTGCCCTTCAATAAAGGGCAAGGCTTCAGCTCTCTCATTTCCTCTCTCACGCCTCTCACGCACCAGAGTGCTTTCAGCTCTCTCATTTCACTCTCTCACGCCTCTCACGCACCGGTGCAACCCAAGCCTCTAACGTAAGTGTTCTTCCTCTTCTTCTTCTTTCTTCATCTTCTCAAATGGTCCTCTGTAATTTTTTTGTTTTTTCCTTTGTGATTTTATTTGAAGGTTTCCGATCTGCTACCCGATCCGCAACACCGATCCGATCTGCCCTTCTGCTACCCGATCTGCAACACCGATCCAATTTGCTACCCAAAACCACCAAGCAACATCGATCTGCTACCCAAAACCACCAGGTACCAACACTGATCCGATATTTTTTTTTTTTTTTTTTTTTTGTCGGGTACTGAAAAAATGTTGTGAGTACATGGTTTGTAATTTTTTTTTAAAAATTTTGTGGATGCTCTGTAACACTGATCCGAATTTTTATTTTTTATTTTATTATTATTATTTTTTTTTGTGGATGCTCTGCCTTAAAACACTGATCGGAATTATTTTTTTTTTTTTAATTTGGTGGATGCTCTGTACTTGTTGCTTTGATTCAGTTGGATCCCTGCGTCTGTGACATGCAATTGAAAGGCCTAATTGTATGAGAATTTTGTTGAGATTCATGATGTGTATGAGAATTTTGTTGATAACTTAATGCAATGGAAGGCCTAATTTTTTCATTATATTACACTATACACATACATTTTGTGGTTTTCCAATTAGCTATTATTTAGTTATTCACAGCCCTAGAACCTGATCTTTTTAGTGGTTACTTACATCACCCTTATGGCCATGATTTCTACCACTACTAGTGTGCCATAGTTCTTGTTTGTCAACTTGCAAATAGGTGATCCCTGAATTGGCATCTAATAAGATTGTGATATACATGAGTATTACTTTTAATTGATTGGGTATTATCTTCTGTGAAGTTGCGTAGCTATTGTGATTAGTAAATGCTTACTGCATTCATTTATTTTGCAATATTGAAACAAAAACAAAACTTGATATAAACTTATTCTTTTTTAGTTGGATTTTCGCTGGGTAACGTTTGACATTTTTTTTATATAGGAACATTTGTCATTTATTTTTATTTTTTTCGTTGATTAGTGAGCATTAAGTATACTTTACAATACTTATGTGGTTTTCCTGCTTCCAACTGGTTGATACAGGCAATGCAGGGCAAGGATTTACACCGCATGTTATTTCTGTAGCTGCTAGCGAGGTAGATATATATATATATATATATATATATTTTTTTTTTTTTGGTATTGCTTGTGATCACATACACATGCATGTATTTGTATTTGCACATGCTTTTAATATTCAAATGATCTCAGTAAGGGGTTTGTATCGTGTATATACTCCCCATGCACTAGGGTTGTGCCCTCTTTTGATATACACAAGTGCACTACCTGCTGCACTGGTGTGCAGCAGGTAGTGCACACACTGCACTTCCTTTAAGCACCTTTTTGTACCCTCTTTTGTTGTTAACAATGTATATAGCATAGCTGCCTTGGCTACCAGCTCTCCTATACACTATAGCTGGCCTATGTCACAAACTATATAATATTTTTCTTCTGATCTTATAAAATAAATAAATAAATAAAAAAAGAGGCAGGATGAGAGAAAACAACCCTATTCTTCTTCTTCCAAAAGAAACAAAAGTTTGGTAGGGAATACATAATTTACAAACATATATTTTTCAGGAAAAACATTTTATCCATGATGATGATAACTAATTTTTCTTTTACGGACGGCTCAAGTATAAAATTGGAGTTTAGTACTAAAGCTACAAAATTTTTAAATGCAGACTGATTCCTTCTGGCCATAAATAATCACGCTTTCTTTAGTCTCTTTATTCTCTCTAGGGCACCAAGGCGGCTGTCACCATCCTTCCCTTTAGTAGCAGTGGCATCTTGTGCTTCTGCATCATTGTCGGCCTCATCTCTCTTACAAACCAAGCCTCCGAAAACAGCTGAAGGAACATCTTTTTGGGCTATTTCAACCTTGTCATCATCATCTGAATCACTTTCTTCTGGTAGCTCAATGTCTTCATTATTTGCAGTAACTTTAATACCTCTTTCAGATAGTGATTCCACACCTGCACTGACAAAGCCAACTCTTCTGTTGTTATCTTTAGCAGCACCATTGTCAACTACAGGGGCTAACTGCCTTTCGAGAGCAGCCATTTCATCTTCAGCAACCCCAGCCTGTTTCAATTTGTCTCTTGCATCATCAAGGTTCAATCTCTGATCCTTTTGCATCAGATACTCAAGCAAGATAAAGTGTGTCTGCAAAAACGATCAAAGTGAGAAATAAAAATTATTAGTACAATCTAGTAGTTGTAGAATCATGTAGTACAATTTTTTGTAGTTGAAAATAATTGTAGGGATAATAATTAGTAGTTTAAAATTCTTTTTTGTAATATCATGTTGTACAATTTAAACTTGGATTATTGGTATGTATTTTATAATCTTTTTTACATTTTTTGTGTTGTACAATTTAAACTTGGGTTATTGATATGTATTTTATATCTTTTTACATTTTTATGTAGTACAATTTATTAAACTTGGATTATTGGTGTATATTTTATCATCTTTTTACATTTTCATTTTGTGCTTCATGATGATGAAAATTATTTAGATTTAATTATTATTGCCCAAACAAATAATTATGACACTAACAAAGAAAAATTGCCCAAAGATTATTAAAATAATAATAATAATAATAATAATAATAATAATAATAATAATATTATTATTATTATTATTATTATTATTATTATTATGAAATAAACTCACATCCAAAAAAAAAAAGTATGAAATAAACTCTCTTCTATATATGTTGTCCTTTTTGGTAATTTATCCCTCAAACTACCACTTTTACAAGTGCTAGCCAAACACTCAGCTTTTTCAAAAAACACTTTTTAACAGCTTTTACCAAACAGTCAGCTTTTTAAAACTCAGCTTTTTCATTATGCACTTTTTGAAAACTCAACTTTTTCATTATGCACTTTTTCAAAAAGCTCAACCAAACTCACCCTTAACTTAAGCCACTGACTAATCACAAATCAATCCATTTACTTATTCATGAAGTAGATATCAATCCATTAACACAAGGAATCTAATTAATTGTGCATCCTTTGTTAATGGAGGACTTATTATTTAGCTTGCATAAAACTTGAAATCTATACAAAAAAGAAGAAAAAAAAAAATGACTAAACTTGGTCTTAATACAGTTTGAAACAAAATGCATGTAAATTAAATACGAATTGTATGTTGTCACCAGCTAGTTTTTGACACTTCTTAATCAAAATCTAACTTCTATTTCTAGTATAACTTAACTTGCACACCGAAACAAGCATTCAATTAAGAAAAGTACTAGCAACTCATCCATGATCACCAATTACAAAGTGTCAAAGTCCATTGACAAATGAATCTTATTGATTTTACCTTAATGTTTTTTTCTGAGAAGTAATTTTACCTCAATGTTAAATGCACATATAATTAAAGATTTAGCTTGCACTCCATTCTGATTTGAAATGCCTATGAAATAAATGTCTAAACTTGGTCGTATATTGATTTAACAAGACACCTCAATTAAATGGAATGTGCATATTGTCACCAATTAGCCATTAACAATCATTTAAACAAAATTTAATTTCACTATTAATATTTTAACTTACAAATCTAAGGTAGAATCTATATGGTATTCTTCTATGTACATCTTAGATATGGTAATCACTATGATCATAATCGTTTATTTCAAATGTTTTAATCTAAGCGTTTTATTTATTTATTTATTTATTTTTAAAAAAGACAAAATTTAAACACTTACAAATAGTTGATACTTGATATCATACCTAAAAATGTTTAGTAATAATATTACAGAATTTATATACCACTTATAAGTCTTCAAAACTCTATTTTTCCTGTAAAATAGACTATCAGAAAAGAAGAAACCTATCTCACATCGGAAAAAAAAAAAAAAGAAGTTTGCATAAGTTTAAAAGTCAATGTTAAGTATCGAACAGTACATCACTTCTTAAGTCTTCAAAACAGTATACCCCTCCCAAGATGAAATAAGCTATTAAAAAAATAAATATTATTAGAGTGTTTCTACTATATAATTTTTTTTTTTTTTTTGAATTTATGACTTCCCATCCTCATGTCATGTGAAATCAAAATAAAATATATTCACTCTGTCCCAGTATGTTTATCCTCTATTCAATTTTAAGATATTCCAAAATCTTATCTTATTTCTAAAAATAAAAGTGATTAATTTACTAATATTTCTATTATATCACTATTTTATTTTCAAAATTATTTTTTGATAAATTTATTTTTGAATAGTTTTAAAAATTTATATTTTTATAGAGAGATACTATATTTACAACATTTTTACAACAAATCACAGGTGGTTAATTGTTATTGGTTCAAATTTGAATCTAATGCTAAGATGAATTTTTTACCCCAATAATAATAACCAGTAACAACCTGCCACTTAAAATTTGTTATGAAAATATTATAAAAATATTATAAACATATTATTCTTTATTTTTATAAAATAAATAAGATAATAAATAATATTTCCATACAAAATTTGACTTTTTAAACCGCTCAAACAAATTGAAAGGATGTAGTTACTTCTCTAGCAATTTGCAAGCTTGAGGAGGAGCGCTCAAGAGTCAAGAGTCAAAGAGAGACCCCAGAGATTAGTAAAGGTCAAAATTCAAAATCCAAAAATTTTATTACATCAAGACTCTGCCCCAGATAAAAGTCCATAATCAATCATCACTTTAAACTAAGGCCCAAGTGTCACAACTGGATTTGCTATAGTGGGTACCATCGATATTTATCACAGCCAATTTGGCTTGATATGATTCGATAGCTTAGCAGCATAGTATCTGTTCTTTTCTTCTTCTCCTTCTTTTTTTTTTTTTTAATATTTTTTTCTCTCTCTTTAATTAATTATTTTCTCAACTCTCAAGCCCACTTTTCTAGAATCAAACGGAGATAGGTACGGTTTTTGTTACCTTATGAAGGGTCCCACAGAACGGCACCGTACGAAATAGTATCATTTAGCTTTTCTTTGGGGATTTCGCGGAAGTTGCGCGTACAACTTTATGTCTTTATCCTACTCTAACCCACTTCAATAATTGTTTTTATCCTCTGCTTCTTCCACCACAACTCCATCTTCTTCTTCCACTCGCCACGTGTCCTTTCATACAGCTCTCACCCCGTCCGATTAAGCAGTCACTGAACCATGATATGATCTGACGGTTCCCAAAAATGACTTTTTGGTATGTCCAGATACATTCACTGCTATAAAAGTTTCTTAACACGTGCATGTAGCAATTTTTTCAAATTGATTGTAGTACTTACTAGAAAAATTAGTTTTGAATAGTGTCATTTGATGCAATGCTTTAAACTAATAATAAAAAAAAGGTTATCGATTTGTAAAATTACTTAAATAACACATAACTTCCTATTTCTATGCTTTTATATGAAAATGATGTATTTGAATAACATTTCATTTTACATAAATTGAAAGCTATGGATAGTTGTACACTACATAGTATCACACCATTCAAAATCAACTATCATTATAATAAAATTAGATTTCTTTGGACTCATAAAAAAAGACATAATGAAAAATCATTCTCAATTTTAAAATTAACAAAAAAAAGGCAAATTTTTTAATTTTGAATCAAATGCACATGTGGTTTAGAATTATTAAATGTGGGGGTGATAAGTGTTTAACATATTTACCCTTTCTAATGAGTATCAATGCGCAATAATATTGAACCAAATGATTCCAAACAAGAATTATGTTAATTCATTTGAAAATTTAATTTTAAAGATTTAAATAAATAATAAATTTTTATAAAAGAATATAAAATGAGGTGAACAGATAATTAAAATGAAATGAGGGAATATATAAAAATAAAATATAGGGACAGCCCACTCATTTCAAATTCTTGGCCTTATCCAGCTCTTACACCTCCAAACCAATAATTATATGCCACCTCACCAAACTCAAACAAATATCTAGTCACAAGGGGCAAAGTTTGCTTTTTTTTTTTTTTTTAAAGGAAAATTTGAGGAGAATAACATGTTATTAAAATTATTTAGTTTTGTAAATTCTTTTTGAAACTTGGGCGCTGTTTGATAACGTTATTCTAGTAATGTTATTTATATTTTTTGAAAATACGTTTAGGTAAAAAAAATTGTGTAAAAATGCATATAATATTGTTAAAAATTAAAAATATGTGTTTAAACACATGTATCAAACAGTCCCGAGTTTGGCAAACTTAAGAAGTGTTTGGTACATGCACTTAAAAACTAAAAATTGTTACTTAAAAATATATGTGAAAATAAATATAAATAAAAAATGTATAAAAATAAGTATAATATTATTTAAAAACTTAAAATTATTATTTGAAAACATATACTAAACACCCCCCTCAACTTCCAACCCAAGATGAAGCTTAGCAAATTCAATTACTAATAACGTTAGATTACCACGCAACCTAAAGAGTCTACCTAATTAAATATCTTCTCCGTGGTACTATCCACCTAAAATTAAGTACTGCCTACCATGTTTTGCAAGCCACAAAGAGTACAACCGTAGTCAAGTCCACACCCAATAACTTCTCTCCGTGTTTCTTCTTTCGATGCTATAAAATTCAGCAACCAACCCTTCTCTCTCTGCAATATCTTCAGCTCAAACCAAACTCCGATATTTTTCCTCACTTCACCAACCCGAAACAAAAACCCGATTCACCGTTAATACAATGAACCCGACCCAAAAAATCCGATTAAGTCTCTTTCGGACTTTCTCAAATTCAAAACCCACCCACCTCCCTTTGCTCTTCTTCTTGTTCGTCCCCACCTGAACCAAATCCTTAATCTCAACAAAAAAGGAAAAAAAAAAAAAAAACTTGGGTTTTCTCAAACTCAAGCCAAAAACGTTAGTTTCCACGAACAGACTAAAAAAAAACCTTAATTTCCACGAATTGTATAGAAAAGATTTGATTTTTAGAAACATTTTATAGAAATGTTGCTCTCTGCGTTTACCGAAGACCTGCTGGCCCGAGTTTACAGCAAACTCGGCTCTGATTCGGACAGGAAGATTTGGCGACTCGTTTGCAAGGACTTCCTCCGAGTTGACTCAGTGACTCGGCGGTCCCTCCGAGTCCTACGGTCTGAGTTCTTACATGGGCTGCTGTCGAAGTTCAAGAACCTGGATACGCTGGACCTGTCTGTGTGCCCGAGAATCGAGGACGCGACGGTGTCGGTGTTGCTAAGTCAGGCGGTGAACTCGGTGAGTTGGACTCGGTGGGTGACTCGGTTGGTGCTGAGTCGGGCGAGCGGGTTGAGGTACGGGGGGTTGGAGAGGTTGGTGGGGGCGTGTCCGTGTCTGGAAGTACTGGACGTGTCGTACTGTTGGGGATACGGGGATAGAGAGGCTTGGGCTATATCGAGTGTGAGAGGGTTGAGAGAGTTGAAGATGGATAAGTGTTTGGGAGTGAGCGATGTTGGGTTGGCAAAGATAGCTGTTGGGTGTGGAAAGCTGGAGAGGCTGAGCTTGAAGTGGTGCATGGAGATTTCTGATCTGGGTGTTGATCTTTTGTGCAAGAAGTGCTTGGAGTTGAAGTCTCTTGATGTCTCCTATCTCAAGGTTTCAGCCTCTCTCTCTCTCTCTCTCTCTCTCTCTTAGTTTGTTTGTTTGAATATTTGGAGTTTTGGACTCTGTGTGTGTGTGTGTGTTGGGGTGGTAAGGGAATAAAGGTAATGGGATTGGAATTTGAGTTTTGGGTTTGGGAATGACACCTATTTCAGTGAAAACTGTTTCCAAATCTGGGTTTGTGTGTGTGGGTAGGTAATGGGATTGGAAATGGAATTGGAGTTTTGGGTTTTGGTGTGGAAGTAGTATTTCATTATGTGGGACATGGGTGTGCTAAGAGAATAGAATAAATGAAGGTAATTATTGAGGGAAAGAGAATTAAGGTAATGAACTTCAATTTCATATTTTGTTCTAATATAAAAGCTGGCGAATGCTTGTTTGATTGCTGAGAAAACGAAAAAAGAAAGTTGCATGTTTGTAATTTTATGTATTTGAGAGAGAGAGAGGCCACTCTAGTGAAGCTAGTGGCTAGTGCCATACTGCCAGTATGTTGCTATTTTTTTTAGAGTGACGTTTCTAAATTGGGAAAGTGTATTTGTCTCTCTCTCTTCGCATATATGTACATATCAAAACTCCAATAGTACCACCTTATCCTTATGGGTTATGCCCCTTATATATATATATATATATATATATATATATTTTATTTTTTTTTTCTTTTTATAAAAGTTTTCAAGGTTTTCTGTTTGGATTCTGAGGAAGTGCTAGATGAAGAGTTATAAACGAGTTGAAGTATATATACTGCTAGATTTATATGGTTTTTCTGCACAAATGAGTGCATGTGACCATTTGGCTGAGTTGAGGTGAGAATATCATATTTTGGAGACTAAACATGTAGATATGGATAGAAATTTCTATTGTTTTGTTTAATTCCCTTGAATTTTTTGAGCAAGCAAACATGGATTTTCAAGTTAAGTGCTATGTTTTAAATATTTATGATTGGGAAATATGATGCATAGCTGGGTTTCAGGTTACAAGTGAATCTCTTTGCTCAATTGCTTCTCTGCCGAAACTGGAGGTTTTGGCTATGGTGGGGTGCCCTTTTTTAGATGATTATGGATTGCAGTTTCTTGAACATGGATGCCCATCACTACAGGTGAAATATTTTAATGGTTGAGAACAGTATTTTAGTTTATAATTTGGTTGACATCACAACAATTCAAGAAAATATATTATTAACTAGAAATTATTGATTTTAATTTGCATTTTCCAAGGACTGCAGGCAATTGACGTATCGAGGTGTGGTTGTGTTAGTTCTTCTGGCTTGATATCTGTAATTAGAGGACATAGAGGTCTTGCCATACTCAATGCAGGATACTGTTTTTCAGTGAGTGGATATTATATCTATTTTGGTGCTTGTATTTGGTTTCACTGAAATTTTAAATATTGTTCCTAACTCTTATACCTTGGGGTTTTCCGTAGGAGCTTTCAGCAATGGTCCTCCACAGCTTGAAGGACTTGAAGAATCTAAACACAATAAGAATTGATGGGGCTCAAGTTTCTGACTCAAGCTTCCAAACCTTCAGTACCAATTGTAAGTCATTGGTGGAAATTGGGTTGAGCAAATGTGTTGGGGTGACCAACATGGGCATCATGCAGCTAGTATATGGCTGTGTGGGTTTGAAGATCGTGAATCTAACATGTTGCCGTTACATCACTGATGAAGCGATTTCTGCTTTAGCAAACTCTTGCAGGAACCTTGTCTCCCTAAAGTTAGAGGCTTGTGATAAGGTCACTGGGAAGAGTCTCGATCAGCTTGGATCATGTTGCTTGCAACTCAAGGAGCTTGATCTGACTGATTGTTGTGGGGTAAATGATAAAGGTAAACTTTGGAAGTTATATCAGCCACTGTTATGACATTAACTGTGGTTAATCTACCTTTGTTGCTTTTACAAAATGTAGTTAATTTGATGCAGATCCTATTTCATTGTATTTGCCAAAGTTTATTCATTTTCAAAGTGTAATGCTCTTCTTATCTGCAGGACTCAAATATTTGTCAAGATGTTCTGAACTCCTAATCTTGAAATTAGGACTGTGCACAAACATATCAGACAAAGGATTGGCTTATATTGCTCATAACTGTACAAAAATTAGTGAACTTGATTTATACCGGTAATTTAAGCCCAGTAGTCAATTTGATTTTGTATTGAGAGTAGGCAAAATGGGAAGGTGAATTTATTTTTTAATCCATGTTTTGTGTTGCAGCTGTACTAGTTTAGGAGATGATGGATTAGCTGCATTATCAAGTGGTTGCAAGAATTTGATGAAGCTGAACTTGTCATATTGCAATGGACTTACTGACAGGGGGGTGCAGTACATTGGCCGTCTTGGCCAACTCTCTGATCTGGAAATGCGTGGACTTGTCAACCTCACAAGCGAGGGTTTGACAACAGTTGTAGCTGGTTGTAAAAAACTGTCAGATTTGGATTTGAAGCATTGTGGAAACATTGATGACTCAGGCTTCTGGGCACTTTCTTACTACTCACGGAACATGCGACAGGTATGGTTTACATATTTTGAATTGGAATGAGTGTTCATTTACATTAAAAGATAAAGGAAAGTGACTTCCTAGCTAACACGACCGTCTAGCTTAAAAATTGCCAAAAGATATTAAAAAAATTTCCAAAAGTTGCATAAAAATCTGAAAAGCTGCCAAAAATTGTGTTGTTAATAGACACCTTACGGTGCCTGTTAATACAACTCATAAAAAAATGCAAAGGCAAATTTAAGAAACATATGTGAAACAAAGTATCTCTAGGAAATCTATTGTGGGGCATGGCATGTGACAATGATTAAAGAATAAGTGGGATTTGGTTGGAATTGAAAACTGAAATGGTATGTTAATGAATATAGATCTTAACCGGATTTACACAATGGGTGTTTACTTATTTTCCTATTGTGTTTCCAAGATGTTTCAATACAATCTCGCTTCCTGTTCATTTTGTTTAATTGCTTCCGTCTTTTCTTTTTCTTGTATATGCTGAGAAGACAAATCTATATATCGAACAGGAAAATAAGGATGAAGGGTAACAGAAAAAGATATCATAATAGAGAAACTAACCTATCAAATGCAGTCAAACACAATGTGATGTCTCCCTCTCTGCCATGAGCTTTGTAGCACAACTGGTTTGCATGTCCTGGTATTTCCAAGGGAGATATCCAGGATTCAAATCCTCCCTCCCCCATTTTAACTATTGAATCATAAATAAAGAAATCGGAATGTAATTTGCATGGTTAAGCACCCAAAGGACTTTTCAACCACTCTCAAGTAGTCTACTGATCACCTGAAAGTCACCTAGGGGACCTATTCTATTCAATTATAATTTTCAGCTCCCACAATAAATTCACAGCACCTGCTACTCACTGCTAATGCTTCTGCTTCTACCTTTATGTTAAGTCCCCATTTTAAGTAAGCAAGGGTCATACCGCAGTTTACCGGTGCAATTTTTCCCTTACATATTGTTAGAACTTAATAGGATAATATGAATCAAATTCACATGTAAATTACGCTCACTAACAAACTCTATCTTCTTCAGAATAAAATCTCTAGCGCAATATGCCAAAATTCTTATTAAGCAAATTAATTTTTCATAAATGAAACTAAATAAAAAAGTAAATGCAAAAAGTTATGAGCAGTTATTTTTACAAATCTTTTAAGCCACCTGTTTTCCTTTTTTTTTTTTAACTAACATACTCTTATCAAAATAGCAAGGCTGCATACTTAGATCATGACATACATGTCTGCTAGCATATAATGGTAAATGATCATTGATTACAGATTTTGGGACATGGGTTAAGCTAAACTATTTTTATTGGTGGCAGATAAACATGAGCTATTGTGCTGTCTCAGATGTGGGGCTATGTATGGTGTTGGGGAACCTAACACGGCTGCAGGATGTCAAGCTGGTGCACCTCATGAATGTTACAGTGAAAGGGTTTGAACTAGCACTTAGGGCCTGCTGTGTGCGGATCAAGAAGGTTAAGTTAATTGGTTCTCTCAGATTCTTACTTTCTACAGAGATACTCGAGACCCTTCATGCAAGGGGCTGCAAGATTAGCTGGGAATAAACTTCATATCATATAGCCTATTTATAAGTCAGTCAGAAAGCTTCTCTTGTCATGGGTTTTCACTTTTCATGAAGGTTGTTGAGAAGTTGGGATGAGTTTTGCCAATGAAGTTTTTCTGCTTTCATGGAGAGAAGGGCTTCACCAAATAATCTTGGGGTTTTCAAGTTGCCAAAATAGAATGTAGCATAATGGCATAAAATTGCTATGTTTGTTCCCTTTTCTTTTCTCTTTTCTACTTCTGCCCCACTTGGCCCTTACATTCTTGTGTTCTATCTTTTTATGGGATTAAGGCAGTTCACTGGCAGAGCAACTGGGTTATAAGAAGTGAGGCAGAATATATTACTTGTGTATGTTTTAAATTAAATTTTGAATTTAGGTATGAAGAGGTGACATTAAAATGTTCAGCGAAAGAGAGATTAGGCTTTTTTTTTTATCCGATAAATAACATGTATTTTATGTGTTTTACACTCACAACCTCACATTGTATCTAATAGTTTGTCCTCGTGTAAAAGTAATATGAAGTTGAGACAAACTATTCAAATTCACTAATAGATATACTCTTCGGGTTTGACCATATTGGTTTCAATGCAGATTCCTTAAACCTTTTAATTCGATGGTGTCCTTGGTTTCTATGGTTTGTATTACCTTTAGTAGGCTGGATAGGATTAAGTTACCAGTCAGACAGATGATCTACCTAGAATCTTGAATGTAACAATCTAAATTGAGGACAAGAATGATGTCTTTCAACTTTGGACAGGTTCTTAAACGTGATGGAACACCTGCAATCTTCTAGTGCTTGCAAAGTAATTTCCAAATTGTTAGTGATAGGCTTAAAGCCTTAAACCCTCTCATGGGCCACTTGATTTCCCCTTTCCAGCATGCATTTTTCAAGGGCAGACTATCTCTAATAACATTATTTTGGCTTAAGAATTGTTGAATTATTTTAGTAAACATAACAATGGTAAGTCTTGCTTTGGAGCCACTAAGATTGACATGTCTAAAGCACATGATTGTGTTAGTTGGAATTTCTTTAAACCAGATTTTGACTAGACTTGTTCTAGAATGTGTTTCCACTTTGTCATATAGAATCTTGGTTAATGGTAATCCAACCAAAGTTTTAGTGCAAAGAAGTGGTTGAGGCAATGTGACCACAATCCCACCCGACACCACCCCCCTGCGCCCCACCACACACCGGCCCCCCCCCCCCCCCCCCTTTTTTTTCTCTATTTCTCATTTGTGCCAATGTTTTGTCTTCTATTCTTATTTAAGTTTGGTTATCCAAGGAATGCAAAGGCACTAAACTCGCTAGGACTGCCCCTGCTATTAATATATATATATATATATATATATATATATATATATTTGTGCTTAATTCTTTTCTGTGTTCAAGGTTTAGTATAAAATTTTACACTTTATTAAGAAAAAATGTGACTGGAATTGTGAAATATCAGGGCAAGTAACATGTAGCTAATCCTAACTAATCTGTTGAGGATTTATATCCGACCTCCAAATTTTGGAACCAAGGCTTTGTTGTTTTTGTAGAAATAATATTTAGTCCAAATGCAATAGAAGACATCAAATAGCTCATTTGGATGAAGTTAGTTGATAAGACTAGGGGATATCTTATTTTCAAATTCCATTTCAGTAGCATTAGACAATGACTTTCCAAGGGCTGATTGATCAATTTAATTTCAACTTAATTAGTATGGTGGAAAGCTGGAATGCTTTTTCAGGCTGAACATTGAAAATTTTAGTTGATAGTAAGTGACAAATTTATTTGGCCATTATCAAGCAGAGGAAATTATGTGGTCAGCAAAGGTTACGTGCCCTGTGCAATATGAATCTTAATCTACATTTACAACAAGTGGATATTAGAATGTCAAGGATCAATTGGGACAATAACTTGTTCTTAAAAGTTAAAACTACCTTATAAGCTTGTTGTGTTTGCGTGGAAACTTTGTCATAGAGATCTTTCTTTAAAAATAGAGTGGATCAAAAGGTATTTAGGGGGTGTTTGTTATATGCACTTAAAAACTGAAAGTATGTGTTTGAAAACATGTGTGGAAATATGAGTGGGTGAAAACGAGTGTGAAAATATGTGTAATGTTGTTTAAAAACTGAAAATATCTGTTTAAATGGATGTTCTAAATGGGGCCTTAAACTTAGGAGTGAAACTTTTTGTCCAATATGTCAAGAGGAGGAGAGAAATAGTATTTTTGTCAAATCATTGGATGTATAAGTAGAAATGTAAAATACTAAATAATTCAATGCAAGTGCAATTAGAAGCAGTAAGGGAAACTTTAGCTAAAGCAGCAAAGTTAGGGTTTTGGAGAGTGCTGAAGTGCAATTTAGTGTTAAATATGTTCATGGTAGAGAGCTAGTTGAAATGTTGAATTTATTTAGAAGCTGGCTGTAGGGGGACCTTATCTGGTTCGATTGACACATCTACAATAGATTTATTTATAAAGGAAGCTTCGTTGAAGTTCAACTTAGCTGGGTCTTACATGGTGGAAATAGCATCGCTTGGGGCGATAGTGGGCACTCTAAAGTTTAAGTCAATTCCATTTTTAGAGAGAGAGAGAGAGAGAGAGAGACTTCTACCAAATGATCTTCCTTCCTTTTATAGAGAAACTATTCGTAAACTCACGTAATGCGTGAAAATTTTGAATAATTTGTTTTTGTTAAGTAAAACACGAAAATAATAGATAAAACTTATTAGTCCCAAACTCTTCTTAAAATGATGTGATTATTTTCTAACAAAATATAGTTGTTACAATAGAATAGATTTTCTAAATTAAGCCATCGATATTTATTATTTGAAAGTGTTTGAATTTTGTAAGTTATTTATTTATTTTTATAGAAACATAATGCATTTTACATTCAATTATTATATAAGGTGAGATATTTTGTAAATAATATAATGTGTGATTGAAATTTGTTTCTATTTTCTAGTACTTGTTACAAACAATTCATCCTCTATATGTCTAAAATGACATAAAAATGAAGTAGATATAAGTAAATCCGTAACTTTTATTAGAAAAAAATACAAAACTTTAATAATATATATATATATATATATATAATTTTATCAAAAACTACTAACATTACACTGACAATGTGACATAATTGTTAATGAAAGCGCTCCTCCTCTTACACAACTTCTCCTCTCAAAATATCACTAAAGTGGAACGAAATGAATCAAATTGAACTGAATGGACCGGATGAAGTGGATCAAAATGGACTGATTAGACCAAATACTTTAATATATATATTTATGTGGTTGGAGGAGTTTTACTATTAGTGGATTCCCACGCTATCTATGCTTAATTTGTAAGTCTCTTTCTATGTGTATATGTGATTAGGGAGACTACTAAGGTGCCGACAATGTTATTTTAAAAAGAAAAAGTTTGAAATCTGTATAAAATCAGGTCCTCCTGTACTTGTTGGATTAATTGACGTAAAATTTGCATTAGATTAAATTAATATTTGCCGTGATTAAAAAGTACTTGTGTCCTTTTGTATTTGGTGTCACCATAGACAAAGTACGTGAGTTTGATTAAGAAGTTTTGTTTTGATGTAACATCAATTCCACCGTCACCACACACTTATTAGTCAATGATAATAATCAGGTAGATTCATTGTCTAATATATCAACTCCATTATATAATAATAATAATAATAATAATAATAATAATAATAATAATAATAATAATAATAAAAGTCCATTACATTACAGCCGTAGTAGTGCATGTTGGTTTTTTCAAAGTATTATATCAAGTATCGACACCATGATGTAATATAAAAGTCATGCTTATTTCATGCCCATTCTTTCTTTCCAACCATTATTGGCTATTGCTATATTTATATTGAACCAGTTTGACTGAACTTTAATTGAAGAATTGATAGTTTAAGATCAAAATCAGAATTCAATCATAAAAACATAGAAATTACTCAATTTATGACTATTTATGCGCAACATTTTCTTAAAACTGAGAAAATTTTCTTGGAAATTCAAGTTAAATTTTGGGAAAAATGTCCACACACCCCCTAGACTTTCAACCACTTGCCAAAACACCCCCCGAACTATTATACCGGCCTATTTACTTCTTAAACTATACATAAATGTCAAATCAGTACTTCAGTTAGTCTAACGTTAAAACACTAACAGAATAAGCATGTGAGATGCATGTTTTCCCCCATTTCTTTAGAAAAAAAAATTCAATAACACGATAGAGAGGAGAGACCTCTGACTGACAGAAAAGAGAGAATGAGTTGGTAGAATCAAAGCCACTGCAGAGCTTCCCTCCACCGTCTTGCTGCACTTGTCCCGGTAGTGCATTGGTGGTTCAGTTGCACCGTTCAGGAACCCAGCACCTGGTATTTTTTTTTTTTTCCTTTCATTCTTTCCCTGAGTTTAAATCCACAAAGAAACTCTTTTTCTTTTTTAATATCCATTTGCGAATTTCTATAGTAGAAATTCTTGGTTTGGTTTTATTCTTGGGTTGGTTTAATTCTTGTTTGTTCAATATTTTGAGGTTCTATAGAGCTTTTGCTTTTGAGTATGCCATAGAATTGTTTGATTAAAAGCCTGTGTGAGATATGGCTATTGCAGTATCTTAGACTTAGAGGATATGGTGGCTATTTCCTCACATGAATAATTGTTTTAGATTATTTAGTGTCAATTTGCAGGTCATAAGACAGATGTATTATTTTGTGCAGGTCCAGGTTCATCCGAAGTTTATTTTTAAATCACCTGAAGTTTATCTAGGTTCTATTTTGTGTAGGTCCAGGTTCACCCAAAGTTTATTTTTGAGAGTGCTAATGGATTGTTGGAGGAATATCAGCGTTTAATAGCAGTGCAAAGATTACAGAGAGGACTGGTGCTTTAGTGTGGGTGGTTTTAGTGTGAATGTTTAGTTGATGTTCCCCCTAGTGCTAGTTCTTATCTAGCTTTACTTGTATCTTTCGTTTACCGTCTAATAAAGGTTTTCTATTGTTCTTTGCTCAAAAGAAAAAAAAAAAGAAAAAAAAAAACTTGAATGCTTTTCTCTGAGGGACACCCCAATATTTTTATTCCTACACCATGAAAATAAATAATTAAGTTACATAGGCTACGACCATTCAATCATTCATAAAAATTGCTCTACTTGCATGATTACACGTCAATAAGAACATGGTCACCTAAAAGTTACATGAAAGTATATAAAAGTGGCAATTGAGCAAACGAATATTAAATTCTTCGTAATTTTAAGAAAAAAGAAAAGTTTGAAAGAAATTAATACGTATATTTACAATATTCAGAACCTATAGGAAGCAAGGAGTATAAAGTACAGTATGTTTTAAGTACAAAAACAGACTTATAACTAAGCATCAAAGTTCACAAGGTACAAAAACTAGCAAGTTCACAAAGAATGTAAGTACATCACTAAATTATCAACTCTTAACTCTTGGTGCTCTTTAATCTCTTTAATATCTTGTTCAATACAATTTAGGTAATGTAGAATCTGATGTAAGCAAGGCATAATCTGCTATAGGAGATCCATCATATCAGATAATGTAGGATGTGTAGCATCAGAATCACAAACAATGTAGCTTGAACATTTTACACGAGATGAACTGAGCTGAAGTGTTCTACTCCCAGCGGCAGATAAGGGCTTTGCTAGAGCAGCTTAAGCATTGGGTGCAGACGATTTTGAGGGTGGTACATTTGGTATAAAAGGTGCATTTGCAGGGAGTAAAAGTAGACATTCATCCATGGCTGTAGTACAAAATTAACAAGATTAATAGAAAGAGCTGGGAAAAAAAAGAACAATATAGAAATAGAGAAAAAATACACTAAACTCCTCATCCATAAGCTAAACTATTCCCCTAAAGCTAGTGATTTTTGCTAGTCTACTTATGTAAATAAAATAGTATGGAGAATATAATTCATTGCAAATGGTCAATAAAGAGTCAAATGATTAGCAACTAGATTGCCAACACATAAAACAATATATACACTGTGCTAAAAAATCACCTATCGGCAAGCTCGCTAAATTGTACTCTAAATTGTGTTTTCCTTTTCTCTTCATCCCATGGCATCATCCCTCTCATACATAGGATACACGGGACTGTGACCCACAATTGCATCAATATTTCTACATATAAAGATTAAGAAAAGAAAAGAAAATATGTTTGAAAAGAAATGAAGCACTCTAGTATTATCTTATGGTAAATCAATTCATTAATATCAACAACATCACAAGTGAAAGACAACAATTTCTTCTTCTGCTCAAACATCTCAACAATAGAGTGGGCATGCAAGCTAAAAAGCACCAGACCTTATATCCATCAGAATAATACATGCATAAACAAACATAAATAAAACTACCAAACTTCACATTGCAAGAGGCTTTAAAAAAAAAAATAAATAAATAAAAAAAATAAAAAAAACTTCACCTTGCAAGAGATGTACATCACTGCTATATGTAAAAATTACAAGTTCAAGTGCCTATTTATCTATTATTCTAATAGACCACTACTGATAAATAGACCACAGCTACTAATATGACCACTCCTGCCAATTTCAAACAGTTCTATGGCATATTCAAAAGCAACACTCAATGATCCCGAAGGTGGAATCTAACTTTAACAACTTGGACTTGAGTTCTTAAAATAATGCATCTGTCTTATGCTCTGCAAATTGACACTAAATAATCTAAAATAATTATTCTAGCCAATACTAAGTGTGAGGAAACAGCCACCATATCCTCTAAGTCTAAGATAATGCAGTAGCCATATCTCACACAGGCATTTAATCAAACAGCTCTATGGCATAGTCAAAAGAAACAGCTCTTTAGAACCTCAAAAAATCAAACAAATAAGAATTAAACCAACCCAAGAATAAAACCAAACCAAGGATTTCTACTATAGAAATTTGCACATGAATATTAAAAAAAAAAAGAGTTTCTTTGTGGATTTAAACTCAGGGAAAGAATGAAAGGGAAAAAAAAAAACATACCAAGTGCTGGGTTCTTGAACAGTGCTGTTGAACCACCAAGGCATTGCCAGGACAAAGGCGGCGAGACGATGGAGGAAGCTCTGCAGTGGCTCTGATTCTACCGCCTCTCTCTCTCTCCTTTCTGCCGGTCAGGGGTCTCTCCTCTCTATCGTGCTATTAACTTTGTTTTGTGAGGAAGTGGGGAACACGTGCATCTCATGTGCTTATTTTGTTAGTGTTTTAATGTTAGACTAACTGAAGTACTGATTTGACAGGTATGTATTTTAAGGAGTAAATTGGCCAATATAGTAGTTCAGGGGGTGTTTTGGCTTGTGGTTAAAAGTTTAGGGAGGTGTATGGACATTTTTCCCTTAAATTTTATTAAGAAGTATGTGACAAAATTGGATTCATGGTTGCTTCGAATGGCTCACTCACCTAGTTTGATTGGGCTATTTTTAAAAGTACCAAATGAGTTTTAGGTAATGAGTTTGATCTGGGGGCAATTGGGCTTTTGGGTTGCGAGTCACAGCCGTTGAAGGGGACGATCAATCTCAGTGTTGGGCTCATTTAATTTGGTTTGTAGTGAAGCTTGGTGGTTTCTGGTGCTCTAGCAGTTTGTACTTTGTAGTGGTTTTGTTTTGGGTTCACATTTCACAACGGTGGCTAGTGGCTGTGGGTTCATGGCCATTGGTGAGAACAACTTGAACTCGATTGTGGGTACTAGGAGGTATTGTGCTGTGGGGTTTGGTTGATTTGTAGTGTGTATGTGTGCTGTGTTTGTTGGATAAGAAAATCGATGCTTGGAGGTATAATTAGGCACGTATATATATAGCTAGAATTTTGAGTTGAAAGACCCGAAGTATAAACAATTTTTTTTTTTTTTTTTTTGAGTATATGATTAGTTGTAAACTATTTTATTTCATTTTTGTAATAAGTTTTTGTTTAATTTTTTGGGCAAATGATTTGTGGAGAAAAGTTAATTTTATTCTCCTTGAGCCCAATTCAAATTAGACCTTTATATATTTGCATTTTTTTCCCTACAACACAAGGGGACTAGGGCTTCTTTGGGCCCTAGTGTGGCTCTGTCCCTAGGTATTGTGTATTCCGGGGGTGGGGTTGATTTTTTTTACATTGGCCTATCCTATGACTGTTCTATGTTTGATGGCCTACAAAGTTTTTTTTTTTTTTTGTTTAATGAGTGAATGTTTTGAGCTATTGTGGGGGGGGGGGGGGGGGGGGGGGGGTGTTTATTTTTCCAACCAAGTTACTATAACTATTACAATTTTTTTTCTAGTTAGGTTTTTTTTTTTTTTAAAAAAATATTATTTTTTTATAAATAAATTGCGATTAATTGACACATAAATAACTATTAAACATATTTACATTTTCTATGAGCCAGATGATGGCAAGCAATAGGATATTATTACACACTGAAATGTGTATAAGAAGAGTAAGAACTAAATTGATGTAACTTTTTTTTTTCCCGAAAACCAAAATGAAATTGTTTTAAAAGACTAAAAGTTGATGACCAAAAGTATGTGTAAGCCTTTCAATTAATCCTCCTATATATGATACTTTATACTAACAGTGTGAACTGAGGTCAGGGATCAACTTTGTACTCGACTATGGCTAGAAAATAGGGTGAGCTAGCAAGGACATGGATACCTTGATTGAGCAACATGCAGCAGGAAAAAGGGAAATCATATTAGAGAAGTTCCCTAGTTATTTGTCCAACATGCTGAAAGTTGGCAGGAATATTAAAAATTGCTCTCAAAAGAAAGCATATATATAAGAACTTCATGCGGGGTGAAAGTATAAAGAAGGTAACTTTGAATCTCAGAAGATTGAACCATTACTTTGAAAGCAAACAATCCCCACGTACCCTCCATTGCTTATAAATATATTATGTTTTCTTTCACAAAGACCATAGACATTAGACAACTCTTAGATTATCATAGCCAAAACATGGCCTTTGTCAATTTTGTTCTAATTCTCATTCTTTTACCTCACCTTGAAGCTCTTTCTCATGAATCCTCCTCAAATGTACCAAACCAAACCATGCAAACCATGATGTTACAAGCTTGTTCCAACACTGACAATCAAAATTCTTGCCTTTTGAATTTGCAAACCGAGCTCCAAAAAATAGGCCCGGATCAAAAACCCACTTCAATCTTGAGTGCTGCACTTAGGACTACTATCAACGAAGCAAGACAAGCCATTGAAACCATTACAAAGTTCAATGCTTTGTCTGTCAGTTACCGCGAACAAATAGCAATCGAGGATTGCAAAGAGCTGCTCGATTTCTCAGTCTCTGAATTGGCTTGGTCTTTAGATGAGATGAAGGAGATTCGAGCTGGTGTCAAGAACATTCACTATGAAGGAAATTTAAAAGCTTGGTTAAGTGCTGCACTAAGTAACCAAGACACATGCCTTGAAGGCTTTGAGGGCACTGATAGACGTCTTGAAAGCTTCATAAAGGGAAGCTTGGTACAAGTTACACAACTTATTGGCAATGTTTTGGCTTTGTACACCCAATTACATAGCTTACCATTTAAACCACCTCGAAATAATACCAAACCAACAAACACAAGTTCGGATTTTCCAAAATGGATGAGTGAAGGTGATCAAGATCTGCTTACATCCAATCCCCAAGGTATGCATGTAAATACCATAGTGGCAGTGGATGGGAGTGGTCATTATCGTACAATTGCTGAAGCCATTTACGCAGCTCCAAGTTATAGCAAGAGGAGGTATGTCATACATGTGAAGAAGGGGATTTATAAGGAAAACATAGACATGAAGAAGAAGAAAACCAATATTATGCTTGTTGGGGAGGGGATGGGACAGACCATTGTGACAGGCAATCGGAATTTCATGCAAGGATGGACTACTTTTCGAACCCCAACTGTTGGTGAGTGCCTAGCTATTTTGCCTTTTTATTTAGCTTCTTTTTTTAATGGCCTATGGCAATTGGCACATATGTTACTTCTTCTTCTTCTTTTTTATTCTATTTAATTACTCAGTTCATGTCCCAAAAGTTTTTTCACCTTTTCACTTCTAGCATATATACGACTTTCATTTTGGTTATTTGGTTTTATTCTTGCATTAAAATTGCTAAATTCATGTTCCAACTTTTTTTTTTCACTTTTTCTTTCCTAGCATGCAAATTAATGACTTTCTTAATTTTGTTAATGGTTTTATACATGCAATTAATTTGGTCAATTTATGTTCTTAGTTAATGTTTATAATGTTTTCTTTTTTAGCATGCAACTAATGAATAGAAATTTTTCTTTCCACTTTTTATGTTCTACTTTATGCTTTAATTGTGGTCAATATGTTTAATTTTTTCAATTTTAAATTTTGGCTATTTTATGAGAAAATAAAAGAAAATATATGGCAAATTGTGATTGATAAAGTAGAACACAAAAAGTGAGTTAGAAGATTTGTTTTGTAAATAAAAAATATATTTTTTAAATAACTGTTGTTTTATCTATATAATTTGCAATTCATTGAAAAAAAGGAGAGAAACAAGGGGAATCATCTTTACAGACTAGATACAAAGCAGGGCAGGGAAGATTACCCATATTGAAAAAATTAAAAAAGACAAATTAGAACCTAATGCAAACTTTGTAGCTGTATGACTTTTAGTTTTATGCTTTCATTAAAATTACTCCTTTTGTGTCCCAAAAAGTTTCACCTTTTCTTTCTTTGCATGCTATTGGCTTTTTTTTTTTTTTTTTTTTTAATCGGCTTTCTTTTACTAATTGCCAGTTTTATAATTGCATAAACATTACTCAATTCATGTTCACTTTTCTTTCCTAGCATAAAAATGACTTTCTTTTGTTCATGTTATTGTGCTTGTAGCTGTCTCCGGGAAGGGATTTATAGCAAGGGACATGACATTTCGCAACACGGCTGGACCCGAAAATCATCAAGCCGTGGCACTCCGTGTCGACTCGGATCAATCCGCCTTCTACCGGTGCAGCATGGAAGGCCACCAAGACACCCTCTATGCCCATTCCCTCCGCCAATTTTACCGTGAATGCAACATCTATGGTACCATAGACTTCATTTTTGGCAACGGCGCAGCAGTCCTCCAAAATTGCAAAATATTCACTAGAGTACCACTACCATTACAAAAGGTTACCATCACGGCCCAAGGTAGAAAAAACCCACATCAAAGTACTGGGTTTACAATCCAAGATAGCTATGTTTTTGCAACCCAACCCACCTATTTAGGGAGGCCATGGAAGCAATTTTCTAGGACTGTTTATATGAACACTTACATGAGTGGGCTAGTCCAGCCCAGAGGGTGGCTTGAGTGGTATGGGAACTTTGCCTTGAGCACATTGTGGTATGGTGAGTATAGGAACTTTGGGCCTGGGGCATCACTTTCGGGGCGGATCAAATGGCCTGGTTATCACATTATCCATGATGCTGCCGTGGCTGATTACTTCACGGTCGGGCGGTTCATCGATGGGTCATCATGGTTGCCACATACTGGTATCAGGTTCACGGCAGGATTGAGCAATTAAGTCATTTGCATATATTTTTATTTATTTATTTATTTTTATCAGTTGTGCTTATTACATGTTTTTGTAGTGATTAAAAACAATACCCTTAGTTAATGTATGGAGTATCTCTACCATTTCATCAAATTACTAACATATGAAATATGAAGTTGCTTTGTTTTCAATAATTTTGATGTTAATTTTTGGATAATGTATAAAATCTAGCCCAACACATTATTTGCACCATAATAATTCTATGAATGCTAAACTGGGATAAGGTATAGAAAGCCAAAACAATACAATCAACACATGGCCTGCTAGAGGATCTTATTTGGGCCTTGAAGGATCGAACAAACTAACCCAAAAGAGGACAGACCGAGGCTACACATCAGAGTCTTGATTGATGATTTTTTTTATAAAAATTTTATTTTCTTAATTAGATCTATAATTAATTATCTATTGCAAAAAAAGAGTGAACTAAATGCTATATTCACAAAAAATTTACCAATGTTGTATACGTAACACTTCTCTTTTGTTGAAATCCAAACGGTAGATGATATTTAACAAAAAGAAAAAAGATGTATATAATTTTTTAAAATATATATATATATATATATGTATATTGCATTCTCTTCAAAGTTTTTTAATTTAATTTAATTTTTTTTTAAATTCATAGTCCAATAATTAAACATAGACTTATTGACCTATTCGGACCATACAATTGTCCACTTCAGCGTAATGCAGTCCATTTTGGTCCAATCAATCCAGTTTGGTCCAATTTAATCCATTTCCGTCCACCTTGGGCCTTTCAGTCCATACAGTCCACTTCGGATCAAATAGGTCGAATCAGTCATATTCGGTCTATTCAGTTCATTTTGGTCCGCTTCAGTCCGTTTCAGTGAACTTACTTAATAAATGGAAAAAATACAAGTTTGGGTTGAAACTAAATACTCGTTTGGATTGAGCTTATTCTCCCGTTCCGTTTCCTCTTCTACGTTTTTCCTTTTTTTTTCTTTTTTTTTTTTTCAACGTGCATGAACAGTAACCGGTACTGTTCATGCACGTTTTTTCACTGTAGCGACATTGTGCAGAGACAAAAATCCTGTTTCAGTTCATGAACTGTTTATGAGACCCACAAGCACTTAAAAAAAATAAAAAATGGAAACTATTCACACATTTAAAAATTATTTTGCTAAGTTTTTCAGGTTTTCAGTTGAAAAATAAGCTATTCAAACGAGTACCTATTTTAAATCTGAATTTGTTAAAAAAACTAGTATTATTCCCCTATGATGTATGGTTTGATGAAGATTTATATGTAAGCTAATTTATAAAAAAAAAAATTAAAAATAACATAGTAAAAAATAATAATAAAAAATTAAAAAATAAGTAAATAATTTTAATAAAAAATTACTTTAAGTTCTAATTGTTTAGATTTTAGTCTTTATCAGTGTTTATCTATTTCTATATTTTAAAATTATCTTTGTACTTTGTGTTAATTTCTTAATATGAGATGTGGTATGAGTTTGATCATTCCTATTTGAGTTTTTAATCTATGCTCTAGCTAGCACATACAATAATAATAAAAAGAGTTCCCAATATTGATTTTTTTCCTAGTGATAGTATGATTAAAAAAAAAATCAAAACACTCAAAAATTAAGTACAACAACCAAAACCCAAAATTAAAACATACAAAAATGAGTTTGAAAATTGAGAATAAAAAAAAAAATTAAAAACTTACATAAGAGAACCAAGAACTTAAATGGGTATCTATTTTTTTGCTTCTTTATAGTAAACTTCCTTTGACATAATATTTTACATGCAAGTTCAAAAGAAAAGAACAATGAATAAGATACATTTATTAGATTAAAACATAAGCATAATTATAGGGATGTGGAAAAAAGTTTTTTTTTTAAAAAACAAGGGATGTATTTTGTGGAATTTTATTATAGGGATAACTTATTGATTAAGAGGGATTGTATTGAAAAGTCATGGCTAAATAATTATATTATTAAATCTGATCCCATAGTCAAAAGCATTGTAGCTTAATATCCTAATAAAATATTAATTTAATAAAATGCAACTTGAGGAAAAAAACAAAAACAAAAACTTGAGTTGTGTGGGACTTAAGCTTAGAAAATTTTCATATTAGACTTTTAGTTTGAATAGAATCCCTTCGTTAAGAGCCTCACAGCTTAATATACTAATAAAATATTAACTGAATAAGATGCAACTTTGAGCCAAAAAACAAAAACAAAAACGTAGGTTGTGTGAGAATTAAGTTTAGAAAATTTTGATAATTAACTTTTACTTTGAATAGAATTTAAATTTGTTGAAATTGAAATTATCAATTTTTTACAAATTAAACTATTATTAAATATTATCCCTTAATTTGAGGAAATATATCATAAAAAATAATATACTAATTAATTGTTCTTAAAATGTTGATAATAAACTTTTAGTTGGAGTATAATTTAAATTTTTAAAACTTAGATGATTTATCCTTAGTCAAAATGTGGGTTTTTTTTTTTTTTTTTTTTTTTTTTTTTTTTAATAGAAAGAAAACGTGAGACGTTGGTGTATGAGATTTAAATTTAGAAATTTTTTATAACCGAGTTGTATTTTAAATAGAATTTAAATATGTTGAAATTTAAATGATAAATTTTTACCTAAATTTAACAATTGTTAAAATTTTCTATTAATTTGAGAAAATATATCCTAACAAATAATATAAAATTAATTCACTAATTAGTGAGAGTAGCCACTTGGTGCAAAACGACATTTAAGCCCAACTTCATTTAAGTTAAAAAAAAAAATTATAACAGAATTTTGGTTTGAATAGAATTTAAATTTGTTGAAATTTAAATGATAAAATTTTACCCAAATTAAAAAGTTGTTAAATTTATCCTTTAATTTGGGGAAATATATCCTAACAAATAATATAAAATTAATTTACAAATTAGTGAAAGTAACCACTTGGCGCAATTATGGCTTCTAAACCCAAATTATATATATATATATATATATATATATATATATAGACTCTTAGTCTGAAAATTTTGGTAATATATAGACTCTTAGTTTGAATAGAATTTAAATTTCTAAAATTTAGATGATAACATTTTATCTAAATTAAATTATTGTTAAATCTTATCCCTTAGTCAAGAGCTCTATAGCTTAATAATCTAATAAAATATTAATTTAATAAGATACAACTTGAGGAAAAAAAACAAAAACAAAAACATGGGTTGTGTGAGATTTAATTTTAGAAAATTTTGATAATAGACTTTTAGTTTGAATATAATTTTTTTTTTTGAAATTTAAATAATAAATTTTTATCTATATTAAACCATTATTAAATATTATCCCTTAATTTAAAGAAATATATCATAAAAAATAATATAAAATTAATTTATATATATGAAAGTTTTGATAATTTTGATAATACTCTTTTAATTGGAGTAGAATTTAAATTTCTAAAATTTAGATGATAACGTTTTCTCTAGATTAAATTATTTTTAAATGTTATCCCTTAGTCAAAAGCTTTGTAGCTTAATATTCTAATAAAATATTAATTTAATAAGATGCAACTTGAAGAAAAAAACAAAAACAAAAACTTGTATTGTGTGAGACTTAAGTTTAGAAAATTTTCATAATAGACTTTTAGTTTAAATAGAATTCCATAGTCAAGAGCCATGTTGCTTAAAATCCTAATAAAATATTAATTTAGAAAGATGCAACTTGAACAAAAAACAAAAAACAAAAAACAAAAACGTCGGCTGTGTGAAATTTAAGTTTAGAAAATTTTGATAATAGACTTTTAGTTTGAATAGAATTTAAATTTGTTGAAATTTAAATGATAAATTTTTATCTAAGTAAAACATTATAATAAAATTAATTTAATAATTAATTTTTCTTAAAATATTGATAATAAACTTTTAATTGAAGTATAATTTAAATTTCAAAAACTTAAATGATAAAGTTTTATCTTTAGTCAAAACATGGTTTTTTTTTTTTTTTTTTTTTTTTTTTTTTTTTTTTTGAGAAAGAAAACTTGGGTTGTTGTATGAAAGTAGCCTAATTTGAGGAAATATAGCCTAATTTAAATATTTGTTAAATTTATCATTTAATTTGAGGAAATATGTCCTAAAAATAATATAAAAATAATTTAATAATTTATAAGAGTAGCCACTTGGCACAACCACAACTTTTAAACCCAAATTTTACTATATAATAATATGATATAGATCTCAAACTTGTTCTAAATTCTATTAGATTCTAGTAATTTTCACTAAAAAATATCTCAAATTTGTTCAACATATATTTAATGAATCCAAACTTATTTTAACTCTTGTATCTATTTATTTTAATTTTCTTAAAAAATAGACAACTTAACACTACTATTGATAGGTTCTAAAACATTATTAGTTCACATCAAACTTAAACCTCTATATATACATATATATATATATATATATATATAGAGAGAGAGAGAGAGAGAGAGAGAGAGAGAGAAATTAAACCACTATATTTAGTTAGGAGGCTTGACATATACTGAATACTATGATATGAACACTACTTTTTACTACCATTACTTTACAGATTCTTGAATCTACATATAACTTGTAACATAAACTACATGTTATATAAATAGCTTAGGTTGAGACACCATTTATTTATTTTTAGTTTATACTCACCTGAAAAAAAAAAAAAAAAATTATTCCACCAATGTATTCATACCTGCATTATTTTTATATAGAAGGATTCATATCCATTTTCTAATCTATTTATATAATAATCTATGTCATACACTATATCATAAAAGTTAGGTTTAGAAGCCGTGGTTGCACCTAGTGACTTCACCAAATTGCATAATTTTTTTTAGATTTTAAGAAAAAATAGATATAATTTTTCTTCTTTTATAATTTCTAAGTTGATAAAAATCTTACTCTGATTACAATACAAATTTGATCTTAATTTGATTACAATTCAAATTATTCATCTAACCCTTTACTAAAAATATCTTAATTAAAAAAAACAACATACTACACATGCAAAAATTTATAGATATAATTTTGTTATTATCAACTTTTCTTCTATGACTTTTTCACTTTATTGGATAAAGTTATGTTGAGTTTAACTTCTTATTTTTTGGATAACTTTAAACTTTTAAGCTAATTATAACTTTTTAAAAAAATGTCTATTCTATTTCCTTATTGCCATTCACGTTTACTTACTTTCTTTCTTTCTTTCTTTTTTTTTTCTTTTTCTTTTTTTTTTTTTTTTTTAACTTTTTTATACGGTACATTCAATGACTATATGACCTTTTTTCTTGGATAAATATAACTCCTAAGTTAATTCTTCTTTTCTTATAATTTCTAGAACGATTAGAAATTTAACTTCCTCACAATTGGAAACTCTCTCTCTCTCTCTCTCTCTCAAATATTAGTCCCTGAAGTGCCGAAGGGAAGGTTGGATGGTAGAATGTAGAAGTAGAAGTAGAGTTGGACTTAGCCAAGTAACCTGGCTCCCATTAGAAGGGTTTGTTTGGCCACTCAAGAGTTTGAGTTAGTACCGCTCTGATTTGTTGCGGAGGATTTTCTTTATCCGCCCTAAAAGCAATCACACTAGAAAGATGATTCCTCAAGGGTCTTTTGTGTACATGATTGTTAAGCCATTAGGTAATATAAATTATCATAATGATTTAATTGGCTAATACGAATAGACATATAGAAACAATAAAGGCCATCTAGAAATCTTTTATGGTTATTTTCTAGCATCATTTGTAACATAGCAAAACTTAAATATAATTGCTTAGGTGTTGTATATTAGGCTTTTCAATTAAATTCAACTAGTCGCTAATCCGTGCTATGCACGGGATAATTTGATGAAAATAAATACTTGTTTCAAAGTGAATATGTTTCATCTTCTATTCATAATATGGCTCAAAGTATACTGTAATTTTTTTCTTTTTATTTTTTTTAATCAACAATAGTATAGAAAGTTACAATATAAAGAGAATACAAATTGACTAAAAAATGATGAAACTCTTAACAGATATAAGTTAACAAAGAACATTTGTGTATGTAAATCTTTCCATTTAAGAACTTCCATGGCCTTGCAGTTAATGCCCAAAAAACCAAGTCAGCCCTTTCTATTTACCAAGTTGAAAATAGCAAAATGGGTGCCCTCTTCTTTTCTACCAACCTCAAAAGTCGCAAGCGAGGATCAATGAATTGATTGTGGGCAATAATAAGAATCATCAACACAAACCTAGGTAAGAGAAACCACCTACAACATTTAAGATTCTATGAGGTGAGCTACATAGAATTGAGTATATTTTTTTTTTTCATCAAAAAGAATTTAGTAAAAAAGGCAAAGGAGGCAGAACTTTGCCAACAAAATTGGAATCCTTTTGGCGTGAAATTTAGATTGAAAACAACTCATGCATCAAAACCTTCAAATGTCTAGAACTTAAATCCCTTCAGGAATATAGAAAGAAAAATTCCTCACTTGAATGTGTAGTAACATGGTGCTGAGTAAGTAATATCATCGCAACCAAGGAAAAACCTTCATTTGAATGGTCATTAGCCAGAATAGCATGCCAAAAGTAACATATTATAAATTTTTATCTCTCCATTTGACAATAAGAATCCAAAACATTTTTAACTACAATAAGATTCTAGTCAAACTCATACTACGTACGAGAACCTACTTATTTGTCTGATAGACTAAAATAATTTTATAAAACCTCAAATTGATTATGAAACTATATCATTGCATGAATTGTCACATTTTTAACTAAAATGCTTGCAAAATCCAAAAGTAATAAATATACAATTTTGCAAAGGCCGGCAATAGATCACAATAATAATACATATGAATTTTCATAAACTTAGAAGAGTAGGTAGGTATAGGAAAAATTAAATTTGGACCCGTAAAAATAAATAATAGTAATAATGAAATGAGAGAGAGAGAGAGAGAGAGAGAGAGAGAGAGAGAGAGAGAGAGAGAGAGAGAGAGAGAGGATATAACATAAATTCAAAACGGACCCTAGAAATTTATATCTAAAACTAAAAGCATACCTTGCTTAGAAAGAGGTCAAAGAGTGTCTCAAATATATGGAGCGCCTAAACAAAATAATAAACGAAATAAGTCTTTCACAGTCATCATTATTGTATTTCTACAGAAACTAAAGATGAAAATCACAATAACAAACTACAAAATTTGTACTAAAATTATAAACTTTGACACTTTCAGAAATAAAATTTGAACTAAGATTAAATTATAAACTTACTATTCAATCAAATTTAACACAAGATTGTATTAATTAAGACAAAAACAAAAATATTACCTCTCAAATTGCCCGCCATATTTTCTCAGTTGGTTAAATAGAGAAATTTTCCTTACCAAATATCTTACATATTAAATTGTTGGGTTGAAAGCTAATGAAAAGATCTATGCTTCATCTGCAAAACGAAGGGAGAGAAAACTGATGAATTTGAATTTTGGAGAGAGCTGGTGTTTTAGGATTTCAGAGAAACGCAAAGTGAAGTGTGATAAGGATAGAAGAAAGAAGCAAATGAGAGAGGTTTTAGGGATGAAGGCAGTCTATGAATTAAATCCTTCTAACCTATTTATTGTCAAGCTTGAATTTTCATCTTAAAAGTGAGAAAAGATCAATCTTACGATATATGCACAGTTCAAACACGTGTGAGAAAGAGGAGTCCTGTGATGAAGAAAGGTAATTCAAGAATAATTGTGCGAACTAGTCTAAGGAAGTGCATCTTTATAGACTTATAGTAATTCAATTTACTCATCCTTGATTTCTTAATATTACTAAAATATAAAACGTAAAATAAAAAGAAAAAGAAAAGGAAAATAGTGGTGATGTGGAGACAAAGTAGAAAGCTCTGCATTTAGGGATTTTCAGTTTTGGGATTTTCCTACGTATGGGTCTTGCAATTGTGTTTTTAAAAGAATTTTGTTGGGTTGAGTTTGTGTTTGCTTTTGTGTGAGAAACTGAGAGAGATTTTTTTTTTTCTTTAATCTGGTTATATATGTTTAAAAAAATAATAATGATGTGGCAAGTTTTAAAGAAATCAAACAAAAAGTTTGGTTATATATATATATATATATATATATATATATATAAAACAGTTGTTAAATTACACTTGCAATTTGACAAACATTCACGCATGTTTAGAACAAAAAAGATTGCTAAATACTATGTTGTTTTAAGGTATTTTTCTAGCATCAATATAACAAGACAAAATTTTCTAGCATCATTATAATAGGACAAAATTTAGGTATAATTACTTAGGTATTGTATATTAGATTTTTTAATTAAATTCAAACAAATTGTTGCATTGACCAATAAAATATAGACAATATTATATTTTCTGAGGAGGATTAAATCAAGAAACATGGTCTGATGGCCTTCAAGTGGTAGCATCAGACTCTAGACTTACAAATGGTGTACTAGACCATCTCTCTAATGGGACTATGCTTTATAGCAAATATCTTGCACTTTGTAAGCCTGGTTGGGTTGCTAAGACAAAGGGAGAAAGATTACTAACAGAAAGGAAGCTCATATTTTCCGATGTGGAAAATGCCAAATACAATCTTTTGCCAAGAATGTCAAACCCTGATGAAGAAACTAATGAGTCTATAACTGGGAGAAAGCTGTTTCAAACAACTCCAGGCAATGTATCAGTGAGTCAAAGGGTGGTAGTGAGCCAAGATGGTAGTGGAAACTTCACCACTATCAATGATGCTGTGGCTGCTGCTCCAAACAATAGTGGTACTAGCAATGGATACTTCGTGATTTATGTGGTAGCTGGGGTTTACAATGAGTATATTTCCATTGCTAAGAACAAGCAAAATTTGATGATGATTTTTTATAATTTCTATGGGCTATAATTTCTATTACAGCTGGGGTCGGGCAAGGATTTGTTGCTGTGAACATGACCTTTCGTAACACAGCAGGAGCAATCAAGGCCCAAGCAGTGGCAGTCCGAAATGGGGCAGACCTGTCCACATTTTATCAATATAGTTTTGAAGGCTACCAAGACACATTGTACACGCATTCTCTAAGGCAGTTTTATAGAGAATGTGATATTTATGGTACAGTTGATTTTATATTTGGTAATGCAGCGGTTGTTTTCCAAGATTGTAACATTTATCCACGACTTCCATTGCAAGGACAGTTAAATGCTATTACCGCGCGAGGCAGAACAGATCCAAATCAAAATACAGGCACTTCCATACATAATTGTAGCATTAGGCCAGCTAATGACTTAGCCTCTAGTAATGGAACTACGAAAACATACCTAGGGAGGCCATGGAAGGAGCATTTAAGAACTGTTTATATGCAATCTTTTATGAATAGCCTAATTGAACCCTCGGGTTGGCATGAATGGAGTGGGACTTTTGCCCTTAGTACATTATATTATATAGGCAGAATATAATAGCACAGGACCAGGATCAAACACTAGTAACAGGGTTACATGGCCTGGTTACAATGTCATAAATGCGACAGATGCAGTTAATTTCACTGTGTCCAAATTTATACAAGGAGATGCATGGTTGCCAGCAACTGGAGTGCCTTACACTGATGGTTTGCTATAAATTGCATATTGAGATTTGTTAATGTATGAAAGAACCCCAATAATATAAGATTCTGTCCTAAATTTGCTTGGAGATTTTTTCAAACAAGCATAATCTTGTTTTGAATGTTAAGGGTTTGAACTTTCACCGTAGTCTTTCAATATTTATTTTTTTATTTATTATTTTCTTAATTTTTGATAGAGGTTATTTTAAGTCAGTAAGTCATTTCATGTGGGTTCAAAGTTAGCTTAACTGGTAAGTTCATGATGGTTGAATAAGAGATCTGAGATTCAATTTCTGCTTACACGAAAAACCAATTGGCGTTCTTATTTGATAATAAAAAACTATCATCAGGAACGGACGTTATAGATTGAAATTATATTTAAAAAGATATATTAAAAAAAAAAAAAAAAAAAGGTCCTTTCATACTTTACCAGCTTCTTTCTTGGGTTAAACGTAGGAAAGTGTATTTAGGGAGGCCAATGAAACAATATTCTAGGATTGTTTAATATGAACACTAACATGAAGGGTCTAGCATAGCCCAGAAAGTGGCTCAAGTGATATGGGAACTTTACCTTGATTACATTGTGGTATGGTCAGTAACAGTGTCGGAACTATGGGCCTGGGCCATTGCTGTTTAGGTGGATCAAGTTGTCGTGTTATCACATTTACCTAGGTGCTACCACAACTAATTTGTTCACAGATGGGCCATCAAATTATCCACAGGTACGGTGAAGTGTGAACAAGTATCATGGTGGGTTTGATCAATTATATATTGCATGTGTTAGATTATGTTATCCTTGGGCGCAAACCCAATTGAGCCTACTCTCTCAAAAAAAAAAAAAAAAAAATCCTATACATTGTATTATTCATAACATTTAATTTCAACATTGTATTAGAGCTTTGGCTCTAACAAAAATTTTCTCTTCTTTTCCTAGAACTGTCTTTGTTGTCGTTCAATACAATATACGGGAGAAAAATATAATATGTTCATTAAATAGACAAGAAAATAAATTAATAATAACATAAAATTTAATTTAGTGATGAATTCGAACTTTAGTTATGTTTACGATAAAAGTTAATGAACCATCTTCATTTTTTAATATCCAACTCAACTCACTTAAAGTCCTAGTTAAAAGCCAATAAACCGTGGCTAAAAAATATAATCTCTTCAACACAAAGAAGTAGTATGCGTTTAGGAATTATTGAAAAAAAATTTCTACTGTTTACTTTGTCTAAATTTTTATTTATTTTTTATTTTGCAAATAAACTAGCTTTTAGTTTTTTTTAATAATAACATAAAATTTAATTCAGTAATAAATTCAAACTTAAGTTATGTTTAAGATAAAATTAAATGAACAATTCCAAATTTCTAATATCCAACTTAACTCACTTAAAGCCCTAGTAAAAAGCCAATAAACTGTGGCTAAAAAGTAAAACTTGTTAACACAAAGAAGTACTATGCGTTTAGGAATTATTGGATTTTTTTTTTTACTTTTTACTTATTCTATTTATTTGTTTTTTTTTTTATTTTGCAAATAAACTAGCTTTTAGCTTTTTTGAAATAAACTAGCTTTTATTTTTTTTTTTTCACATCTAACATAAATTACCAGAAATCATATCTTTTAATATATATATATATATATATATATATTATACAAATAAGTTACCGAAAATAAAATAAAAAATTCTCAAATGGACATACAAAGATGGGTAGAGTAGATTTTATTCTGCAACATTTGGTAAGATACATTGGAAATTTGGGTGATATTCTATATTTTTTAGATATTCTTTTTAAAGAAAATCAATGCCTTTCACAAATTTATTTTCACTCGAACAGTAGTATTGTTACAAGAATAAAATACACAACATTTACGACCTAAATGTTTGATGAAATTGATGAGAAAGAGGGAGAGATGTTTCTCTGTGTATTATTCTCTAAAACACCACAGGTGAAAAAAAAAAAAAAAAAAGAAAAAAAAAAACTCATCACTTACACAAATGAGCCTTCACTCGTTTTATACATAGTTTTGAAATTCGGACCGGACCGTACGATCCGACCCGGTTAACTTGAAACCGTTCACTAAGAAGGTTCTTTTAACACCCAAAACCGTCTTATGTTAAAAAGTCAGTCAACCGTATGAACCGCAGTTGAACCACCCGTTTTGAAAACCGTAGACGGTTCTTGCAGTTCCCGCGGTTTCAAGCCAAAGCTTAAAAAAATATGGAAGAAAAGAGAAGAAGAAGGTATTTACAGCACCCTCTCACCATTTTTAAGAAAACCTCCAGGAAAAATAAATAAAAACAAAGAACTAAAAAGAAAATAGTAGTATAAGAACATATAACTCTTCGATAATCGGCCTCAACAAGCCACTAGATCCGAAACTTTGGTCCTTATCGTCCGCCGTAGCCTCCAGTCGATGACCGGCGATTAAATTTCTCCAAATCAGTGCACAGTGGCACTAAGACTCTTTCTCCCTTTCTTTCTCCTTACTCGGACTATTGTGTTTTCTTTTCTTTTGCTAAGATTTCTTTGGGTTGACGAAGAAGTCTTTTTCTGTTTGGTGAAGGCGTTTATAGCTTAGAAAATAACGCCAATCAAGTCTATCTTCTCGTCCACTGTATACCATTGTACCAATCTCTGTTTTGGCCACAAAATTTCTTTTCACCTGGCTTAAAATTTTTTTTTTTTATATATATAATAATTTAAATTTTTTTATTTGTTTACCTTAAAAAAAAAAAAAGAACACCCTCAAGCAATATTAGAAACACTCTCAAAATTTTTATGCCAAATAAATTTTGAATTAAAATCTTAAAAAAAAAAAAATAGTAACAAAGAATCTGAATTGGGGAAGTAAAAGTCATAAAGAGACAGAGGTGTGTGCATACATGAGATGTGTGCTAACGCACAGTGGGGTGTGTGCTAAACTCTTAGTAGTTAATAAAAAAATGAATGAAGCAATTAAACACCAATAATTAATAATTTAATTAACTAATACATTAGTGTATCAACAATCAATAATTAATCTTTCTTTTCACTTAATAAAAAATAATTTTATTAATCTCTTTAGTTTATTGTATAGGCTTTTTCAATTTAATTTATTATATTTGTTTTGATTTTAAGAGTTTTTTTTTTTTTTTTTTTTTAAGTACAAACTTTATGCTTGCCAAATCTTGAATTTTGGCCGGTATTTACCGAAACACTCGAAATAGACCGAAATAACCCAAAAAATTTTCAAAGTGGAATAGGAACACCCTTGACAAAATTCCTAGAGTCGCCACTGCCACTGTACCACTACTGCCACAATAGGCTGTAGCTTTAAGAGCTTTAGGCTTCATCAAGTCTCTTTTTTTATGTTTTAATAATATTTTATATTAGATTTAAATTTGAAAACAGTGGTTTACTATTTAGTTACTTTTTTTGAATTATCTATTTTTTTTATTTAGTTATTTCAGTAATGATCTTAGTAAATTAACTAATTTTTATAATAAGTAAATCAACTATGATATTGTTATTCCAAAAAAAAAAAAAAACTACTATAATATTGTTATATACTTATATAATTGTTTATTTATTATGTTTGCTTAAAATTTAATATTTCTTATTTATTTTATGAAAACTATAATATGAAAAATACATTTTTTTACTAATTTAATATATTTATTTATATTTAATTAATTATTAAATTAATTATGATATCATCGCGGTTCGACCTTAAAAACCTTGAACCTCTCTCTTTTCCGGTTCTATAAAAGGTCCGGGTTTCAAAACCATGGTTTTATATGGCCAATCAAAGAGTATGAACTATGAAGCCGAGAGGGGTTTGCCAAGAGTATGAAGCCAAGAGATAAAACTTTTTAGCAATGGACACAACTCTTTGGTAATTGACTAAACTGGGCCCACTATTAAGCATACTCCATCTACCCAATATTTTTAACATTTTTCATGTTGAAACCTAAAGAAGCAACTTAATTTAGTATAAAATAAATTACATTAAGTTCGGATACCATATGCTCCTTAATAATAATATTTTATTTAACATAATTTAGAGTCTCTTATACTTAAATAAGAAATCTATGTATAATTTCCGTTTACACCAAAAATCGATCGGTATCTTGGTCAGATGATAAAAAGCTTTTATCAGGAATAGATGTCATTGGTTGAAACTCTCTAAAACAAAATGTCAACCTTAACTAAGGGGATATTAGGAAGCAACTCTATTATATGAACCACGTTTGCCCTATATTTCCTCTAAAAGAACTCATATTTTAGTATTAAGCCATAATTGTCTTAATTTCAACTAAAGAATATTTCATGGAAATTGTTGGTGGTGATATAGCCATTTCTCTTCTTCTAAACAATTTTGTAAGGTAATCTTTGAAAAAAAATGTACAGCTTATATGATGATCTATAATTCTGTGCATTATAATTTCTTTTGCAACTGCAAATGATGAAGGATTTGTTGCAATGGAAATAACCTTTTGTCACATAGTCAGATCAGTCAAGGAGTAAGTTGTGGCAATTTGAAATGGGGCCAATTTTGTTCACATCTTATAGCTGTAGTTTTGAAGGCTACCAAGATACATTATATACCTATTCTTAAAGGAAATTTTATAGAGAATGTGATATTTATGGTACAATTAATTTTAGGACATGGATTTCCTCCAAACATGTTTGGAGGAAATGCTACAAACATGGACAACTGTCACTTAAGCAAGAAGACACATAGGTTGCACATGACCCATTTTAACTGAAGAGCTATTAACCCTAACAGTGTTAGCCAAACACTCTTTCTCTTCAAACACATCTCTTACCCATAGCAGCCTCACGCCTTACGCCTCTCTCTCTCATCTCTTCACTTCTGTTTTCTCAGCAAGCTCAGACCGGTAAGAAGACACTAAGGTGGAATCGATGGGGGCCACATGCAGCAGCCGTCGATCTCACTCTCTCACCTAAACTGGACAGCCCCTCTCTCTCTCTCCTCAAACTCCTCAAACCCATGTCTCAACCTTTTAACCACTGTTTTTCTCAAAACCTCAGTTCGGCAAGAGAATCCGGCCACCCACTGCACATGGCTAGCCTCTCTCTTTCTATTCAAAACAATGTTATGAATACCGTTTCGGACCCTGTTTCGGTTTGTCTAGTGAAATGAAATATTTCGGTACCGGCTTATTTCGGTACCGGCTTATTTCGGTGTATCGTTTTAAGGTGTTTCGGGGTTCTTAAAAATTTATATATATATATATATATATATATTCTTATACAAAATTAAATTATCAATTCAAAGAAAAGACACCATTTAATTGTATAAAACTATAAATTAAACACAAATCTACAAATCACAAAGTGTCAAACAACATTTAAAAAAATTACCCAAAATCAAAATCATTACACAAATCACAGATACCACAAATCAAAATTCAAAATCAAGTGTATACCATTTCTTTTAAAAAGATACATATACCATATTATTATATATATATATATATATAGTTTAATATCAATTAATAGAATATATTATATATTTTACAGTCAAAATATATGTAACATAAAATAAAATAAAATAAAATAAAATATTATAATAAATTATAGTGCCTGGAGAGGAAAATTAATTGTAACTTGATAAGTTCTTAGGCTTTTAATTTTTTAGAGAAAGAGAAAACAAGTATAAAAAATAAAACATTGCTACGTAAGACAGAGAGTAAGGAAAAGACAAATGAGAAAGAAGCAAAGAAAAGGCAAAAAATGAGAGAAGAGGAGTAAAAGGTAAAGTTGTAGTACCTAACAATATGACGTGTACGGGAGAACAAGTAAAAGAGAAAAGTTAGAAAAGCAAATACAGTGTAATATTGTTTCGCCCGAAATTCAAGTTTCGGCCGGAATTGGCCGAAACAGTCCGGAATGGTCGGAATGCACCGAAATTCACTGAAATTGAAGCCGAGGTGGAACAAGGGAGTTTAGTGTGCCGGTTTCATGACTGGAATGGAATATTCCGCCCGTTCCGGCCGGAACGGAATGGAATTCACAATAATGATTCAAACTTGCCTCTCTCCTCTCTCTTTCTCTCTTATCCCTCTTCCTAAACCAGCAAGAAAAACCGGCCACCCACTGCATACACTTTTCCTTCGCCGATTCCGCCTCATCCCTTCTCTTAATCCGTTAACAACCTTCTGTCTCTTTGCCATTCCCATCCCCCACCCATCTCTTCGTCGCCAAGGACCACCGATCCTACCACCCATCTTTTCAAGGCTCCGATTTTTTCCAGGTTTGTTACCAAATCCCTCTGAATTTGAGATTATTTTGATACGGTTTGTGTGATATGTATGGATGATTTAATTCTAGTTTTTTCCTGCTGTGATAATTAGATTTATTGTTTTTAATTTTTAAAAATTATCATTTTTAATTCTAGTTTCTGCTTGCTGTGATAATTACATAGTTTCTCCTGGGAGAGCTATAGAGAAAACTGATGTGTTTAGTTACGGAGCTATGGTTCTTGAAGTGGCTAGTGGAAGAAGACCGATTGAGAAAGATGTTTCTACTGCTGGAAAAGTTGGGGTTTGTAGCAACTTGGTTGAATGGGTTTGGAGTTTACATAGAGAAGGGAAGTTGTTATTTGCAGCTGATGCAAGACTTGGGGATGAATTTGATGAGTAGGAAATGATGAGGGTCCTAATGGTTGGATTGGCTTGCTCTCATCCTGACCCATTGGCTAGATCCACAATGACAGGGGTGGTCCAAATGCTTGTCGGTCTGAGTTTGCTAAGAAAACAGAGGTGGAGGAGATGAGAGAGAGGCGTGAGGCTGTCTTCTCGCTAGTCTAAGCTTGCTGAGAAAACAAAAGTGAAAAGATGAGAGAGAGAGAGGCGTGAGGCATGAGGCTGCTGTGGGGGAGAGATGTGTTTAAGGAGATAGAGTATTTGGCTAACACTGTTAGGGTTAACAGCTCTTCAGTTAAAAACACACATGACCCCAAGCCTATGTGTCTTCTTGCTTAAGTGACAGCTGTCCCTGTTTGCAGCATTTCCTTCAAACATGTTTGGAGGAAATCCGTGTCCTTAATTTTGTTTGGCAATGCAGTGGTAGTTTTCCAAGATTGCAACATTTATCTACGACTTCCATTGCATGCATGGCCAGTACAATGCTATCACTGCGAAAGGTAAAACAGACCCACAACAAACTACTGGGACTTCCATACATCATTGTAACATTAGGACTTAGATGGAATAGAAACATACCTAGGGAGATTATGAAAGGAATATTCAAGAATTGTACTTATATGCAATCTTTTATGGATAGCCTAATCCACCCTTTGGGTTGGCATCCATGGAATGACAGTGACTAATGCCCTTAGCCATGATTGACAGTGTTACATGGCCTGGTTACCATACCATAAATGAAGATGCTGCAATTGATTTTATTATGTCCAATTATATACAAGGTGATGAATAGTTCACAATAAACTTCATAGTAAGTTCTAGTTAGCTCAGCTAGTAAAATTTTTTATGGTTGTATAAGAGATCTGAGGTTCAATCTTCGCCTACATCAAAAATTGATTGATGTCTTAGTCTGACAATAAAGAGCTATTATCAAGAGCGGATGCTATAGGTTGAAACTCTCTAAAAAAAAAACTTCACATTGTGATCCATCTCCATGTTTATTGCATCTCTCTCTCTCTCTCTCTCATAATTAATGTGTGAACATTATGGTGAAATGATCGAATTTAAACTTTTGGGAAATTAATAATTTACCGATTGATAAGGGTTATGGTCCTCATTGATTTCATTAAGCAATTTAATTATCAATTAACCACCACCATCTTATTTAAATGTTAAGTTGCTATCCTCTTAATTCCATATAAACCGGTTCATACCATAATGTATACTCTTTAATTAGTCATTGATCTTGCCTTGCAACATCTCTATATCAAGTAATTACACTCACCATCACGCACCCTTGGTGCGATGTTCACTCTACAAGTATAAGTGCCTGTGAGGTAGGATGGCAAGGGTCGGGATTCAAGTTTCCAGGAGGAGCTTTCACACACATATACACTTAGATTAGGCTAGAGTAGAATTCTATCTTGTATATATATATATATATATAAAGTAATTACACTCTTTATTTAGTCATTGATCTTACTTTGTAACATCTCCAATTAAGTAATTATAAGGAGCGAGTAATTATTTGGGAGTGGCCCCATTAGTGTATTTTGGTTAGGTGTGTGATGAAAATGGACACATTGGATTTGTATGTGTCCTTTATGAGTTGAAAGGAGGCTCTGTTTGTTTTGGCAATAATATTTTTTAGAAAATGAGTTATTTTTTGAAAAATGTTTTTTATAAAACTATCTCATTTTTCTATGTTTGGTAGTAACCTTAAATGAGTTGAAAAACAATTTTTTAACTTCCCTTATTTAAGTTACTGTGAAATATATTTATTTTCTAAGGAAAAAAAATTTGTGGAAAACAATTTTTAAAAATAAGTCATACCTTTTTATGTTAACCAAAGATAATTTTTCTTTAACTCATTTTTTCTAATGTTACCAAACATTGGAAAACATGAAAAGCTATTGTTAGACAATGTTTTCCATCAAAACAAATGGAGTGAAAATATAGATTTTTTTTAATAAAAGAATTGTCATGTTGTTGAGTTATGTCTATATTCATATCCATGCTTCTTAGGCTACGCTATTTGTGAGCTTTTCTTAATGTAGATTTATATAGCTATATTTTAGTTCTTTGAGGTGTTATAAATCTAAAATTATGAGAGAAGCTGAAGCAAAGAGAGAAGGTAGGGATTACGTGGTTTAGTCTAATATTGGTTTATGTTTTTTGGAGGAAAGTTTTTGATGACTAGATCTTCACTATATTGAATTGTGTTTAACAATATAATGAACCCAATATGAGATATTTATATGAAATTAACCCCTACAAATAGCAACTTGAGCATGCAGAAAAACAAAATATACTCCAACAAGCACCTAAAGCTATGCAAGTACACCTGCAACTAACCTAAATAAGAATCAAGAATATAATTATATAAATAGAAACAGGAATTGTTTAAAAAAAAAAAAAAAAAGCCAGGAATTCACTAAAGAAAACATAGGAAACTGTTGTGCCTTTGTAGCTTTACGGCTAGTTTTGTGTACTGATGTATTTAGTTTAGTCTGCTTTTAGCCATAAATGAAATTTCTCAATCCCTGAAGAGAGAAAAAAGGAGGAGGTTTCAATTTAATCACATTATTCCGGAAATCGAACAACTGCTAGTTGGAATTGGAAGCCTTCTTGGCTGTCATATATATCTTTTACATTTTTTTATTTTTACCATCAAGTTGATATTTGTCACGAGGATCTTGTGGATGTGAAGAAAATCAGCTCAATGGCCTAAATTGAGAGGGATCGGGATCAGGATTAGCATAACACTTCCAACATGGCTCCTCCTAATCTCTAGTTTTCACCTTTCATTTTTTAGTAAAAACACAGTAGCAAACATATCTGGATTGCCGTTTGACTCTTCCTTTTCCATCCAAGCCTCATGTTTCTCTGACAGTTTCAACAAACTTTTAATCTGGGGTTCCTTTCTTTTCCATTATAAACCATTCCCTCAACTAACTTCCCAAAACCAAAACTCAAGGGAACAAGGCTACCAGCTCTACAGACCTTTTTTCCTTGTGCATTAGTAGCTGCTCTTTCTTGCCTTCTAGGGGACTTTGTATACAATTAGAGGTTGGGGGGGAAATAATTAAAGTGGTATCTATTTTGTTTTAATGTTTTTTTTCACTTCTTTTTGTTACTCCCTTAAGGTATAAAGAAGCTAGCTGCTAAATTCAAAATGTCTAAAGGAAATAATGTTAGTAGGAAGAAGAAAATTACTGTTATCAGTTTGTCAGCCATATTCTTGGTGGCCTTGGTTGTAGCCGTGACTGTTGGCGTTAGCCTTCATCATAGCTCATCTAGTGATGATAATAAAAGTAGTAATAATTTATCTGCTACAATGAAAGCTATCAAACTCATCTGCCAGCCCACTGATTACAAAGAAGAATGTGTCAAGAGCCTTAGTTCTGAGGCTGGAAATACGACAGATTCAAAAGAACTCATTAAAGCTGCATTTAAGGCGGCAATGAATCACACCAATGAGGCTGCCAAGAAATCTAATGTCTTGAAAGAGCTCGAGAAGGACCCGAGAGCCAAGAAGGCTCTTGATAGTTGCAAAGAGCTTATGGACTCTTCCACTGATGAGTTCAAGAACTCATTCGATCAATTGGGAGATTTTGATGCCTCCAAGGTAGATGAAGTGCTTAATGATTTGAGGATTTGGCTCAGTGCTGCCATCACATACCAAGAAACTTGCTTAGACGCATTTCAAAACACGACCGGTGATGCTGGAGAGAAAATGAGGGCGGCATTGAAGTCTGCCATGCAAATGAGCAGCAATAGTCTTGCCATTGTCTCTGACTTGTCCAAAGTGCTCTCTAACTTTAATTTCCCTAGCCTTGGTCGTCGTCTTCTCGAACATGACGTGCCTGTTCTTGGCCATGGTGAACTATATCCTGATTGGTTCGATGATATTCCTGGGAGTCGGAGACTCCTTGCTGCATCTCCAGCCCAGATTAAGCCTGACGTTACTGTAGCCAAGGATGGGAGTGGACAGTTCAAGACCATTAATGAGGCATTGCATCTGATCCCTAAGAAGAGCAACAAAACCTTTGTGATCTACATCAAGGAAGGAGTTTACAAAGAGTATGTAGAGTTTAACAAGTCCATGACCCATGTCATGGTGATTGGTGATGGGCCTCATAAGACCAGAATTACAGGAAACAGGAATTTTGTTGATGGCATACCCACCTTCAAAACCTGTACAGTTGGTACGTAATACTTCCTAAATTGTACCTTCTACCATTTCAAAATGATTCTCTCCATTTAAAATAGATTCATTTCATGGTTCAAATTAAATATTAAAAAAAATATATATATATATATATATATGCATTTGATGTAACGTTTATTTAAAATTTTAAATGATGTGAAACATTATCTACTTATTTGCTAACATGTTATGGCAAATCAATGTATTATGACTGTTTCTGTCTTTTTCTTGAGACTAAAGGATTCAACTTATGCAGGTGTCTCCGGAGATTACTTCATTGCTAGGAATATTGGAATTGAGAACACTGCTGGTGCTGAGAAACATCAGGCTGTTGCATTGAAGGTTCAATCCGACTACTCCGCCTTCTACAACTGCTCATTTGACGGGTACCAAGACACGCTTTACGCGCACACCAAGCGCCAATTCTACCGTGATTGCACCATCTCCGGTACAATTGACTTCGTCTTTGGTGATTCTGCTGCCGTCTTCCAAAACTGCACTTTCGTGGTCCGCAAGCCAATGGACAACCAGCAATGCATTGTGACTGCACAAGGCAGGAAGGAGAGGCGCCAGCCATCAGCAATAATCCTCCTAAACTCCAAAATTGTTGCAGACCCCGCATTGTACCCCGTTAGATTCCAACGCAAAGTATATCTAGGCCGTCCATGGAAGGAGTTTTCAAGGACCATCATCATGAAAACCCACCTTGATGATCTGATCCAGCCTGATGGATGGTCACCTTGGTTAGGCAATTTCGGAATCAACACTTGCTTTTACACGGAGTTTCAGAACGTAGGACCTGGTTCAAATAAAACACGACGAGTAAAATGGCGTGGAATTAAGACCATCACCAGTCAACATGCATTAGACTTTACACCAGGGAGGTTCCTTGGTGGTGATACTTGGATTAAGGCTACCGGAGTGCCTTACCACCCTGGTTTTCTTAACGAGACACAAAAAGTCTAGAGCAAGTGCAATTTTTGATTGAGTGGAAATCTATAAGAAATTTGTACATTGATTGAATTCTTCCAAGATATATGAAAAACTTTTATTGCTGGTTTTTTTTTTTTTTCAATATGATGCTTCAAGGCCTTCAAGTATTCATATATACAACAAGCTGAACTAGCCAAATTTTCCACTCATGGCACTGTTAATCATGTCAAAAAGTATGCAGATTATCTAGTTGATACCTCGTAATATTTCTAAAGGAAAGTTGTAGAGTTTAAATTTCTACTCTTCCTTTATAACTATTAAATTATTTAAAAAAAAATATTGTTAATCATCTTCATTGTTGGTTTTCACAATAATTTTTATATTGTGTAACCTTTAAAAATAAAGGCGAAAACACCATTTTGATCTCTATATTTTGGAGTTACAGTCAAATTGGTCTCTACATTTGGGTAGTAGTCAATTTGGTCTATAATATTTTCAATTTGTAATCAATTTGATCTCTATCGTTAACTCACTAAAAAAAAAAGTCTATGTGACTAATGGTGTGCATTGTTGTCACATTTAAAGCCTATGTAGCTACTAGAATAATAATAAACAATTTAATTGACATTTAAAAATAACATGTAAGGACAAAATTGTCACGTCCTAACGTTATTACTCATTTTGAAGAGAAATTATACAGTCCTCATGGTGGATCACGTTACTTGTTCACTATTCCACTAAAAGACTTCCACATGTTTAAAATTGCTGAGTTAATAGTTAGATTTTGTTATTTTTTTTCTGACTCATCAATTTTAAATATGTGAGATTCTTTCAGTGAAATAGTGGACAAATGACTTGGTCCATTGTGAGGATATTATAATTCCTCCATTCTTAAAGGAGAAACTTGCAGAGGATGGTATGGGATGAAATTGTCATCCTATCCTTGTCATGGTTATGATTAATATTATAAATCAAATGTGTGTGTATATATATCCAATGTCATATCATATAAAATGTTAAATGAGATAACACTTTGCATAGTATTATGTACGAACCATAAAGTCTTAACCATTAGGTGGACATTTTCCCATATTCTTAGCCTCATGTTTTCTTATAGATTAAACCAACATTCAAGTGTCTAGGTCAAGAGTTTTGTAGCTCAATTAATGTTTTTAACAAAGACATTCTTGGTTCATCAAATCCTCCTCCTCAATTGTTATAATTATTAAATTTTAATAATTTTTTTAAAAAATGTCTAGCTTAATGTTATGACCTTTCAAAGTTGAAATGATCTAGAATTTATTAACCTAGTAGTTATCTTCCTTATAATTATTTCTAGCAACCACAACAATTACATCTTTCTTCCCAAGATAAACTCATTCACTTTTTAAAATTAAAATATAAATATCGACAAAGATTTGTACCTCAATTAGCACATTCTAGTATTTTCAATAGAGATGTCTAAGATTTAAAACTCTTATTTTCCATTGTAACTATTGAACTTTAAAAAAACAAAAAACGAGTAAAATATTAGCATTATGAGCTGTTAGGGAGGAATATTTTTAAACACTTTGAAGACAATATTTTTCTCTAAAATTAAAAAGTAAAATCATTAAAGCAAAAAAAAAAAAATCCCTATTTAAAACAATAACTTTAAACGACCCAATGAATTTTTATTTTTATTTTTAAAAAATGTTACTTTGAAGTCTGACAAATTTCATCATCATTTAGTTAAAAATTGACATAAACATCTGCAATGATATTAACTATAAGTATAGTATCTAACAAAAACATATAAGGTTGTTAATGGGCTGAGTTTGATGATCACATATTTTTTTTCCAAAAAAAAAAAAAAAAATGTTACTTTGAAGTCTTACAAATTTCAACATCAGTTATCTAAAAATTGATATAAACATGTGCAATGATATTAAATATAAGTATAGTATCTAACAAAAACACATAGGGGTGTTAACGATTCGAGTTTGAATAAATTGAGGGTCTAACATCATCCCTTTGAGTTTGAATTTTGCACACACCACTAACCAAATAGGATTTGGATTTTCAATCAATCTTCCATTTTGAATTGGAAATTGAATTGATTGGATTCAAAAGTTGAGTAAAACACAACAGTGATGACGAGATGAGGATCTTGTGGATGTTAAGAATGACAAGAAAAATATAGTACAACAAAGAATAAGAATGGTCACAATAAGGGCTAGGTGATAGAGGATAAGGCACACCGATTGATAACAAAGGTCCAAGTGTGAGAATTATAGGAAATTGTTAGGAACTCGGTGGTTCCTAATGGGAATGGATAGACATTATAAGGGAATTGATGAGAATTGTTGAAAAATCGACTTAATTTTGAGATAGTCACATTCCATAAAGAAATATATATATATATATATATATATATAGAGAGAGAGAGAGAGAGAGAGAGAGAGAGAGAGAGAGAGAGAGAGAGAGAGAGAGAGAGAGAGGAAATGCACTAAGCAATGAATTGATTTATTCTTCAATGATAGAAATATGATTACAAGTAGGTATTTATAGCACCATAAAACTATTTTATTGGCTCACATAGCCTTATCCTAATGGTCTTATTATTCTTTTTGTGCATTAATAATTTCAACATATGTTAAATATAATTAACATGCTTTTAAATTGTAATTATCTAACCAACTAACTAACTAATTAAATGCAACATTACAACAATTATTATATATATATATATATATATATATATATATATCTATAAAAGTTCCTAACAGAATTCAATTTGATCGATGCATGGTTAGGGATTTTTGCCTCTGACAAAACATGATTTTGACAAGTTGAGTGTCAAGTTTCCCACATAAGGAATTCAACACACACAACCCACCCAACAAAGAACTCGAAGGGACACCCATTTCCTATAAAGGAAACAAAGATCTAGACATCACCACTCAAATCTAGATGGAGATCTAGAGAGATTTTTGTTCTCCCCCAATCGCCACGACACTACTAATCTACTCCAGTCTTCATGTAATTGTCGCTCCACACCTAAAAACCAATTGGATCCAACTACTTATCCAAGGATATTGGCCGATTAAACACCCTAGTGTCTACAATCGCCAATGAGTTAGATCTTATCGAACCCAAAGCCTTCGAGTCGGGTGAAACAAAAACTTATTCGAATTCAAAGAAAAAAAATGCTATTAATGTTGAGCAATTGCTTAAATGATTTTTATATAATACTCTTTTTATAGTAAAAAGAGTATTCTTGTTGTAAATAGTAATAATAAGACACTTGTTACTTTTAGTAAGTGTTATTAAACCTGATTTGGCCTGGTCAGTCAGACTGATAATTCAGTAACCCGACACATTACCCAACTGGGTCATCAATTGGATCTGATGTGCACAAGATCTGATCAAAATCGATAAAATCTAGCAAGTTTTAAGCAAACCATATGACCTAACTAGATTTTAATAACCCAACTAAATTTGTAAATTGTGTAAAATTTTATTAGTAGGTCAATATATGACAATATAGTAATTTAAATAAGAAAAAACCATATTGTTATCAACCCCCAACCCCCACCACCCTTTTTTCTTTTTTGGCTTTCTTCGTATTCCAGTCAACTTTGCAAGTTGTAATAATTAACCCCCCTCCTCTTTCTTATTCTTTGTTTTACGAATCTCTCTCTCTCTCTTTCTGGGTACCAATGGCGGCCTCGTCTTCTTCCGCGTCCTTATACTCTTCATCCTCCTCCGACCCCGATTCCACATCAACTTCCTCTCACCGTCGCCGTCGTCACCGAAGCCGCAAAGACAGAGAATCCTTGAAGATCCGAAAGAAAAGCCATTCCCACACCAAACGACGTCGTCGCAGACACTCTTACTCTTCCTCCTCCGCCTCCGATTACTCCAGGTCTTGAAAACAAAAACGAAAAAAAAAAAAAAAACCATTCTTTTTTCTTTTCTGGGGTTTTGTTTTAGGAACATGGTATAAATAGAATTACTTTTGGGTTTTCTCTGTTCTTGTATTTATATTTTAAAAGTTTTGCTCTCTTTGCTCTTTTTGGTTTGTTATATAAATTTCTAATTCACCCAAAAAAATAAAGCCATTTTTGTTGTGCAAAATGGTTTTGAGTAGAAAGTAGTAGTAGAATTTGATTTGGTTGTTCTGGGTTCTTCTTATTTTTGAGCTTTGTGTGTTTTGGTTGCTTATGTAAGTACTAATTAACCCCAAAAAAACAAAAAAAGAACTCATTTTTATATTATGGGGGGATATAGATTAAGATAAAATTTATTATACAAAATGAAGAGAGCTAAGGAAAGCTAGGATTAGAATTAGTTTTGGGTCTTTTGGGTTTTTATTGTTGTGTTTTGTGTGCTTTGATTGGATATGTAGTCACTAATTAAACCAACAGGGAAAAAAAAACCGTTCTTTATTGGTTTTAAAATTAGATGTAATTCTAGAATGAAGAGAGTTAAGGAAGAGAGAATCAGAACTGGCTTTGATTTCGGGGTTCTTATTATTTGAGCTTTGTGTGTTTTTGCTATGATTCTATGTTTGGGTATTATGTTGTAGTTGCTTGTTTTATTCTCTGTTTGGTTGCTGGGAAAACTTGGGGGAAGAGCTTAAAGAAATTGAATTTGTGGGTTCTTTGAGGTGAAAATCATAAAGCTTTTTTTCAGAAATCCAATTGAGATTTCTGGTCTAATTTTTATCTTTTGTTCAAATTTTGTGGTTATGGTTTTGTGATTTGTGTGATTAGCTCCTGTTGTTTTGATTAATGATCTGTTTGTTTGTAAAGAAAGTTCATGGAAAAATATGGTCATTTAGTTAGAAATATAAGAGCTGAGGAAGGCAGGACTGGGTTTAGGGTTTATATTCTTTGGCTATGTAAGTATGTCACTAGTAGGAAGCACGAACACTTCATTTAGGGTGCCATACCTGTGTCGAATCCATGTCATACCTATGTTAGACCAGTGTCGTACTAATCATTTTATGTTATAATTTTTCAAAAATTGCTTGTGTCGTTGTGTCATACCTGTACTTCTGTTCGTGCTTCCTACTGTAAGTGTTTGATTTTGTAGGTTTTATATTGTTGTTCTTCTTGGATTATATTTTTGTTTGATTGCTGGGGAAGCTTGGGGCTGATGAAGAAGATTGAAATTGTGAATTTTCTAAGGACCTCTAGTTTTTGAGAAACCCAATTGAGGTTTTTGTTTTTATTTTTATTTTTTCTGGAGTTTTGATGTTTATGGTTATTTGATTTGTGCGATTAGTTTGGTTTGTTGGATTAATGATATGTCAGTTTAGTTATTGAGAAATTTTAGGAAAAGAAAAAGGTATATTAGTTGAGGTTTTTGTTATGGGACTATTAGATAGTTATTATTATTATTATTTTAAATTGTGGATTATGAAAGCTACTGTTTCAATTGTATTCAGATGTGATTTTTTTTTTAATTGACTTATTATGCTTACAAATAAGTTGTCAAAAAGTGCAGTTGTACCTAGGAAAAGTGAGGCTGTTAAAAACTATACATGAGCTAGCTGTGAAAACAAGTTGGCATTTTAGGCTAATTGAAATGGACTCTTACTAGTGCTTATTTGATGATTATGAGGATAGACAATTGACAAGAAGACCGTAAGGTGGGGTCTTTATTTGAGAACATGTTAGAATTCAATTTTGATGTGTAAATCAAATGTAGCTACCAGAACAATTGTGGGGAGTGATAGGATGTGGGAAAGTGAGAAGCTAACAGACAAGAAATATTATGAGATTTAATGACTCCTGTATTTCTGCATTTTTGGAACAAGTGGGAACTCGAATTCCATCTTCTCAACCTTCAGTTGTGGGAGAGAAGGTGGTTGTGCCTCCAAATCCAAGAGAGGACTTTTCATGATTAGGATCTTCTGGGTTTAGACAAGTTGCCTTCTTACTCTTTTATGTGTCTCTATGCGGGGGTTTTTTAAAAACCTATTTACCTATCTGGAAGGGGTTGATAGCAAGGAACATGGTCTAGATGCAATGATGCATATTAGAAATTTTCAATAGCTTCTGGAATTATGTTATATAGATTTTTCAGGCATTGTCCCATTCTTTTTCTATGGAGGATATTAAGAAGATTGGTTTTTCTAACATACTTTGTCTATTGCTGTGTTGTTGTAGGAGCGACAGTTCTTCTGACAGTGAGCATGAAACATCTAATCATTCAAAGAGGCACAAGAAGAATGACAAGCCAAAGAAGGTGGTTATTGAAATCCTTTTTTTACTTCTCTTGTTACGTCCTCTGCTTGTCTTCTTATCCTGCTTCATTTCCTTCATTTTCTTATACAAGGAAAAGGACCGAAGCAAGAATCATCGTCATAAACAGCATAGTCACAAACTTAAAGAGGTAGGCGGTTTCAGCTATTTATAGGTTTATTGCCTCTATATGATTGTTTTTTATAATAGTGGTCAACTAGTATTTTTTTTGTTCCTATTATGTTCGAATTTGATTTTTAAGTAACTCTGAGACATTTGAATGGTGTTTATTTGTAATTCCTAATCAAGCTATTGGTATCTAAATTGTGAGTGAACTGTTATCTTTAACTGCAGAAATAAAATAACATTGTTGTAAACTGGACATTAAATAACAATGAAATTGTAAACTGTATTTGGAATTTGGGCCTGTTTGGTACTGTTGTTTAAATAACATTTTTTAGTGTTTAAATACCACGACATGTATTTCCACAACACTTTTTAACCCACATGCATTTCCACAACACTTAAACAACGTTACTAGAAATCTTTTACCAAACAGGCCTTTTAGTTAGTGCTGTACTCGAATTGGTTTATAAGAGAGCTTTCCTTTCTTTTCCAGAAAAATAAAGATAAAATAGAAGAAAAGAATAAGCCTCTCTCTGATCTTGATGCAATTTGTATTTTCCATGTATAACCTGAAGGTTCAGGAAGTTATAATGTATTTCTGGCAATTATCACTGCATTCACAATGTTTGACTTCAATTTATGTGATATACATATCAATATCTGAGGTGCTTATGGTACTTTCTGCCTGTTTTATTGATTGGCTCTTTGAAATTGGAGCTGGGGTCTGTGACATGATGACTGGGTGCTTGATTGGTTTGCCTGGATGTTTGTTTATGGGTCTGGTTTGTCCTGGCAATGGGAGCCATATATAGAAGCAGCAGGATGAGAGAAGTAGCGGCCCTGTACAGCTTTCCAAGGTTTTCACTGAACTCTAGTTACTAAAGATTTGCAGTCTCAATTTTTATTGTTTTTCTGTTGTCGTAACTCTATATGTTTCATACAGTTTCTAGGGCGTGAGAAGGATGATGGTGCTCGTCTCAGTGCTATATCTGGCAAAAAGGTTAACTATTATCTTGTACTGTAGCCTCAATGCATTGTGTAACAGATTATTTATACAGGAAATGTGATCATCAATTATTTTTTCCTTGTGTAGATTCGGTTGAAAGTTGAGAAAACAAAGGAGGATAAGTTGGCAGAGAACAAAAGAAATGAATTGTTGAAATTTCTAAATGCTAGTTTTGATTGATCTTGTGGAGCCTGGAGTCAAAGTCAATGGAATAGAATCTAGACAAAGTGAAGCAATTGAATTAGCAACTTCTTGCAAGCTTAAATATCTTTCTTGAAAACCGAGGTGCCTAGCTTTGGGTCATATTTTACAAGTCATGTTTTTGTTAGTCATGAGATACACAAACCATTGGTAAATTGGAGTTTGAGCTTTTATTCATTCAAGTTATGGTGAGAAGCTGGGTATATATTTGACTTTGGTGTTGTGTTGTATCAAATTGGTGCTTCCATCATATTATTGACTATTATTTGCTCAAGAAATTGTAACAATCCCCCTCCCTCTCCTCAAAGTTTTCAACTGGAGAAAAGGCCTTATTTGCGTAATGGCTATAGATTGTGATGAATTGATTTTGATGCAATGGTCTTATGTGTGTATATATATATATATATATATATATATATATATATATTATGGTACGGACTGCTTTATAAAAATGTCTAGATAGACAGATATTAGAAATGTGTGTGTGCGTGCGTTTTCGTTTTGTTAATGGTGTTTTCTCTTATGGAATTCTGCTGGACCTGGACCTGTTTAACTGGGCTTTGAATCCAAAATTCCTTTGTACCATTCTTGATTTCTGTTAAAGGTTAGAAGACAAATGATGGAAAACCTCACATTATGTAGTCTCTAAGAATATCCTGATCCAATCACTCTTCTTGCCTTAATAAGTTCTGTTGGTTGGTGCTTGAACATATAAAGCTAGTAAGGCGTTTCATAAGGTTGAGTTTGGATAATGGCCGCCCATTTCAACTTAAGTTTGTTTATTTGTTTTTGTTTTGTTTGTCTAGTGTAGAAAACTTTGATTAAAGCTTGCACGCTACCAGAACTTTAGATGTTCACTGATATAGACTTTCTTGATTGTTTCATTGGCATGGATGGTTGTTAATTACAACATAATTTTCATTTTAGAATGGTGCAAGTTTTTGGGAAAGAACAAATCTATTTCTAGGAGCACTTATTATGTTGAGGTGATTTAATAACTATAAACCACGTTGTATATACAAGTCCAAAGATCTACTTTTAAGGTTGAGAGTATCAGTATTATGCTCCTAAGCATAGGATTATACTTAAGGGTCTGTTTGGATTAAAGGAAGAGAGAGAGAGAGGGTCTGTTTGGATTAAAGGAAGAGAGAGAGAGAGTGAAGGGGAGTAAAGTAGAGTTGGTTGAAAATAAACAAATTTTGAGTCAATTTTACTCTACTCTTCAATCCAAACAGACCATAATAGATTTACTTTTGAATATATTTTTTTCCCACATTATAATAACTACACACAAAGTGAATTGCCAATGGTCTATGCTTGGCTAGCGCCTTTTGCCTTAACCATACAGTAGGCTAGTATTTGAGTCTTGAAAAAGGATATTAAGCTCAGTTGTTTGTTGTTGGTTCTAGTTAGTTTAACTGGTAAAGTCTCTGATAGTTGAATAAGAGATTTAGGGTTCAATTCCCACTTACACCAAAAACTGATTGGTGTCTTAGTCTAATGATAAAGAGCTATCATTGGGAACAAATACCATATGTTGAAGCTCTTTCAAAAAAAGCTCATTTGTTTGTCATATAATTTCGGAGGAGAAATTAATGATGTTTTGACCCAAAAAAAAAGAAATCAATGATGTTAAATGAAGGGTCCTAAGGGTGTAAAATGAAGTAAATTGTACCACTCTAAACTTTACCACTTCAAACTATATATAGGGGAATGTTAACAAGCTTGTGTTAATAAAAAGGACAAGCTTGCACCAAAGCTTGATTGCAAGGTTGGTGACGGTAAGTTCACTGGTACTTGGGTATGGAAGATTAAAACGCTGCCTAGGATTAAAACTTTACTTTGGCAATGCTTGCACCAAAGCATTGGAATTGCAGTATGTCTTGTGTAGCATTGCCTCAGCGAAAGTGAGGTTTGCCCACTGTGTAACAATGAACCTGAAACGAGTTTACATAGTCTCAGAGACTGCCCTTTCTCTAAGAACATATGGCATCGACTGGGCATTACTTCCAACAACAATTTTTACGAGGATGAACTTCAGATTTAGTTGAAGAAAAATTGCAAAGATCAGTTGCATAAGTTGCGGCATCACCCCCTTTGGCAGATTCTTTTTCCTTTTGCTATTTGGGGTATATGGAAGCATAGGAATAATGTTATCTTCCAAGATCGTGCTGCCCATTTAGACTTTCACTAAGATATTGTGTTTAGAGCTTCAGAATTTCAGTACTGTGCTCTTGATCCTACATGCATGGACAATAAGACCATGGTGCAAGTCAGATGGGACAAACCCCCCCCAGGTTGGACTCGCCTCAATACAGATGGCTCAGCTCTTGGAAACCCAGGTAGGGTTGGAGGGGGCAGCATTATCAAAGACGACCTAGGGAATTGGGTTGCGGGCTCCTCCAAGAATATTGGTTTCTCCACTAGCTTCATTGTTGAACTTTGGGCCTTTAGGGATGGGCTTACCCTTTGCAAAAACTTAAATTTAAATGCTGTTGACATTCAAATTGATGCTAAAGCAATTGTTGTGCCGCTCTCTAACCCTTCTTACTCCAACAGCTTTGCCATGCCCATTGTTGAGGATTGTAGACAGCTGTTTTCTCAGATTCCCCAAGCTCGGATTGGGTATTGCTACCGTGAGGCTAACTCTTGTGCAGACTTCCTTGCTAGGGTAGGTTCTTGCCAAAATAGTGAGTTCATTTTGTTCAATGATCCGCCTGTGGATCTTATGAATCTGTTAACCTCAGATTTGTCTGGTTTGTCTTGTAACAGGTTGGTCCTTTTTCCCCTCCCCTTTAGTTTTGCTGGTTTAATGAAGGTTCCTGTTGATAAATAAAAAAAAAATAGTGCATTCAAAAAATTTAGGGTGTTTTCTCAAAAAAAGAAAAGAAAAAAGTTTAGGATATAAAATGTAACATGAAGTATAGTTTAGATAGTAAAATATAAAATGTAAATAAGACAATAAGTATAAAATGGTTTTTTTGGATTGTTAATTTTGGTTTTAAAAGGAATTAAAAGTACAGTTCCGAGGACAAAATTGTCAATTCGATAATAAGCCCCTCTTCTTCTATAAAAGGACTTTTCAAGATTAGGGTTTTAGCACTTTGTTCTGCCTCTGCGCCTCTTTGCTCTCTGCTTTCTATGAGCCACCACGCCTATATTCCATGGTTTTTCTTTCTCTGTTTTTTACTTCATGGTTTTGCTTCTCTGTTCTTTTTTTTTTTTTTTTTCATTTGGGTATTCTTTATTTTTAAGTCTTTTTCTCCTTCTGGGGTTTAAGTCTCTCGCACATAGTTCTTCTTGGCAACCCCTTTTCCAAGGAAATGGTTTCCAGGATTTTATCTGTGCGTATATTGAATTTAAAGAAATCCTCTCTGCTTGAGCTTTCTCCTTCTCAATGTCCATGGAGATGTGCTCCAATGTTATTGGATTACATTTTTCTTTGAAACCCATAAAGGAATTGGCTTTATGTTGTATAACATTTAATGGGAATGATTGTTTCTTGGAATAAGACATTCTTGGCAATTAGAAAATCGTAAGGATTTTTAGTATACGGCTATGTATTTATAAGAAATTATCTTATATGGCAGAGTAAGTTATGGTTCTATAAGTTTCTCAAAAAAAAAAAAAAAAGTTATGGTTCTATAATATGTATATATATCTAATTAAAAAACCAAAAAAAAAATTATATATATATATATATATATATATATGTATCTATCTAATTAAAAGGGGGACATTGCGTATGCAAGATAGACACCATAAAATACAATACCGGGTACTTGCAAAAAAAAGAAAAAAACCGTAACAGTTGTTTTTCGGAATGATTCATTTATTGGGGAACTAGTTTTTGGCCAATATGATGTTCTTTAGATTGAGAAATTTCTAGAGCCTTGTTCAAGCATCTCTCTTTTATTCAAATGAGTCTATCTTTTGATAAATTATACGAGCGTAGACTATGTCACTTCACCACTATTCAATTAAAAACTCAATCTTGTTTAAAATATCTAAGTCTAGTTCTTGTTTTAAAATATTATAATTTTTCTGTTCAAATCCGTAATCTCCATTTAACAAATCAAAAAGTTAAAATTAAATAAATAAAAAAAGGATAAAGGGAAATTGAAAAAAAGAAAAAGATTAAAAAAAAAAAAAAAAAATAGACAAAGGGATACCCTATTAAGCAAAAAAATTGGTTGGCATATCTCAGAGCATTCCTTGCAAAAAAAAAAAAAATTAAAATTTTTGGTATTTAGCAATTTAAAAAGCTATTTTATCTATTTTAATAATACATTTTACAACACATTTAGTATCAAAACTTTTATTTTTTACATTACTTAAAAACTATTCTTTTTATTTATTTATTGATTTCTCTCTCTTCCTTTCATTTTTTATTCATCTCTCTCTCTCTCTCTCTCTCTCTCTCTCTAGAACTTTTTGTTAATAAAAAAAATTGAGGGGCCTAAATTTTAAAATTGGCAGCTTCCAAATGCTGCAAAAGGTCCTTGTAAGACCTAGACCTATGTTAGCGCTTGAAAAATGCTACTATCATTCCCTAAAAAAAAAATTTCTTTTGCCAGACCTATCTTTCATAAATTTTAAAATCTATTTAATTTATATGAAATTATGAGAATTACATAGCACTGTTGTAATTTACCATTTTATTTTTGTTGGTGGTTGGCTATGGTGGCGTTTTGAAACACTGCTATAGCCAACTTAAAAAAAAGAAGATATTTAAAAACGCTACGATAGGGTATGAACCTATAGTGGTGTTTTTTGTAAAATGCCACTATAGATCTATAGTCAAGGTACAATAGTAGCATTTTGTGGCGCGGCTGTAGAAAAGAAAATGCAACTATAGCCCAAATGGACCTATAGCAGCGTTTTTATGACTTATGTAAAACGCCACTATAGCCCTTGTGTTTTGTAGTGATTTCATTATATTACTTAAAATTCCCAACCGTTTGGGCAGATGATTTTTTTATAAGTCGGTTTTTTGGTTAAAGAGTGAAAAGGTCCAGGAATCAAGCCACACCAACCGTAGGAACACTAATACTAAACAATTTCTTTAAACGCTTTACATTTGTTTTTAGATTTTTCATTCTCGTTCCCTACACCTTACTAATGCTTTTTTCTCAATGATATTTTTTTTTTGGTTTTAATATATATATATATATATATATATATATATGTATCTTTTGTGAAACAGTGAGTAGATACTGAAACTTAACCGGTAAAATGAAAAGACATAACTTTTCGGTGTTTTTAAATGTATACGTAGCATAAATATATAGCCACATGGTGCAATAAGGAGTGGTCAACAAAAATTTAAACGCTTTGCTTTTATATTATTACTAGTCGCTAACCCGTGTGATGCACAAGAATAGGTGCTGGATGAGTTTTAGGAAAAAAATAAACATCTATTTTTTAGTTTGAGTAGTAAGCAAAAATGCATGAAATGTCAACACACTACTTACCATAAAGAATCACTACAAAACATAGAAGTACTTAGGCGTAAATGCACTTTTAGTTTCTACATTTTTCATCTTTTTCATTTTGGTCTCTATATTTTTATTTCACCACTTTTAGTTCCTAAATCAATTAACGCGTTCAATTTTGGTCATTACGTTACTCACTTAACAGAAATTACTGATGTGGCAAACAGAGTGCACTGTTGGCACAATAAATACTGACGTGGTGAATAAAATAATATTAAAAAAATTATTTGGCATTTGAAAAATGTCACGTCATCATTTAAAATTCTTTTTTGAGAGCATCATTTTAATTTTTTTTTAAAAGTCATCTCACATAATGTTTGAACAAAAAGAAAATTAAACTAAAAACAAACATTAAAATCTAATAACTAAATAAAAAAAAAATTCATGAGCTTTCATTATTTTTCGGGAAGAACGCTGCTATTCTTTCTTCCCCAAATCCAGAACATGAAAAGTCAAAGGTACCTCTCTCAAAGAAAGCGGCTTGATATCTGAATTGACAAAGGAGATAAAGTGAGATTGGGTCACTGCTGTGAATTCATTTGGGTTTTGGCCTTGAGGGTTCAAACCATTAAGAACATCAGCTTGGGGTTTCGGTCTAAGAGGATGGGTTAAAGAGAAAAAGGTGTGTAGAGATGGTGAAAGACCAGGTTAGTTTGAAGAGAAGTCATCGCCGAGTGGTGGTTGTGAGCGGCGGAATGCTGGTTTTCTTCTCCAAAGACACAAATCTGGGAATAGAGGGGGAGTGTACGTGCAATCTCTCTCTTTCACTCAACTCGAAATGACCAAGACCCACGAACCCAACCATCAACGACAGGGCAGCACACACAAGCACCACCACCAATGGTGGCAGTCATTATCACTCTCCCTTTCTCTTTTGTTTCATTTTCTATTTCTCTATTTATTTTAATTTCATTTGTCTTTTTTGTTTTGGGTGTGGCAAGGCTCTTTTTTTTTTTGGTTTTGTTTGCTGATTAGGTTTGGTTGCAAGAAGTTGATAAATGTGTGGAAATTTGGATTGCTTTCAAAATGGGTGTAAATATGGATGAGTGTGTGTACTGTTGAAGTGTTTGTGTTTTGAATTTTTAATTGTCAATATGTAGGCTTTTTTTTTTTTTTTTTTTTTTTTTTTTTTTTTTTTTTTTTTTTTTGAGAAACGTAAATATGTAGGCTTAGATGTGTGTGGATATGTGTGTTTGGGTTTACATGTTCTATGTGTTTCCTTGCTGGATTTATAGATTTAATCTACTGGAGGTTTTAGGTTTGTGTGTGTACTTGTGTTATGGAGGTTATTGTATTTGTGATCTTGTATTCCAGTTGTGTTTTGAGTTTGTATTCTTAAGATTAAAATTTATGCGTTGTGTTCATGTTTAAGATGTAATTAGATCTGAATTCACGCTGGGGTCATCTCCGGCGGGATTGGTCTAGCGAGAGCGTTGCTGGAGAGATCTAGGGAAACAAGATAAGGCAACTAGTTACAGATTTGAGATGAGAAATTTATGTTTTCATCGGTAAATTTACTTTTCTTGGGTTTGTGTTCATGTGATTGAATATTTTGGTTTTATGTTCTTTCTTGTTCATGTTTAAGATGAGACCAGATCTGAATTCATGTGTATTTCAAGTTCTAATTTTGTTTATTTTTATTTTTTATTTTGTTAAAATAGATAAATTAATTTTCAAAATCAAAAGTTGATGTGGATGCTTATGTGTCTTTTTTAATCATTATTTTATGCTGACGTGACATTTTTTAATATTATTTTATTAGCCACGTCAGTACTTAATGTGCTAACAGTGCACTTTGTTTGCCATATCAGCAATTTCTGTTAAGTGAGTAACGGTAAGAACCAAAATGGAACGTGTTAATTGATTTAGGAACTAAAAGTAGTGAAATGAAAATGTATGGACCAAAATGGAAAAGATGAAAAATGTAGGGACTAAAAGTGCATTTACGCCAAGTACTTACAATGCAAAGAGAATTTTTTTACCAAATTGTAAGGAATACAATAGGGAACATTGCTTTTTCTTGTCATCAATCATTTGCTAAGAATTTTGTGTAAACCTATTTGTAATGCACTGCGAAATTTACATCTCCAGGTAAGATAAATTGGATAATCTTTATGGATAACACAATTTAATTAAATATATGATTTTCCATTTGTTTATTAACAAAATTTTTAAAGTTGAAGATGTACCTACCATAATCTTGTTCTTGCTGCATCAATTCCTCAAGATTCTCCTAACACTATGAGTATTCCTACTGAAATCATGACGCCAAAAGGCTAAAATGAGACATTTTTCTCCAAAACTAAGTTATCCTGCCACCCATGAGATGAAATATTTGAAGCCATCTTTCTATTAACAAAAAAAGGACTAAATCAAAGCCTACCATCAATGAAACACAAAATAAAAGTTTTTAACAGTGGTGGGTTACGGAAGTCTAATGAAGTGAACCTCAAGTGGGAAAAATGCTAACTTTTAAACCACCAGTAGGCAACTTCAATTTCGGCCAAATTACAAGTGGGTAAGTTGTAATTTGCCCTAAAAGAAATAATATTGAAAGAAATAGCACAAAATTTTATTAGTTTGGTGGAAGAAAGCAATGTTGTTTTATTTATTAGTTTTTTTGTGAGAAGAATAAGAAAAAGAATGTTGCATCTCTAGTTTATTTTGTGTTGTATGTATAGGTATGTATAGGTATATACAAGAAAGGTTGTAATGCATATACCTATAAGTGCCTATTGAAAGGTCATAACCCTTCAAATTAGATAAACCAAAAAGTGTCTATTGGAATGTCATAACCCTTCATATTAGATATACTAAAAAGTGCATATTGAAAAGTTATAATCCTTCATATTGGATATATATTAAAGGTACCTATTGACTGAAAAGGTACCTATTGAATGAAAATGTGGCTATTGACCAAAAAAATTCCTATTGAATGAAAATGTGTGTATTGACTGAAAATATGCATATTGAATAAAAATGTGTCTATTGAAGTTTCATAATCTTTTGGGTATAATTAGTGGTTCATATTAATTTGGTACCTTCATTTTAACTTCTTCTCTTTCATCTTTCATAGAAACACAAGAAACCTAAAAGTCTTTTCCAAAATTGTTATATGTGGAACCCAATAAACTTAGTTGTGTCTTGGAGAAAAATTTGTGATAACCCTTTAGAAACTCTTAGGGGGGGGGGGGGGGGGAATATTATCTAAGGATAACATTCAATTGTGCCTCCAAGTCAATCAAGCTTTTTGTTTGTCTATTGGATCATTTTGTTATTTCATTATATTACTCCTCTAAATGCCAAACATTTTGAGCAAATATACCTACTGAAAAGGTCCAAGAATCAAGCCACACCAACGGTACCAATAATAATATTGAATTATTTCTTTAAACTCCTTACGGATTTTTTTCTTCTCAAATTTCTTGTTCTTTTCCCTATGCCTTAGTCCCATCAGCAACCAAATGTTGAAAATAAAGAATTTATGCAATGAAATCCTGAAATTCAATGCCCCATACTATTCCAGAAATTCTTTTTCATTGAAATATACAAGGTCAATATCACCAACCTTGGTATCATTTGGGTACATCACAAATAGTTTTGTTCTAAGGCGAGTATGAAAGGAACCACAAAAACTCTCATTAGGGGTGGAAATTTGTGTTCACAAGTCGGGTTCATGTCATGTCGAGCCATGAATACTCAGCTATATGGGTTAAACCAAACCCGAACTGTCTAGTAAACGTATCAAAAACCCTTAACCCCTAACTCGACTTGTTTATTAAATGGGTTGACCCGACCGGACATGTTTAACTCGTTTAATTAACAAGTTATGTAAATGTGAATACAATTGACTCGTTTAATAACATGTTTGATTAATAGGTCATACCTAATCTGAATAACCTATTATCAATTTCCATATATCTAAAATTAAAATACAATTACAACCATAAATATAGTAATAAACATATAATTACAACAAAAATTAAGCAATAATAACAAAATAATAATAACAAAATTTAATACTTATATAACCTAAATAGGTCAAACGGATTAGACTGGTTCACATGTTGAATACGAACATGATTTGTTTATTAAACAGGTCAGCCGTTTCAACGCAAATATGACCCGAACCTATTTAGCCTCAACCCATGACATGTTTATAAACGGGTTAGTCGTGTTAAGTTTGCAGGTCTTGTTGGATTTTGCCATCCCTAACTCTCATCATTGATGGACATGTCTTGATCTTTCCTCCAATCTTGCTAACCTCACAACAAGGTATACAACACGGAAAATATTACGCACGATCTGAAATTTCCATTTTGGTATAGTTTGAATTAAATACTTTACAATAGGTCTAATTTTGTTTTATTTGTAAGTTTACACACCTTGAATCCTTGGGAAGATCAGGATACGTATCAAATCTCCTTGGTAAGATCACCTTGAAAATCTTCACTACCTTCTTACTTTTTTGTTGTTATCCTAATCTATTTGCTAATGAATAATTTTTAGTTTTTTGTTTTCTTGGTTTCTGAACATTCTTTTCCTCAATGACTGTTTTTGGATTTAATATATATTCTCATGTGAAATGGTGACTAGATACTAAAACTTAATGGATAAATGAAAAGCTACAGCTGTTCGGTTATTTTAAAATGTATATGTGACATAAATTTATATAGCCACGTAGCACATTAAGGAGTGGTAAATAAAAAAAGAGTGAAATGAAAGAAGTATGCATTGCTTGTGCTATGAGCCTATGAAAAAAAAAATTAAAACTTGAAATAAGATAATAATAAGATATATGGTATCAATTATAAACCATTTCCTAGTACAAACTAGTAGATCTTATTGACACTTTACAGAATATGGAAATTTTATAGGTTGGCAATCTCTATGCGTCTAGGGCAACACATAGGTAGATGAGCACCAACTTGATAGTTGGAAAATTTATTCGTGCCAACATTGAATCAGGGCTTAGAGGTGATTGGTAATGGCTAACACATTGCTGCTTAGCTGAGTAAATGTGGTACTCAAAGAAGCTATTGGAGACTTGACGGATTGATCTTGGAAACCTTGCTCACACGAGGCTGCATCGTTCATGGCAGCTGAGACCCAAGTCTTAACATCATTATATTTCTTAGATCCCAAGGCAGTGGTCGAGGACTGAATTTGATCAATTGCATCTCCATAGTTCTCAGCGCAATCGCTTGGGGCTTGCTTCAATCCCTCGTCCTTTGCTGAACCTTGCAGTTTGGTGACTTCATCATTTACTGCTCGAGCTTTAGCCCCTGTATATTTTAGTGCAACTTTGGCTATAGTCTGGAGATCTTTAGCTGATTTGGCCTCAGAGTTCGACTGAAGAGTGCTTAGGCACAAAGACTTGTACAAAGTGTAACCACAAGCTTGATCAATCAAGTTCTGGCAAAAAATTTGGGTTGGAAAGATAGTTAAAAGAAGCACAAAGACGAGGCTTGAAATGGGGTTCATGTTTTCAGTATAATGTTTTCTTTTCAGATAAATTTTATGTTTTTAAATAGGTAAAGTGAATGTAGCTATACTACTTTTTCTTTTTTTGTGTTTTTGAGAAACTTGTAGCTATTGGACTATGGTTATATAGAAAAAAGTTGGGATGTGATCGGTTCTAAGTTTAACTAACTATTTTGAAAGTTGATCTATAAAAAGTAAATGGAATATTTAGTGCAGGATTGAATTACATAGGATCACACAACCACACTGTTTAACTGGTCTTTTTGACCTTACAGTGGTTATATATTATGAGTTGGCTGAATAAAAAGAAACGCCAACCCAAAATATTATTATTATTAATGTACAAATATTCTGTGAATATAATATATGGGTTCTGCTAGCATGTGTAGTGCAAATTATTTTATGAAACTTTTTATGAGAAAATAAAAAAGTGATAAATATTTTTGTCAATTTTTTCAATTTCCTATAAAAGGTTTCCCAAAACTGATAGTTAATGTGCCTTAAGAACACACATTAACCAAACATATAATGAGTTAATATATATTGCACGTGGTGGCGTTTTCCTAACAACCCTAGGCTGATTGGGCTCAAGCCCCTAATTTATTTGTATTTTTTGTCAAGTTTAGTCCACAATGGGAGATTCCTAAAGTGATTTATGCTATGATGGACAACTCTCTAGTTCTATTTTACTATCGGGCTACTTCAAATCAAGCTATGCCGAAAAGGCTTTCAAGTAGCTGAGTTCCTTATTTGAAATCCGAGCAAGACTTCTCTGATGTCAAGACCGTATTTTTACTTTTCTCTTGTTTATCCTCTTCCAATTTTTGTTCCAACCTCTAATTTGGTTTTCCTTCCTCCTTTTAGACCATCCTTTTGGTGGAGTCCTTACGCAAGAAGAATAATCCACATATGTGTGGGTCCTACCACCTTAGGGCTTAAATGGTTCCTTGTGTCTATAGTACTATTCATACCTGTCAAATCATTCATCAAAGGTGGGGCCTGAATTCTGACATTGAGAAGATCATTTAGTAACTTGTCATTGACGCCAATTTTGTGCTCAGCAAGATGTTCTTCCTCATATTAACACATGTCCTCGGCGGGACCTTCTGAGGAGAGGCATCTTTGACCATGTTTCACTAGGCTAAAGTGGAAGACAATAGGACCAACTAGATTCGAATGAGCTAGGCCCAAATTAGGGGTGGGACTTTCTTTTTACACACACACACTATAGGATTTCATTGTTTCGTTTTCAAGTTTTGGCGTACCAAAATATCCTCATACAAATTCTAAAATAACATATCTTCTAGTTTATTTTTCTTCCTAAAAAAACAACCAAAAAAGGTTAAAAGAGTAATATTATCTCACGTACAGAAGGAAAAAAAAATGTTATTCTCATCACTCATTCATACTCAAATACTTCAATTTTCTTTATTAAAAAAAAAAAAAAAATCTTCTACCAAAAAAATGTTAAAAGTGTAATACTATCTCAAGTACAAAAGGAAAAAAAACTGTTATTCTCACCACTCATTTGTATTTAAATGTATGATTCCTATCTATATTTGTAATCTATTTGTATTCAAATACTTCAATTATCTTTATAAAAAAAAAATACAAAATTACTTCAAAAAAAAAAAAAACTCACTACCTCACACAAAAACTACTTATTCTTATCCCAAAATGTTTATGTTTTTTCTAATTCAAATTTTATACATTTATCACAAATCCCCATCCATCCACACTAATGTATATTATATTTCTTTTTTTTAAAACTCAATATATATATATATATATATATATATATATTTACTTATCATAATTCTTATCCCAATCAATAAACTTCAATGTCCCAATGAGTTTCAACTTTTTACGGCCCTCTATCTTATTTTTAAACATTATTTCACATTTTCTTACCTTTTTTTAAAAAAAAAAAAAAATACACAGGTATTTATATATTACTTTTACACATTATAACACTAAATAAAAAAGAGTATTATTACACACGCAAAGTGCATGTGATGAGTCTAGTATTACTAATAATAAGATCCTTTGTTTAGATTTCATCATTTTGCATACTAAAATATCCTCACATAAATTTTTAAACTCTCTAAAATATCCCAACCTTTTTATATATGTTTTCTTTAGAATCCTTCTGTAAAATGTAAATAAGTATAAAAGGAATTAAGAGTACAATTCCGAGGACACAATTGTCAATTCGATACATAAGCCCCTCTTCTTCTATAGAAGGACTTTTCAAGATTGGGGTTTTAGCACTTTGTTCTACCTCATTTCTCTCTGCTGTCTATGAGCCACCACGCCAATATTCCATGGTTTTTGCCTTCTCTGTTCTTTATTTTCATTTGGGTATCCTTATTTTAAGTCTTTTTCTATTTCTGCGGTTTAAATTTCTCGCACATAGTTCTTCTTGGCAACCCCTTTTCCAAGGAAATGGCTTCAAAGATTTTATTTGTGCGTATATTGAATTTAAAGAAATCCTCTCTGGTTGAGCTTTCTCCTTCTCAATGTCCATGGAGATCTGCTCCAATGTTATTGGATTACATTTTTCTTTCAAACCCTTTAGGAATTGGCTTTATGTTGTATCAGGGACGGAACTAGGATTCATATTCGGGAGGGCCAAAGTTTAAAACCAAAAAAAAAAAAAAAAAATTATGAAAATAAAAACTAACATCTATTTCATATTCAACAAAATACTACATACAAAATAAGTATTTCTTAAATGTTTCATATTATAAAACACATTAACAAAGTATAACATACAAAATTAGTGTTTCTTATTTTGTGCACGATTTTTGTTTAGTTCATATTTATTTTTTTATTTTGTTTTTGTAGTTAAAGGGGCATGGATTTTATTTATTAATTTTTTTTCTTGTAGGTCAATATCTAAATATTTTAGAGGAGGAAAGACAAATATATATATATATATATATATAAATATATAAAGGCAAACCTTAATTTTTTGTATACCAATTATTTATTTATTTTTAATTGGGGGGGGGGGGGGGCATGGCCCCCCTTTGCCCTATTGTAGTTCCGCCCCTGTGTTGTAAACATTTAACGGAAGTGATTGTTTCTTGGTATAAGACATTCTTGACAGTTAGAAAATGATAAAGATTTTTTAGAATATGCATATGTATTTGTTAGGACATATGTGGTTCAAGTTGTTTTGAACATATGCCATTATTTTATGTAATTGGCTTATTCTTTGACAAAATGAACTTTACTTGTAATTGGGTAGAATTAGGATGTATTTAACGCTTCAAGAAACTGTGTTTCAAGATCAAGTGTTGAAATCATCAAGTCAGTCCAAGAAACAAGCTGGAAAGTGCAAGTTACTAAATCTCGACACCTAGTCTCGACATATGCATCTATCGAGTTTCAGAAGCTGTTTCAGCCCCGAGGCTCGACAACTTCTCGACAGATCCTCGACATCTCTATCTGTCGAGATTTAAGGAAAACAGATTCTAAGTTCTGTTTTGATTTTAATCCGTGAATGTGTCTTTAGGACTTATTTTCTTCTAACCCTAAACATATAAAAGTATTATTTTAAGGGCCGTCGTAGGAGGCATTAGTACAGAAGTTGCATAAGCATTGAGAAATCTTTGTTCAAGCTATTTGTGATCCAAAACAAAGTTCATGCCCTAGTTTATATCTCTTGTGAAGAAGTTGCTGTGTAATGTGCACCGTAGGGTTTTGTAACCAAGTATCTTCTTGATCTTCATCGTGTGGATGAATTGAAGAACTTTGCAGCCAACAACTCTCTCTCTAGTTGGTGAATTGAAGTCGTGTACTGGGATCCGCGCAATTGGTTAGTCACGTACTGAGAGCCGTGCATCAAAAGGAGAAACTGTCACTACAGAACAAGTCCAATTGGGTATAGGAGTAAGGGTTCAACTGTAGTTTGGTAAGGTACTGAGATTCCTTTACTTGTAACCGCTTGTTATGATAATAGTAGAGTTTCGAGAGTGGTGACCTTAAATCACCAGGTGAGGTTTTTGTCTTGTAGGTTTTCCTCATTCGTAAACAAATCATTGTGTTATTTATTTTCCGCTGCATACTTTAGTTTATTGGTGATTTATTTGTACTACCACGTAATTTGCATGTTAACTTGATTAATTAAAAACTTGGCTAATTAATCAACTTAATTAATCACAAGGGATCAACGCATATGTGGCATATCAATATTTATAATAAATTATATTTTATAGAAGTGTAAGTTATGATTCTCTAACATGTACATATATTTGAAATTCCATACACAAGATACCATGAAATATAATACCAGTTAGGTACCAAAAAAGAACAGTACCCAGTTGTTTGTCAAAATGATTGATTTATTGGGGAACTAGTTTTTGGCCAATATGTTCTTTAGATTGAAGAATGCCAAGAGCCTTGTACAACTGGTCAGCATCTCTTGATTTTTCTAATGGATCTATCAAAGGTTGAAATCCCTTATCTCCAATTAGCAGGTCAAAAAAAAAAAAAAAAAAAAAACGAGAAGTAAAAAAAAGGACAGAGAGATGCCCTATTAAGAACACTCTTACCAAATATAACTTTCTTGAAACCATTGTCAACTTACTGCTTACCATAAAGAATCACAGCAAAACATAGAAGTACTTACAATGCAAAAAGATTTCTTGTCATTAATCATTTGCTAAGAATTTTGTGTAAAAATGTTTGTAGTGCACTTCGAAAATTACATCTCCAGGTAAGATAAATTGGATAATCTCTATGGATAACACAATTTTATTGAATATATGATTTTTCATTTTTCTGTTAACAACAATTTTAAATTTGAAGCTATACATAGCATAAGCTTGTTCCTGCTACATCAATTCCTCAAGATGCTCCTAACACTATGAGTAATCCTACTGAAAATATGACGCCAAAAGACTAAAACGAGCCATTTTTCTCCAACATAAAGTTATCTTGCCACCCATGAGAAGAAATATTTGAAGCCATCTTTCTATTAACAAAAAAGGACTAGCCACCATCAGCTCACTAAAATCAAAGCCTACCACTAATGAAACCAAAAAGAAAAAAAAGAAAAGAAAACAGTTTTTAACGGTGGTGAGTTACGGAAATCTAATGGAGTGAACCTTAAGTGGGCAATGTGCCAACTTTTAAATCACAGATAAGCAACTTAAATTTTGGCCAAAATACTGGTGAGTAAATTTTAATTTGCCCTAAAAAAATGATATTGAAAGAAATAGCACAAAATTTTATTAGTTAGGTAGAAGAAAGCAATGTTGTTTTATTTATTAGTTTTTTTGTGAGAAGAACAAGAGACAGAATGTTGCGTTTCTAGTTTAGTTTGTGTTGCATGTATAGGTATGTATAGATATATACAAGATAAGTTGTAATATATATACCAAAAGGTGCTTATTGACCGAAAAAAATGTTTATTGAATCAAAATTTGCTTATTGACTGAAAATGTCATATTGAATGAAATTGTACATTTTGAAGTGTCATAATCCTTTGAATATAAATAGTGGTTCATATTCTTTTGGTATCTTTTTTTTTTTTTTTTTTTTTTTTAACTTCTTCTCTTTCATCTTTTTTAGAAACACAAGAAACCTGTAAGTTTTCTCCAAAATTGTTATTTGTAGAACCCAATAAACTTAGTTATATCTTGAGGACAAATTGTTGGTAACCCTTTAGAAACTCCTGTGGGGGGGAATATTATATAAGGATAACATTCAATTGTACCTTCAAGTCAATCAAATTTTTTGTTTGTCTGATGAATCATTTTGTTATTTCATTATAATACTCCTCTAAATTCCCAACATTTTGAGGAGTTGATTTTTTTTGTTAGTAATTTTTTTTGTTAAATAGTAGAAAGGTTTAGGAATCAAGCCACACCAATGGTCCCAACAATAATACTAAATGATTTCTTTAAACTCCTTACAAGTGTTTTTCTTCTCAGATTTCTTATTCTCTTTCATATGCCTTAGTCCAATATACAACCAAATGTTTTGAAAAATAAAGAATTTCTACTGCAAAATCTTGAAATTCAATGCCCCATACTATTCCAAAAATTCATTTTCATTGAAATATACAAGGTCAATATCACCAACCTTGGTATCATCTGGGTACATCACAAACAGTTTAGTTCTAAGGCAGGCATGATAGGATTCACAAAGACTTTCATTAGGGGTGGCAATTCATTTTCCCAGGTCGGATTCGTGTCGTGTCGAGTCGTGAGTACTCGGCTATATAGGTTGACTTGAACCAGACCTGTTTATAAATGTGCCAAAAATCCTAAATCCCTAACCCGGCCTGTTTATTAAACAGGTTAACCCGACATGACACATTTAACCCATTTAATTAACAAAATATGTAAAGGTCAATACAATTGACTTGTTTAACAACTTGTGTGATTAGTAGGTCATACCTGACTTGAATAACCTATTATTAATTTCCATATATCTAAAATTAAAATACAATTATAATCATATATATAGTAATAAACATATAATTACAACAAGAAAAAAAGCAATAATAACAAAATTTAATACTTTTTATAACTTAAACAAGTCAAATGGGTCAGACGGGTTCACATGTTGAACACGAACACGACCAGATTATTAAACAGATCATCCGTGTTGACCCAAATATGACCCGAACCCGTTTAGCTTGAACCCATGACCTATTTACAAACGGATTAGTTGTGTTAGGTTCACGGGTTGTCAGATTTTGCCACCCCTAACTCTAATCATTGATCTGGACATGTCTTGATCTTTCCTCCAATCTTGCTAACCTCACTTCAAGGTATACAACACTGGACATATTACGCATGATCTGTAATTTTCATTTATGTACAGTTCAAATTAAATACTTTACAATACGTCTAATTTTGTTTTATTAGTAAGTTTACACACCTTGAATCCTTGTTAAGATCGGGATACGTATCAAATCTCCTTGGTAAGATCACCTTGAAAATCTTCACTACCTTCTTTCATTCTTTTTTTTGTTGTCCTAATCTATTTGCTAGTGACTAATTTTTGGTTTTTGTTTTCATGGTTTCTAAACATTCGTGTTCACAATGACAGTTTTTGTTTTAATATATAATCTCATGTGAAACGGTGACTAGATATTGAAACTTAACAAACAAATGAAAAGCCACAACTGTTTAGTATTTTTAAATGTATATGTGGCATAAATTTATATTGTCACATGGTGCATTAAGGAGTAGTAAAAAAAAAGTCAAACATTTTGTTTTTATATTACACTAGTACCTAACCCGTGCGATGCATGGGAATAGATATTGAATGAATTTTAAGAAAAATAAAAAGCCATTATTTTTTAGATGGAGTAGTAAGCAAAAATGCATAAATTTTTTTTTTTAAAATGATGTTGAAACAAATAATACAAAGTTTTATTAGTTAGGCAGAAATAAACAATGTTGTTTTATTTATTAGTTTTTGTGGGAAGGAATAAGAGACAAAATGTTGCGTCTCTAGTTTAGTTTGTGTTGTATATATAGGTATGTATAAGATAGGTTATAATATATATGCCAAAATGTGCCTATTGAAATGCCATATCCCTTCAAATTTGATATACCAAAAGGTGAGATCATAACCCTTCATATGGGATATACCAAGACGTGCCTATTGAAAAATGAAAAAGCACAAATGTTTGGTAAATGTATAGATGACATTAATTATGTAATCACGTGACGCAATGAGTGGTTAACAAAAAGTCACACATTTCGCTTTTATATTATATATAGATATAGATGTGTTATATTTTTCTTTATCTTTTTTTTTTTTTTTTTATACAACTAAACTTTTTAAAGTTTCAGTTCGAAAAAGAAATCTTTTTAAAGTTTCAAATTAATTTTTCAAATTTATCATTCTTTTAAGAATATTATTACCACGTTAATCAAATCTTATCGCAAATTTATAATAATTGCTATTACTGAAATAATTGATAGGCACATTTAAATACATAGCCATGTAGATTGTATTTTGATATAAACTCAAATTCTTTCTTACACAGTATCTAAGAATTAACTCAAACCAAAATTATAAAAGGGAGAGAAAGTAAATATGAAGAGAAACTCAAAAAACACAACACCAAATTGTATCAACCTAATACAAATATATAATAAACACAAAAAATCATCAATCTAAAGTAGAGTTGCAAGAAAGAATAATAATAATACAGAGAGAGAGAGAGAGAGAGAGAGTAATCACTTTTTTTAGAAGAAAACGCAAGAGAAATAGCAAATTTATATAAAAGAATACAAAAGAAAATGTATAGTTGTAAACACCAAATTATCCAAGTAATGCTACGTAACAAAATAACGATATATCATTACATAATGTCATAAAGTAACATCTAACAATCAAAGAAATGAAAAGAGCAAAGATAACAAATTAAAACACAAGAAAATCACATCAACCTAAAGTAGAATTCAATACAAAAATTTATCAACCTAAATTAGAGATGCAATAAAGAATTAAAAATCCATTGAGAGAGAGAGAGAGAGAGAGAGAGAGAGAGAGAGAGAAAGAATCCACTAAAAGTGGGGGGGGGAATATTGAAGTGTAATTTCAAGGTGAGAATTTAATAAAGAGAAAAATAATTAAAAATAAGAGAACAAAATGTTAGAAATAGGTGGATGATGTAACAGCTAACATTACTAGTGTTTAGTCACTAGTGCACCATCCTTTTGGGCTCCTTTCTTTTATTGAGACTCTGTATTAAATTCTCCTCTTTTTTTTTTCTTTTTTTTTTAAATTTTTTATTCTATAATGTCTACGCTATGAGTACGTTGCATTAGACCTAAGAATTAACATGCATATATATTATTGCAGCTAATATTGATTGTGTTAGGGCCTTAAGAAGCATGCATTGCTTATGCAATGAGTCTATGAAAAAAAAAATGAAATAAGATAATACTAAGATGTATTGTATCATTTATAAACTATTTCATAGTACAGACTAGTAGATGTTATTGATACTTTATAGAGTATGGAAATTTTATAGGTTGGCAATCTTTGCGCGTCCAGGGCAACACAAAGGTAGATGTGCATGAACTTGATAGTTGGAAAATTTATTTGTACCAACATTGAATCAAGGCCTAGGGGTGATTGGTAATGGCTAACACATTACTGCATAGCTGAGTAAATGTGGTACTCAAAGAAGCTATTGGAGACTTGACGGATTGATCTTGGAAACCTTGCTCACACGAGGCTGCATTGTTCATGGCAGCTGAGACCCATGTCTTAACATCATTATATTTCTTAAATCCCAAGGCAGCGGTCGAGGATTGAATTTGATCAATTGCATCTCCATAGTTCTCAGCGTAATCGGTTAGGGCTTGCTTCAAGCCCTTGTCCTTTGCTAAACCTTGCAGTTTGGTGACTTCAGCATTTACTACTCGAGGTTTAGCCCCTGTATATTTTAGTGCAACTTTGCAGTGGCGATTCCAGGATTATTTTCTAGGGGGTTCAATAAAATAAATAAATTATACAAAATTTTAAGCAAAAGATAAATTAAATATATTGACATCACAAAAAAAAAAAAAAAAAAAACAAAAACAAAACAAAAAGCCTTCTATGTTATTTCGTATTTTGAAATTGTTGCATGATATCTTCATTATCCATCCTACTAGCTACATCTGTTTCAATGTACATAGTCAACCAATCATTCATCCACTAATTTCTCATTTTTATTTATTTATTTAAGATTTCTTAAGATCTAAATGAGCTTTTTCTAAGGTTTAAGATTAGCAAATTTTACTTCTGTTTTTGGGCTAATTAAAATTTTTTCCTAAATTTTAGTTCAAATTGATTTGTTATTGAGATTTTTCTGTGTATTTAAAAAGGTTAAGATATTGTTAAGATGATTATATTTAAGTTTATTTTAGTTGGGCTTAAGGTTAGGATGTTCAAATTTTTATTTAAAGTGTCAAAATAGGAAAAGTAAAATAAAAAATATTATAATAATTTTTTTCTTGGGTGCAATTCAGGGGGGTTCATTTGAACTTCCTGGGCTCCAAGTGAAGCTGCCCTGCATCTTTGGCTATAGTCTGGAGATCTTTTGCTGATTCTTCCTTAGAGTCTGATTGAAGAGTGCTTATTCACAGTGTCTTCTACGAAGTGTAACCACAAGCTTGATCAATCAAACTCTGGCAAAAAATTTGGGTTGGAAAAACAGTCAAAAGAAGCGCAAAGACGAGGCTTGAAATGGGATCCATGTTTTCACTATAATGTTTTCTTTTCAGATAAATTTTATGTTTTTAAATAGGTATAGTCAATGTAGCTATAGTACTTTTTCTTTTTCCTTTTTCTTTTTTTTTTTTGTGTTTTTGAGAAACTTGTAGCTATTGGACTATGGTTATATAGAAAAAAAGTTGGGATGTGATCAGTTCTAAGCTCAACTACCTATTTTGAAAGTTGATCTATAAAAAGCAAATGGAATATTTTAGTGCAGGATGGAATTACATATGACCACATAATCACACTGTTTAACCGGTCTCTTTGACCTTACAGTGGTTATATATTATGAGTTGGATGAATAAAAAGAAACTCCAACCCAAAACATGATGATGATGATGATGATGATGATGATTATTATTATTATTATTATTATTATGAAAAAATATTATGTGAATATAATATATGGGTCATACTAATGTGTGTAATGTAAATCATTTTATAAAACTTTTTATGGAAAAATAAAAAAGTGATCTATGTTTTTGTCAGTTTTTTCAATTTTCTATAAAAAGTTTCCTAAAATAGATAGTTAATGTGTGCCCTAAGGATATAAATTAACCAAACCCATAATGCTCTTTATATATATTGTGGTGGTGTTTTCCTAACAACCCTAGGTTGATTGGGCTCAAGCCCCCAATTTATTTATATTTTTAGTTGGGTTTAGTCCACAATGGGATATCCCTAAAGTGATTTAAGCTATGACGGACAACACCCTAGTTCTAAATACTATCGGGCTACTTCGAATCAATCCTAGCTGAGAAAGCTTTCAAGCAGCCGAGTTTCCTATTTGAAATCCAAGCAAGACTTCTCTAATCCCAAGACCGTGTTCTCACTTTTCTCTCGTGTATCCTTCTCCTACTTTTTGTTCCAACCCCTTATTTGGTTTTCCTTCCTCCTTTTATACCATCCTCTTAATGGAGCCCTTATGATGGCAATATATTCCACACGTGTGTGGGCCCTACTACCCTTTGGGCTTAAGTGGTTCTTTGTGTCTACAGTACTATTCATACTTGTCAAATCATTTATCAAAGGTGGGGCTTGAAGTCTAACATTGAGAAGACCATTTGGTAACTTGTGCTTGATGCCAATTTTGTGCTTAGCAATATGTTCGTCCCCATATTAACACATGTCCTTGATGGGGTTGGTTATCATCAGTGGGACCTTCCAAGGTGAGGAATCTCTGACCATGTTTCATTGGGCTAAAGTGGAAGACAATATGACCAGTTGGATTCAGAAGGGCTAGGCCCAAATTTGGGGTGGCCTTTCTTTTTACCCTCACTACATACATACATATATATATATATATATATATATATATATATATTATATATATTATACTAATAACAAGATTCTCTGTTTAGGTTTCATTATTTTGCGTAATAAAATATTCTCACAAAAATTCTTAAATTTCTAAAATGCTCCAACCTTTTATATATATGTTTTCTTTAGAATCCTTCTGTAAAATGTATGTAAGTATAAAATGGTTTTTTGGATTGTTAATTTGGTTTTAAAAGGAATTAAGAGTGCAATCCCGAGGACACAATTGTCATTTTGATACATAAGCCCCTCTTCTTCTATAGGACTTTTCGAGATTAGGTTTTTAGCACTTTGTTCTGCCTCTTTGCTCTTTGTTGTCTATGAGCCACCCCGCCAATATTCCATGGTTTTTGCTTTCTATGTTCTTTATTTTCATTTGAGTATCCTTATTTTGAGTCTTTTTCTCTTTCTGGGGTTTAAATTTCTGGCACATAGTTCTTCTTGGCAACCCCTTTTCCAAGCAAAATGGTTTTGAGGATTTTATTTGTGTGTATATTGAATTTAAAGAAATCCTCTCTGCTTGAGCTTTCTCCTTCTCAATGTCCATGGAGAAATCCTCTCTGCTTGAGCAACCCCTTTTCCAAGCAAAATGTACATTTTTCTTTCAAACCCATTTAGGAATTGGCTTTATATTGTACAACATTTAATGCGTGTTTATTTCTTGGTATAAGACATTCTTGACAATTAGAAAATCATAAGGATATTTAGAATACAGATATGTATTTATAAGAAATTATATTTTATAGAAGTGTTAGTTATGATTCTCTAACATGAACATATATCTGAAAACCCATATAAAAGAGGAACATTTCATATACAAGATATCATGAAATATAATACCAGTTAACTACCCAAAAAGAACAATACGCAGTTGTTTTTCAAAATGATTGATTTATTGGGGAACTAGTTTTTGGCCAATATGTTCTTTAGATTGAGGAATGCCAAGAGCCTTGTACCCCTAGTCAGCATCTCTTGATTGTTCTAATGGATCTATCAACGGTTGCAATTCCTTATCTCCAATTAGTAAGTCAAATAATAAAAAAACGATCGAGAAGTAAAAAAAAAAAAAAGATGATGATAGAGAGATGCCCTATTAAGCAAAAAGATTGGTTGACATATTTTAATATTTCTAATTTGATAATTGCAACATTAAAGGTAATCTCTTATCTTCAGTTATCGAATTATTTTGAAATAAAAATAAATTATAATTGAGGGATGTTGTATTATTCATCTTCAAGTTAGTGATTAACTCCACAGTGTATAATGTTAAGCAGATGTTAGATAATGAACATGGCTTCTTCATTTTCAAGTTAGTGATTAACTCCACAATTTTATAATGTTATGCAAATGTTAGATTTTTTTTAAAATATTATTATTGATAGGAGCAAATGTTAGATATTGAACATGAGTTTTGTGCATAATGAGGTTCGATTTGTAAAAACCTGTGAAAGTGGTTGACAAATTAGATTAAACTAGTCACGAACCTATGCGATGTATGTGAATATATTTTATTTTGTACTGTGATATAAAATATAATTTATTCTCTAAAATTTATGTAAGATAATTTGTTTTCCTTAAGAATTAAATTATTTCTAATAGTATTTTCCATCTCTCAATATCCACAAATGGTCAAATATTTTCATTATATTATTTTGGTTTTCTTTTATAAACTTGGGCATGTTTGACTGTTATTATTCTTTTTTGAAGTGATCTATATTCTTTAAAATTATTTTATAATCTTTTATATTTTTCTTTATCTTTTTTTTTATTTTATAAAATTATACTTTTTAAAGTTTTAGTTCTAAAAATAAATAAAATAAAAACTTTTAAAAGTTTCAAATTAATTATTCAAATTTCTCATTCTCTTAAGAATATTATTATTATGATAATCAAATTTTATTAAAAATTTATAATAATTACTATTACTAAAATAATTGATAGGCACATGTAAATACATAAACATGTAAATTGTATTTTGATATAAAAGAATTAACTCAAACCAAACTATTAATAGGGAGAGAAAGTACATGTGATGGGAAACTCAAAAACGCACCACCAAAATGTATTGACCTAATGTAGAGATACAAAAAAAAAAAAAAAACAAAAATTCATCAATCTAAAGTAGAGTTGCAAGGAAGAATAAATGAGAGAGAGAGAGAGAGAGAGAGAGAGAGAGAGAGAGAGTAGTTACCTTTTTTAGGAGAGAATGTAAGAAAAATAGCAAATTTATACAAAAAAAGATTAAGAAAAAAAAAAGGTATAGTTGTAATTTGTAAACACCAAATTATCCAAGTCATGCTACTTAATAGAATAACATTATATAATGTTATAGGATAACATCGAACAATCAAAAAAATAAAAAGAAAAAATATTACAAATTAAAACACAACCAAATTGCAATTCAAAGTAGAGTTCAACACAAAAATTCATCAACCTAAATTAGTGATACAATAAAGAATTAAAAAAAAATTCTAGAGAGAGAGTGACAGAGAAAGAGAGAGAGTATTCACCCTTTTGTGTGAGTAAAATATGGATTGAATGGAAGAGAGAATAACAAAAGTTTATACTACCTCCATCCCAATTTGTTTGTCCTGTTTGAAAAGTCAAACATTTTAAGGAAACATTATTTATTGTCTTATCTGTCTTATAAAAATGTATAAGTTTTCAAAACTACCCTTAAATAAATTTATCAAAAAATAGTTTTGAAAATAAAATAGGGGTATAATAGGAACATTAGTAAGTTAATGACTTTTATTTTTAGAAACAGGACAATATTTTGGGACATTCCAAAATGGAATAGAGGATAAATAAACTACGACGGAGGGAGTAGTAAATAAATTGGGGAAACGAAGAGACAAAATAAAAGGAAGATGAATGGATGAAGGAATTGAAAATTTGTAATGTTGAGAAATAGAATAATGGGAAGATAAAAGGGTAAAAGTGGGGGGAATATTGAAGGAAGTGTAATTGTAATGTGAGAATTTAATAAGGTGAAAATTAGTTAAAAAAGAGAGAGAGAATGTTGTAAATGAGCTGCTAATGTGGCTTAATAAAAAAAGTAATAATACTAAGTTTTAACTTTTATACATATATATGGTCATGAATTAAACTTGAAGCGAAATTGATCTAATTTATACTAAATTTAGTTTATTATGTAGTTTGCCTATACCTAGGTTGAAATTAATTTTTATAATGTTTTTTATATGCTTTTTTGAATGAAAAGCATCAAACATAGAACAAATTTTTTAAATTAAGAAAAACTATCAAACCAAGAAAACTCACAATTCAATAGAATTTGATGACTTGTTAAACACCTCTTTGGCCACTAGTCTCAGATCCATTTCTACAGTGAATTTAATTGCAGCACTTATGCATTCTCTGTTTCATGTCTGATTTTTATTTCAAACCTTAAAAAAAAAAAAAAAAAAAAAAATTATTCCCGTCCTATGAATTTATTACCTGGGAGGTGGTAGTTAGTTAGCATTACCCATCGATGTGAAACAATGTTCTGGGTCCGTCCTTTTCAAAGCAAAGAAAAGGAAATGAAAAAAAAAATGGGATTCAAATGATTTTGTAGCTTATACTTGGTACCACTGTCCTTAAAATTAAAGTGGGTCATGCATAGTGTGGGTTTAAATTAGTGCAATTGGTAAATTCCTCTTATTGAATAAAAGATCTAAGATGGAATCTTGTCAAAACCATAAAGAAATCTATTAATATGTTGACCTAATTGTAAGAGCGATTAACTAATTAGCATATAATACAATGTCAAATATTTTGGTAAAAAAAAAAAAAAGTGAAGAAGTAAAGGTTTTAAACCGCAAATCAGATCCCTATCATTCTGGCTTAAGCTTATTTTCCTACCATTCATTCAAGCTGGTTGAAGACAATTACTATGACAACTACAACCAATTAAGGAGAGAGAAGAGAGCAGAGTCATTAATTTCAATGTATTGACTAAAAACCAGCAAAATCGAATCTGTATGCCTATCATAATGTCAACTACAAGAATCAATTCCTTCATAGTATAATTGTTACTAGTGGCTAGTTAGAGTAGTCACTAGTGCACCAACCTTTTGGGCTCCTTTCTTTTATTGAGACTGCATTAAAGTCTCCTTCTTGTTTTTTTCAATTCTATAATGTCTAAGCTAGAGGTACGTTGCATTAGACCTAAGAAATAACATGCATTCTATTGCAGCTAATATTGGTTGTGTTAGGGCCTTAAGAAGCATGCATTGCTTGTGCTATGAGCCTATGAAAAAAAAAACATGAAATAAGATTATAATAAGATGTATTGAATTGTATCAATTATAAACCATTAGCTAGTACAAACTAGTAGATGTTATTGATATTTTACAGAATATGGGACTTTTATTTAATTTTTTTGGTAACTAAAAACTTGAGCAACACGGAGATAGCTGAGAACCAACTTGATTGTTGGAAATTTTATTCATGTCAACATGGAATCAAGTCAGGTTACTGATAAGGCCTTCCGCATTGTTTTCTAGCTGGACAAGTGTGGTAGTCGATGCAGATATTGGAAACGTGAAGGGTTTACCCTGGAAAACATCGTCACACCTTTGTATATTGACCCAGGCCTCTGACAGCCAGGCATGAAGACTACCATAGTTGTTATCTGCCAAGGAAACGCCCGCGGCCTGAAGTTTCTCGACTACAGTCAAATAGTAATCAGAGCAACTGCTTAGGGCTTTCTTCAAACCCTCGTCCGTTGCTGAATTTTTCAGTTTGATGATTTCGGTATCTACATCGCTAGCTTTATTCCATGTATGTTTTAATAAAAGTTGGGCTATAGTCTTGAGAGTTGTAGCTGACTGGGCATCAGGGTCCGATTTAAGAGTGTCTAGGCACAGAGAACTGTAAAAGGTGTAACTACAAGCTTGTTCAATCAAGGGGGTCTGGCAAAGAATTTGGGTTGGAAAGACAGTCAAAAGAAGCACAAAGACGAGGCTTGAAATGGGATTCATGTTTCCACTATAATGTTTTCTTTTCAGATAAATGTTATGTTTTTAAATAGGTGTGGTCAATCTAGCTATTGGGCTTCTTCTTTTTTTGTGTTTTTGAGAAACTTGTAGCTATTGGACTATATATGGTTATATAGAGAAGAGTTGAGATCTGATCAGTTCTAAGTTCAACAACCTATTTTGAAAGTTGATCTATAAAAAGTAAATGGAATATTTTAGTGAAGGATTGAATTACATATGACCACACAACCACACTGTTCAACCGGTCCCTTTGACCTTACAGTTGTTATTACGAGGAGTTTGTACTTAGAACCATCTACTCCCAAGTTTCTAGCAAAACTTTTCCATCTTCCCTTTATTTTTAGTTGACATAAGTAATTATTATTTGTTCGGGATTAAGTCTTGTTGTATAAGAATGTTCTTCTCTATTTCATTTAATTAATAGAAGATTCGGTACTTGTATCCAATATTAATCTATAAATTATTGGTTCCATACTTGTGACCATTATTAAGAATGAAGGGGCTTGATCTTACTCTCCTTCCTAAATAGAAATATAGGTGGAGGTGGAGGTGGAGGTGGAGGTGGAGGTGGGGGTGGGGGGGGGGGGGGGGGGGGGGAGGGGAATTGATGGGTTCTACCCCCTTAGAAATAGGGATAAGATAACCAGAATTGCACATATAAATTAAGAACAGGTTTAATAACAACTTTTTTTTCCCCATAATTAGCTAAAGTGATAAATTGTGAATGGTGGTAAATATTTAGTGAACTATAATAGACAATGTAATGTAATGTAATAGCTATTCGTAGGGTTGAACTATTCTTTAGTTAGTTATTTTTACACTACATGGAATAGTCATTCCTTATGAATAGCTATTTTTCAAAATGAGGAATAATGATTGTTCTTTAAAAAATTTGTAGTAATTATTCTTTAGCAAGTGAAATAATTTTTAAAATTAATATATATTCAAATAAACAAACTCACCATATACAAGTAACAATTATAAAAATAAAAAATCATAAAAAAAATAATTCATTTCTCTCTCAATTTAAAATTTTTTTTTTAAGGAAATATAATTGTTTGAGTAAGATGTTTCATAAAATAAATCTTAAGTTATATTCTAATGTTACAACTCATAACCAAACTTATGAACAATTTTAGTTATTCTATTACAACATATTTAATTCTTAATAATAAATATTACAATTCTTGTTGTAATCTTCATTTAGTGTGCTAAACATGCCTTTAATGGTAGGCTTATGTAAAAATAATTGTCAACCATTTACAACTTGCCAACAACAAATTGCAAAAATAAAAATTAAAGACCGTGAAATTTTGTGTCAATAGCAGAGTTGATAAGAGGAACAACAAATTGCAAAAATAAAAATTAATGAGTGGGAAATTTGTGTCAATAGCAGAGTTATTAAGAGGAACAAATCCCATGGTTGAAATTTCTAATTTTATGAATATTACCATAGTTTAAAACTGAAATGGGAAAAGACACACATTGGGTCATCATTGTATTCTGGCCCATCCCATTAGCTATAAGGTATAGATGGTTTTAATAATGTCTTCACAATATTGGCATAGACTTACGCTTTCAAAGTTTTTTTTGGTGAATGAATGTACGCGAGTTTAAAGTTTAAAAAATGCTATCATGTATGATTACATGTAATCTTGATATGGATATACTTTCTTGGAGAAGTTCCTTGTTAAACCAATCTCACATGTGCTCAAGCATTTATGTTTTGTTACTGTCTTCTTCCCCGACAGTCCTTTGCCTTGAAAACGAAGCTAGCCCTTCCCAAACTCAACTTTTCTGTGCTCTGCATTAACTCCTGTACTGGTCATAACACCTCTCTTTAAATCTACTTCCACCACCCCAAGAAGCTTAAGCAGTTAAGCTCATGAGAAGGAGCAAAGAGAGAAAAAGAGTTTTTATTTCTTAGACAGAGGGACAGGCATGGAGGGGATAGATCATAGGATTGTGAGTGTCAATGGCATCAAAATGCACGTAGCAGAAAAAGGATAAGGCCCGGTAGTACTATTCTTCCATGGCTTCCCTGAGCTTTGGTACTCCTGGCGCCACCAGATTCATGCTTTAAGCTCACTTGGATACCATGCTGTAGCACCAGATCTCCGGGGCTTCGGTGACACTGAAGCACCAACTTCCATCACCAGCTACACCTGCGATCACATTGTCAATGACCTTGTTGCTCGCATTGACTCTCTGGGTGTGGAGCAAGTGTTTCTTGTGGCACATGATTGGGGAGCCATCATGGGTTGGTACTAGTGCTTGTTTAAGCCTAAAAGAGTGAAGGCATTTGTGTGCCTTAGTGTTCCATTCACGCCAAGGAGTCCACAGATGTAGCCAATGGATAGAATGCGAGGTTTCTTGGAGATGACTGCTATATATGCAGATTTCAGGTTCTTGTTTTGTTAACATAACCAGATTCGGCTTCTTGTATGCTTAAATGATCATGTTTTAGTATAAAATCTTATTCTTTTAATCCCATTTACCTCTTTGGTACCAAGTTTCTATGAAACAGCTGAAACAGTAAGGTAAGCATGCTTGTTTGATTTGAGCAAAGGCTCTCTAAGTCACATTATTTGCTTTGCTATGATTCTTGCTCAAGATTTTTAGGCTTAGACTTTAGTACACGTTACATTTCCAAGTTATAAGAGGCTAATCTTGGACTTTGAAAATTGAAAACCAAAACTTGGTAACTAATATCTTATATCGCCACCCAATTTTACTTTAATATTTCCATATGTGTTGCAGGCACCAGGAGAAATTGAAGCTGAGATTGCTGAATTAGGTACAGCAAATGTACGCAAGACCATTTTCTCAATTAGAAAACCAGGTCCACCCTGCTTCCTAAAGGAAATGCATTTGGAATCTGCACCAATGCTTCAATTTCCTTGCCCTCTTGGCTTTCAGAAGAAGAGCTTACTTATTATGTCACAAAATTTGACCAGAAAGGCTTCACTGGAGGATTGAACTACTACCGAGCAATTGACCAGTATGTTACAAACTTAAATGAAAATGTTTCAAAATCTAAATATCAAAACATTTCTTATGCTTAAGACTTGACATTTAACAAATTCTAGGTGCCCATTTCACTTTTAAGGTTTTAATTCTTAAATCCAACTATGTATAGAGAGTCATGCTTTTTAAAATGACTATATCTTAGATTTGTAATATTTAATATGAAATAGGAGATTGATTCATTTCAAATGGACTTGATCCTCTTCCAAGACGCTCACCCAGCTTGTTTTTAATCAACAAAAGAACCAAAATCTTGGGCTCACATCAAATATTAGCATGAAAACTTAAAGCTTGGCCTTCCTAAACGTTAAATGTCCCAGTACTTTGATATTCATAAAACAAATGTTTGATAATTTGTTTCTAATTGTTGTAAAAGCGGAAGATTTAATACCAATTTGCTGAGAATAGTAAAAGCATGAATATCAATTTGTTGTGTGTGTATCCAAATAACATTGGGTTTGTGCAAAATAGAAATAGAACTACAAAAGAAATAATCACACGGGAACACAAAGATTTACGTGGTTCGGTTTTCGGCCTACATCCATGGGCGGTGTCAAGGAGAAAATTTCACTAACAAAATGAAGAGATTACAAAGGTAGTACCTAAAACACTCTCACAAAACCCAAGCCCCAAATACACCCAAAGAGCTCTCAATCCCAGAGACACGTGACTCTCAAAACAAAGCACGGCTTAGAACTCTAAAATAATATGCAGCTGTGTTTTTTTTCACCAACCCAGAAGATTGCCGCATAACAAATATACTTATATAAAGTATAAGTCAGCTAGGGTATATTAGAGAGAGCATATCACAAAGTTGGCTATACAAGTCCTAATATAACTAGGACTTGGTTTACAAATCCTTCCAAGACAAGGACTATGCACTCTCACGTGCACTATTCAAGCCACTAGTCATAACAAATCTCCACCTTGGCTTGAATTTGGTCAAGCCCCACAAATGAAACTTCTCCACTGCCAACACTAAAACCCCCAAGGGCCATCACAAACTGCAAATGCCAATCAAGTCCAAGCAATGCTTGAACTTGTGCAAAGGAACTGTCTTGGTCATCATATCTGCTGGATTGTCTGTTGTAGCAACCTTTCTAACTGCAACTATGCCTTCAGATACAGTCTCACGAATGAAGTTATATTTGACAGCAATGTGTTTAGATCTCTCATGATACATCGGATTTTTAGTCAAATGTATGGCACTCTGATTATCACAAAATACAACAGAATCATCTTGTTGTAAACCCAGATCACCAACCAAACCCTTCAACCAAATAGCTTTCTTCACTGCCTCTGTTGCTGCCATATACTCTGCCTCTGTAGTAGACAAAGCAACTGTTGATTGTAACGTTGCTTTCCAACTGATGACACTACCAGATAATGTGAAAACATAACCTGTCAGAGATTTCCTCTTATCCAAATCACCAACAAAATCAAAATCAACAAATCCAATAACACTGCCACTATTAGTAGAAGCCCTGTTAGATACCAGACTAATGTTTGCAGTACCTCTCAAATATCGAAGAATCCATTTCACAGCTTGCCAATATTCTTTACCAGGATTATCCATATATCTACTAACCACACTAACTGCATGTGAAATATCTAGACGAGTGCATACCATAGCATACATTATGCTACCCACTGCACTAGAATAAGGGACATGAGACATATACTCCTTTTCCTCCTTAGACTTTGGTGACAAAGCAGTTGAAAGTTTAAAATGTGCTGCTAATGGAGTACTTACTGGCTTAGATTGCTCGAAACGTTCAAGTACTTTCTCAATATAATTCTTTTGTGACAGAAATAATTTGCCAGCTTGTCGATCTCTATGAATCTCTATTCCCAAAATCTTCTTAGCTGCACCAAAATCTTTCATCTCAAATTCACCACTAAGCAAAGTCTTTAGCTTGTTTACCTCTACCAGATTCTTAGCTGCAATGAGCATATCATCAACGTATAGCAACAAGTAGACAAAAGAACCATCTGAGAGCTTCCTATGATACACACAACTATCATAGTCACTTCTTAAGTAACCATACCCAATCATGAAAGTATCAAACCGCTTATACCACTGCCTTGGAGATTGTTTCAAACCATATAATGATTTTTTAAATAAACAAACATGGTCTTCTTTTCCTTGGATCACAAAACCTTTTGGTTGATGCATATTATTTGTTCTTCAAGCTCCCCATGCAAAAAAGCTGTCTTGACATCAAGTTGTTCTAATTCCAAGTCAAACAATGCAACCATAGCAAGCATCACACAAATAGAGATATGTCTCACAATAGGAGAGAACACTTCAGTGAAGTCTATACCTTTTCTTTCACTGTAGCCCTTTGTAACCAATCGTGCCTTGAACCTCGGTGCTTCAACCCCTGTAGTTCCTTCCTTTTTCTTGAAGACCCACTTGCGACCAACAATCTTGTGGCCTTTAGGTGGTTTCACTAGCTCCCAAGTCTGATTCTTATGAAGAGACTCAATCTCCTCGGTCATAGCAATACTCCACTGAGCCGAATTCTCACTAGAGACAGCTTCATGATAATTGAAAGGTTCCTGGTACTTAATAATCTCAGCCACAGACAAAGCATAAGCAACCAAATCTACCTCAGCAAACCTCTGTGGTGGTCTAATCTGTCTCCTCTCTCTACCAGTGGCTATACTATATTGTTGTTGTTGCTGTGATGCATCCATTTCATTAGTAGAATCATGCACCTTATCTCGAATAGGCTGAACTGAAGTGCTATTATGCACTTTATCCAAAGCTTCAATCTCAAGCTCCACCTACTTACTGACACCATGGTTTTTTACTGCCCCATTACTCTCCTTTTTCTGGTCAAGAATAGCAGACTCATCAAATTTCACACCTCTGCTGACAATTAATTCAGGGGATTTTAAATCTCTACACCATAATCTATAACCTTTTGTCCCTGATGCATAGCCTAGGAATATGCACTTCTTTGCCCTTCGCTCAAGTTTGCCATCATTCACATGAGCATAAGCAGAGCAACCAAATACTTTCAAATTAGAGTAATCAGCAGGAGCACCAGACCATACCTCAAAAGGAGTCTTACATTCAATTGCAGTTGATGGAGACCTATTAACTAAATAGTAAGCCATATTAATTGCCTCAGCCCAAAAGTCCTTAGACAAACCACAATTTGAGAGCATATAGCGAGCCCTCTCTAATAAAATTCTGTTCATACATTCTGCAACCCCATTCTGTTGTGGTGTTCCTCTAACAGTGCGGTGTCTCATTATGCCTTCATTTTTGAAAAACTCATCAAATCCACCTGAGCAATATTCCAAACCATTATCTGTCCTAAAACGCTTAATTTTTTTACCAGTCTGCTTCTCAAGCGTCTTCCATTGCTTGAAGGTGACAAAAACAGAACTCTTATTTTTCAAAAAATACACCCAAACCTTCCTTGAATAGTCATCAATGAAAGTCAACAAATATCGATAACCACCCTTGGAACAAACAGGAGAAAGACCCCAAAGATCGGAATGGATATAATCTACTGTGCCCTTAGTCCTGTGATTAGCTATACTGAACTTGACCCTGCACTGCTTTCCAAAGACACAATGTTCACAAAAGTCCAGCTTTCCAATTTTCTGACCATTCAACAAACCTTATTTGCTTAATATTGACATGCCTGCCTCACTCATATGCCCCAATCTCATATGCCATAAATAAGTATTATCTGAGTTTGAATATGAGGATGAAGATATTGCTACAGAACCTACAATTGTGCTTCCTTGTAGCATATAGAGACCATTCACTATTTTTCCTTTAACGAAAACCAGAGCACCCTTACTGATTGTCAAAACTCCACCTTTACTGGTGTATTTATATCCTTGAGAATCGAATATACCTAAAGACAAAAGATTTTTCTTTAGATCTAGCACGTGACGGACATCAGACAAAGTCCTAACAACACTATCATACATCTTAATTCTCACAGTTCCTATCCCCACAACCTTACAAGTCATATTATTTCCCATCAGAACTTCACCACTATTAATTGACTGATAGGTAGTAAACCAATCTCTTTTGGGAGTCATATGATAGGAGCAAGCTGAATTAAGAACCCAAGCGTCACCAAAGCGACCAGTAGATACTGTTAAAACTAATTCTTCACCTTCAGAATTAACTTCTGCAACACTAGCTGTATTAGTAGTATTAGAAGCCTTCTCCTTTTTCTCTTTGAGTAACTTGCACTCATTTTTCCAGTGTCCATCCTTTTTATAGTAGTGATACTTTCCCTTTCTAGATCTAGACTTTGACCTAGATTTTCCTCTATTACTACTAGACCCTTTGTCATTGGGTCTACCTCTAGTAACAAGACCGTCAGCATGATTATCACCCCAATTTTCAGAAACCTTCTTCTTTAACTCCTTAGAGTTCAATGCATCTTTGACATCATCAATTGAGATAGAATCCCTCCCAGAACCATATAACATGGTATCAACAAAGTGATCAAAAGAACGAGGCAATGAGCATAATAAAATTAAGGCTTGATCTTCATCTTCTACTTTGCACTCAATATTTTTCAAATCAATAACAATTCTATTGAATTCATTAAGATGATCAGAAATAGGTGTACCTTCTTTCATTCGAATTGTGTATAACTGTTGCTTCATATACAAGCGATTTGTAAGAGACTTGGTCATGTATCGACTTTTCAACTTGAGCCACAATCCCGCAGCTGTATCTTCATCTACAATTTCTCTTAAAACCTCATCTGCAAGAGACAATTGGATTGCACTATGTGCCCGTTCCAAGAGATCTTCGTTTTCCTCATCTGATAACATTGCTGGTAAAGCATCTTTGCCCTTCAGTGCTTTCCACAATCCTTGCTGCACTAGCAAAGCACGCATCTTCACATGCCAAATCATTCTTCCCATTGAATTTGTCAATCTCAAATTTTGCCGCCGATGAAACATTTGTTGCCATACCCAAAAACCCAAGTGAACCAATACCACAACAAAATAGATCTGATGAACAATCTCAACGTGAAACAAAGAACCCAAGGCTCTGATACCAGTTTGTTGTAAAAGCGGAAGATTTAATACCAATTTGTTGAGAATAGTAAAAGCATGAATATCAATTTGTTGTGTGTGTATCCAAATAACATTGGATTTGTGCAAAATAGAAATAGAACGACAAAAGAAATAATCACACAGGAACACAAAGATTTACGTGGTTCGGATTTTGGCCTACATCCACGGGCGGTGTCAAGGAGAAAGTTTTACTAGCAAAAGGAAGAGATTACAAAGGTAGTACCCAAAACACTCTCACAAAACCCAAGCCCCAAATACACCCAAAGAGCTCTCAATCCCAGAAACACATGACTCTCAAAACAAAGCACGGCTTAGAACTCTAAAATAATATGCAGCTGTGCTTTTGTTCACCAACCCAAAAGATTGCCGCATAACAAATATACTTATATAAAGTATAAGTCGGCTAGGGTATATTAGAGAGAGCATATCACAAAGTTGGCTATACAAGTCCTAATATAACTAGGACTTGGTTTACAAATCCTTCCAAGACAAGGACTATGCACTCTCACGTGCACTATTCAAGCCACTAGTCATAACACTGATTATTGCAGAAACTGGGAGGTCACAGAAAAATGGAGTGGTGTGCAAGTGAAGGTACCTGTGAAGTTCATAGTGGGGGATTTGGACATGGTGTACACCACCCTGGGGACAAAGGAATATATACACAATGGTGGTTTCAAGAAAGATGTGCCGTTTTTGGAGGAAACTATTGTGATGGAAGGGGGGGATCACTTCATCAACCAAGAAAAAGCTGAGGAAATCGGCTCTCACATCTATGACTTCATTAAGACGTTCAAATAAATTCTGTTGGTAATTTGTGCACTGTTTCTATGGGTTCATTAGGATTTCAATCTGTCACCTCTAGTGGCACTAAGCTTAGTAGTTGAATAGACCTTGTCATATGATCTACAAGGCTGCTTTATTAAGTATAAATTTCTACTTGAATATCTATTTCTTTACAGTTATTTCATTATGATTGAGAAGCACATATTGGTACGTGGATTCCCAAATCCCAGTTATTCATGGATGGTTAAAATTTGAATTTAAATTGTTTGTTTTAAGACTCACTGAGTGTGTGTGTAAATTACTAGTAAAAAGAATTATATAGTTATTTTTGTAGAAGTGGAAGTAGATAGGAGCTTTTGAAAGAAGCCAAAAGACTTTCATAAATTAAAAAATAAAATAACATAACCAAAATGCTGCTTACCAAAAAAATAACCAAAATGCTTTGCAAGAATCAAAGAATGGCAAAATAGAGATTTCCTTCTTGTCATGTCCCACTTATTGTTGGATTTAAGTGCAAAAGCCTATGTAAATATGATGGGATCTTAATGCATTAAACACCAACTATACTCCTCTCTCATATAAAAAAAAAAATAATAATAAATAAATAAATAAATAAAAAAAAAACCTAGACTCATCACATGCGCATGCAATGAGATTTTTTTTAATGTTTTTTTTATTTTTAGTGTTATAATTTTTCTTTCATTCCAATTTGAGGTTTATATGTTTTCTCATTAATATTGTGCATTTAGAACTACTAATACAACTAAGAGTATCACGAGTCTTAATGGTCCTATTTTGTAGCAAAAAAAAAACATGTTTTCATTTTTATATATATAATTTTTATTTTGAAAATTTAATTTATAAGTAAATAAAGCAATATGAAAATCAACAAGAGAGTGACCCCATTTTTTAAGCAATGTTTAGTAGGAGTTAGAGTTGTATTTTTACCAACTTATCCTTTAGTTTTGTCTCTACTTAAACATAGGGTTGTAGGAGTGTTTTTAAATAATAATAAAATAATAAATCCAAATAGGAGAAACCTCTTAAATAGTAATATAGATTAAGCCGTATTAATTTTTTAGACTCCATGGAATGTGTTTGGCTTATCTCCAATATTTTTTAAAAGGAATCTCTTTTTATTATAACTAGTAGCATATCCACATGTTGCGCGTGATAATTTTTTTAGGATGGTCTCATTAAATATTTTATTAATACTATAATTTCAGTTATTAACCATTGGTTTTTCATTAGTTTTTAAGTTAATAATAACCTTAAATATACCTTTTTTTTTTTTTTTTTACCTTTACACACACACGCACACACACACACACACACATATATATATATATAGTTAATCTTTACACATACCTTGAAGAAAACTCTATATATTTCACTTTTTTGGATGCGTAAAATTATAGACTACTACTCCTTAATGATAGTGATTAATTAATTTTATATATATTTTTTTAGTTATCTCATTTGTAACGCTTCTTGCCATTATCATATATTTACTAATTGATGATTTGCATAGCAAAGACGATAAATGAGAGATAGTATTATTCATTAGATTTTCAAAAGTAATAATGTATGAAAATTATATATATATATATATATATATATTATAAATAAGGTTAAATGAAACGTCAAAAAATGGATTTTCAAATTTTCCAACTTTATTTCTTATGTAATTTCTACTATTATCAGAGAACATCTCTTTTTCAATTATGATTAATATGGTTTCCATAGTTAGAGTTTGATTAGTTTTAAATTTAAATTGAGTACTATGATTGTATTTAATTGTTGATTGTTGATTTAATTTTTTAAGTAAATTTAATGGTTTATGTTACTACACTGTAAAATTTTTAATGTTCTCCACATGGTAATCTTTATTTTATTTTTACTTCTCCTTACAAGCTCTTTGTTTTCCAATCAACAATTACTAATTGACGTTTGTTTTTTTTTTTTTTTCTTTATCTATTCTTTATTACTTTGTTTTGGTTTTTTTTTCTATACCCTCTCTCTCTCTCTCTCTCTCTCTCTCTCTCTCTCTCTCTCTCTCTCTCTCTCTCTCTCTCCATTGGCAACCTATCGTTTTCCAAAATTTGATGATGATTCTATGACATTAAATATGCATTATTAGTTTTTTTTTTTTTTTTTAATTTAGTGTTTCTAACTTGATTTGTTTTGATGCATTGGGTGTGAGAATGAGTGTTTCCCTAGCATTACTCCACTTAATGGTGGACAATTTTCTTTATCTATTCTTTATTACTTTGTTTTGGTTTTTTTTTTCTATACCATCTCTCTCTCTCTCTCTCTCTCTCTCTCTCTCTCTCTCTCTCTCTCTCTCTCTCTCTCTCTCTCTCTCTCTCCATTGGCAACCTATCGTTTTCCAAAATTTGATGATGATTCTATGACATTAAATATGCATTATTAGTTTTTTTTTTTTTTTTTTAATTTAGTGTTTCTAACTTGATTTGTTTTGATGCATTGGGTGTGAGAATGAGTGTTTCCCTAGCATTACTCCACTTAATGTGGACAATTTTATTTATTTGATTTAGGCAAAATATTATATTTTAAATTTTTTAAAATAAAAAAGGAGTGGAAATATAAATAATTTAATGATATATATGGGGGAAGTGGCTGAAATTAAATTTTAAATAAAATAATATGAGAAAAAAATAAAAATAAAATACAAAACAATAAACACTAACTTATCCAAATAATTCTATGTAATATAATAATAGTACATTCTTATATACAATTTTTAATTATTTATAATGCAATATGATAATATTTAACAATCAAAGTCATAAATAAAAATAAATAAATAAAACTTAAAACACAAAACTAAATCCCATCAACCAAAATAGAGTTCTAAAGAATACAAAACATTATCAAGCTAAAATAGAGATGCAAGAAAAATAAAAATAAAAATCCACCAAAAAATTGAGGGAGAAAGAGTGGAAAATAACCACTTTTTTGTGAGAGAAAATTATGTAAAGAATGAAATAGTGAATGAAAAATTTATACTAAGAGGATGATAATAAAAAGAAACAAAATAAAGGAAGATAAAAGGAAAGAGGAAGAGTGATATCAAGGTAGAATGTTTGGAAAGATGAAAAGGTAATGAGAAGAAGAAAGGTTGGAGAAAGTGTAAATGTTAAAAAAAAAAAAAAAAGTACAATTTGATGAGCACAATTTTCTTTTATTTGAATTTAAGTAAAATATTACATATTTTATTTTTAAAAACAAAGAGAGAGAGAGAGAGAGAGAGAGAGAGAGAGAGAGAGAGAGAGAGAGAGAGAGAGAGAGAGAGAGTATAAATAATTTAATGATAAGGAGGATGTGGTTGAATTTCAATATCGAGTAAAATAGAAGAGAAAAAAAAAAGAATTTAAATATATAACAATAAACACTAAATTATCCAAATTATGCTATATAATAGAATACTATTTTATTTTTTTCTACTATCTTTAATTTTTTATAATGTAATAGGATAAAATTTAACAATCAAAGAGCAAAATAATAATAATAATAATAATAATAATAATAATAATAATAACTTAAAACACAAAACTAAATCGTATCAACCTAAATTAGAGTTCTTAAAAACACAAAAACTTATCAACCTAAAAGGATATATCTTGTTAAAATAATATTTGAAGTAAGCCAAATTCCCATAGAAATAGAATTAGAAATTTGTGAAAATGCTCAATCACAAGTTGCATTGGACTCAATTTGTATGTGACACTTATTTAGGACAAGATTATATAACATAAATGAATTCGAATGCCATCAGCGTCATTAATTTTATAAAATACTTCAAGTTCTTCATCTTATACCACACTGCACCGTTCTCACATTGCAATATTTCTTGGAACGAATCCGGTGCAATGGTATTCCACCAGGTGCAATACTACTAATTCCATCTGATCTCAATCCATGTTTCTAACACCTGTGCATCCCTCCACACACAAAAAAATTTTAAAAAAATAATCAAATGTCACTCCCAAGATTGAGGTCGTCAACGCTGCAATGCCCAATAAAGATGATGTTACGGATGTGAAAGGAGTCATTTCTACTGGGAGTGTGTTATAAAGTCTGACCTGCGGATGTCAATGTTGGATGTGATTCATTCAAGTATCATCTATTTTAAGGTTGTACTTGGGGTGCTTCAGCCTTTTACTTTTTTTTTTTTTTGGTTAAGAGGGTGTTTCAGTGTTTATTTACGTTAACATCTATTATTGTTAATATTTAATCTGCATATGTTTTAGTGTAAAATATTTTTAAGTGTAAAATAATTTCAGGTAAAAATATTTTTGAAAAAGAAAAATATTTTTAAGTATTTGGTAGCATTTTAAAAAATACATTGAAAAATATTTTCAGGTATTTGATTGTGTTCTTGAAAATACTATAAAAAACACATTTTCTACTTGATATTCACATTTTCTCAGCTTTCAAACAAATATATAATATCATTTTTCAATAGATAAACACAATACAAACAAAACCAAACCAAAACATTCATCAAATCCAATCAAATTGAGAGATAAGAAGGAAGAGAGAAAGGCAACTAGGTTCGATCTAGAGGCGGCAAAGGCCAGATCGTGCGGGCGGAGGCAAGATCGTACGGTGGGTCGCTCGTCTTGTGGTGGTTTGCTCGACATAGGGAGAGAGAAAAAGGGTAGATCGGCGATGGAGTCGAGCGAGGAAGGAAGAGGGAGGAAGAGAGAAAGAGGGCAGATCAGCGGTGGAGTCGAGCGTCGCTTGATCGGTGGTGGACTAGCACGGCCCAAATGGCGGTAAAGTCGATCTCAAGTTCAAGTGACTGGCCTCTCTCTCTCTGACGGTGGGCGGCTCTCTCTCTCTCTCTCTCTCTCTCTCTCGGTTCGGTTCAATTTTTTTTTTTTTCCTGAAAATGGTTTGAAGGTAAAATAGAAGTGTAATCTATTTTACACTTCAAGCCTTCATAATTTATAGTCAACGGAAATGATTTTCTGTTTGACTTAGTTTTTCAGCCAAACCAAACACCTCTGGTGGTGGAAAATATTTTTCGAATTCTGTTTACACCCGAAACAAATGCAACCTTGTTATTACATTAGAATTTATTATTATTACGTTTCTATTAAGTTATATAAGCGTTAGTTCACTTTGATCTATTTTAAACCACTTCGGTTCATTTGTCCTAATTCAGTCTATTTGATCCATTTTGACTATGGCTTTAATACCACCTTCACATAAAGTATAAAAAGTTATCAAAAATTTTAGCTACCTTTCTCTTTTTTCATTAAAATAATAATAATAATAATTTTATAAAAATATTTCTAAAAATTTTAGTTATCCACTCGTTAACTTTTCTCAAAATTTATTAACAACCATTGTTTTTTTTTTTTTCTTGACATAATATTACCCACCATTATTAAGTGTTAGTATGTGTGAGGGCCAAAGGTTCAGGGCATGTTAATGGGCTTGGGCCTGACCCGAGGATATTTACTTGTCCGAGGAGGGTCTGATAGTAGTAACAGTACAAATCTTGAAGGCCCGCGAGCAAATTGTTACAAAAGAGGCTGGTGGAAATAGTCCGAGGAGGGGTATCTCCTCAACTTGGCGAAGTGAAGGTCGTATGATATGCTATGGTGGTTAAATGGATATTCTAGAAGGTTTTGGGAATGAAGATGTGTTCCACAAACGCACAGAGAGGAAGAACGAATGAGAAATATCTTAGAGAAAGCTGCTACCACCGCATTAAAGGCTCAACACTTACCTCTCTGGCCGTATTAATGAGGAAATGACATCTGACCAGTAGTGGCCAACCTTACAGCTATTATTTGAAGATTTCAAGATGGCAGTGGATGGGAGAAGTATCTAGATTGGCAATTTGATCCACGTGGAAGATGGAGGGAAGAAGGGGAACGATATAAAAGAAGAAGAAGGGTATTCAAGAAGGGGGATCGGGAAAAAAGGGAAGAAACACTATACACTCCACCATCTTTAATTGTAATACAAACTATTCTCGGCTTGCGTCCGAGGAGATATTATGTTGCATAAATAGTTCAATACATGTGATTTGGTGATAGAGCCCATCATTTTTGTCATCCAACATCCATAAAACCTAAATATAAAGCCCACTCTCTACAAATTTCATTGTATTGGATTTTTTGAGCTTGTCCCCTTCATACTGTTGGGTTTGGACACAAATTGTGACCTTACAGTATGTAAGTGTAAGATTTAGCTGAGATGGAATACGAACTCACAATTATGTTATTTTTACCTTTAGCTACTTGCAACTATCTACCAACGTAAAAGCATCCACATTAATTTGTCTAAAATTTTTTGTCTATTTTAGCATTAGAACTTACTTTTTTTTTTTTTTCTATTTTACACAACTACTTTCAAAAACATTCGCATCAGATTATCTATTATACATTCTATTTTCTTAAAATACTTATTTTTTATTCTTTTTTTTTAATTATATCTCCTAAGTCCTACCCTAATCAAAATACTCTCTCTCTCTCTCCAACAAAAAGTGTATCCTCTCTTTGCTGCATCTTTTTCTCCTACCCTCATCAAAACTCTTTCTTCCTTCTTAAAGCTTCTCCTCTCAGCTCTCTCTCTCTCTCTCTCCCCACTTGTAGTGCTAGATTATAGTGGTGGGCGTTTTTTATTTTGGATCTCCATTGTGTTTGATTTGGGTTCTCTGTCATCGCTGTTGCTTCTTCATTTGTACTGTATTGGATTTTATTGGATTGTATTCCACTCTAGCCTTCAAAAGGAATGGGCAAACTGAGGCGGTCAACAAAGTTATAGTCAGTGGACTCAAGAAAAGACTAGATGATGCTAAAAGGAGATGGGTAGAAGAAAGAATTGCTACATGTTTTGTGGACGTATTAAACTACACCTTAAAGATCCACTGGGGAAACACCATTCTCTATGACTTATGGAATCAAGATTGTAATCCCACTGGAAACTAGGTTTCCGACATTGAGAACGAGCTCTTTCATTCCAAGCAACAATGATAATTTACTAGAAAAAAGCCTAGACCTAGTTAAGGAACGGCGAGAAAATGTCATGGTCCAGCTAGCTTATTATCAGCATAAACTCAAGCATGGATACGATTCTCATGTGAAGTTAAGGCCACTTTCCCCTGGAGATCTGGTGTTAAGGAAGGTCTTGGGGGCTGCCAAGAATCCAGCATGGGAAAAGTTGGGACCTAACTAGGAAGAACCTTATGAATCACTTCAGTAGCTGGCATAGGGGCGTACTATCTTGCAGATCTAGATGAGAGAGTTATACCACGTCCCTAAAATATAACTAACCTATGAAGGTACTATTATTAATGAAAAGCAATTTTGCCATTTTATCTCTATTGTGTTGCATTGATTATCATTTTTCTAAGTATCAAACAGAAACTCGGTCATGCTAGGCTCCTCGGACCACATACCTTGTAGAAATTGATATTTTTATTAAGTGTTAAACAGAACCTTAGTTATGTCTGATTCTCGGACCATCTACTTTGGAAAAATTAATACTTCAGTTCATTTTTCAAAGTATCAAATAAAAACTTGGTTATTCCTGGCTCTTCAGACCACATACCTTGTAGAAATTGATTTTTTTTATTAAGTGTTAAACAGAACCTTAGTTACGTCTGGTCCTTGGATCATCTACTTTGGAAAAATTAACACTTCAATTCATTTTTCTAAGTATCAAACAGAAACTTGGTCACGCCTGACTTCTCGGACCACATACCTTGCAGAAATTGATATTTTTATTAAGTGTTAAACGGGACCTTAGTTACGTCTAGTCCTCGGATCATCTACTTTGGAAAAATTAACACTTCATGCTTGGTTCTTCGGACCACCTACCTTGATGAGATTGATAATTTACTTTTGTGTCTAAGATTCACATAAGGTCTAGTCACAGATCATATTTTTCTCGTTTTGGGTTCATGTATATTCTTGTGTATTTAACTGTTTCCTGTTGCACATAAAATAATATAATTCCAACATACAGGTTATCCACTGAAGGCATAGGTCAATGAAATTAAATTATTTCCATGTCAGATTACTGATATTACCTAATGCATGATTGAGACCTACCCTATTCATTTGCACACCAAGTCATTCATGTTATGCATACAAATTCTATTAAAAGAAAGAGTTAAACATTTCTAATAAGTGAAATCTGTAAGGAATTAAAGATCAAAAGTCTTGAACTTGTCATTATAATTGTATGTGATTACATTGGAAAAAAAAAAAGCATAGGACAAATGACGCTAGTAAGCTTATAACAAAAAAGAAAACTATTTTGAAGTTAGGCAAAAAGTGGAGAGAGAGTCCTAGGCTTTTCATATCTTGGTTTTCAGTGGAAGGTCTTCTATAGACTTTGTTTCAACTTCTTTTGTTTTGCCCTCCTCTCCTTTTTGTTTAGGCCCAGTCTCTTTGGATTGGGGAGCCACTTCTTTGATGACAAGGGAAGCATTTGTGGATTTATTCTCGGGTAGGGTCGTAATTTTTTTTCCTTTGTCTTTCACCCTAAGTGGAGGATCACCCTAGTCAGTTTTCATGCTTAGACCCTTATCCGTCTTCTTGCCCTGGTCCGTGGCCTAGTCAAAACCTGTAAATGCTTTAGCAGGTGGAAGAGAGCCCTGGACGGTGGGGGGTTGTGTAGGAGGCACTAACTCGGAGGTAGTTGAAGGAGATGCGGCTACAATTACACGGATATCAGGGGGATACCACATGTTCTCGGCTTTTCTCCATTCAAAAGTAGCAGGGACACCTGTCACATTAAGGGCTTCTACCCATACCTGTTGGCAGTAGTCCCTACACACTTCAACAAGTTCTTCAGCTAGCCGGGCTTCTGTTTCTTCAACCCTCTTGTTGAAGGAAGCCATCGATGCAGCCTCCACGGTCTCTTTAATGGTGCGAGCCGCTTCCTTAGCCTGAGCTAACTTACCCTTCAAACCTAGGATTTCTTTTTGGGCAGTGGCTAACTCTTGTCCTTTAGTCTGAAGCTGCTTGCGTTGCTCTTCTACCTGAGTCTCAGCTGTCTTAAATCCAACCTTAGTTCTCCTCCTTAGTTTTCCCCCATCTGTCAGCTTGTTAGCAAGCTCTTTTTTCTCCTGCTTAGTCAAGCCAAGGGCTTTCTCCATCTCAATCCAAATACTGGCTTCAGCCTTAGCATCATTCCGGGCTTCTTCTACCCATTTCTCAATCACAAAAACCTCTTAGAGGGCCTGCGCAAGAGTGATGAATAAATTCATTATGACGAGAATAATACAAAAGTGCATATATGATTGAAAGGATGGAAAGAAGATCAAATGTAATAACAAATTAAACGAATTAGCAATTAATGGTTGTTGAGAATGGCACATACCAAAGCTAAGTCCCTTTTTAGGGACAGGAAAAGATCTGGTTGCCTCATTCCCTTCAAGGCATCCATGTCCTTAGGTAACAAGATGGGCTGCTCTAGGGTCTCGGTCAGATAATTAGCATACCCTTTCTAGAATTTCCTTATAGTGGAATGGCGAGGAATGGGAGCCCCATCCAATTCCAATCGAGGTGACCAATGGGACTGACCTTAGCGCACCTTGGCCAAATCATGGCTCTCCCCACTCTCCACAAAAGAAGCTCGTATCTAGCCCTTCGTCACCTTTTTCTGTTTCTGTTTCTTCTGTGGGGCCAACTCCCCTTCCTCAACCTTACTTGCTCTTTTCTTCTTTTTGAGGTCGGGTACAGGAAGAAAGGAGCCTGGAGGAAGAGGAGGGGGTAGGAGGTTGGCGAGGGGTTGGGATCTCGAAGCGCCATTTACTGTGGCCTGCTTACCTCTTACAGCAAGAAGAGCCCTCAAATTTTTGCCTGGTTGAAGAGACATTTCTTCTTCTTCTTCCTCGGTGCTACTATCTACACGCGAAACTATGAAGCCTTTTATGCCAGAACCCTTGGCGGATTCGTTTCTTCGTCTGAGAGGTTGACAATGTGGCCCTCTGTAGGTTTCTCTGCTTCCTCAAGTCGGAATTGGTCTATTTCCTCTTCAAGGGACAAGTTTGAAGACGTGGATTCTTCTCGGCAGCTACTTCAAGTTGTATAGTTGGAGGGACTACTGTTATGGGGCGCCCATAAAGGATGACAGAAGGATCGTCCGGCAGATCATATGAAGCAAGGAACCTTGTTTTTGAGACGTCAATTCTTCTACATCTTCGGTCGCCTGCAATGATTGTGTTACCGATTGCTTGGAAGATAGTTGACAAAGGTTCGTATCCCAGAATAAGATGGGCTGCCCTCACCTGCCCGTCTTCACTCATAAATACCTCGAACCTTAGGACTCTATTGAGGTCCACGATGCTGGACAGACTCAAGCGAGGTGATGTGTGCTGTTTGTCTATAAAGACATCCGAGAAGTCAAACATGGTTAGACGAGCAACAGATGTTAAACAAAGAAAAATAAAAGTGCAATGTGAATCTAAATGATAAAATTAGATGAACCAAACCCCATGCCTGGGGACCTAAAACTCTATGGAATCACACCTGGTGTTCCCTCTGTGACTGGGCAATGAGGACTATCGTACCACTCCTTCATGCCTTTGTTAGATTTGGAAAGACACGATATAAGTCTAACGATGTTAGACCTGGACTTAAGGTAATACCCTATGCCTTTAAGTTTGTGGCACTCATACATATGGACAACATCATGCCGTGTGACATTCAAACCCATTTGCTCATTGAGAGCGTTGACACAATCTAAGATTCTAAACATGTTAAGAGTACATTGATCGGGGCATAATCTATGATTATGCAAGTATTCACTAGTTACGTTTTTCATGGGAAGTGTCATTCCACCCTCTAAAAATGCAATTATGGGAATGACAACTTCTCCCTCTCCCCTATCGTCAGCTATGGTTTCTAGGGGCAATACCTCAAACCCATTTCCTGGGGAATGTGGTATTTGGCTCGTAAACCCTCCATACCGACGTCGGTATCTACTAAACATTCGAACCTACCCATTTGGTTGAAGTTAAAGGGAAGATCTAGAAAGGAAAGGGAGTATAGTTAGTGGCCGAGGAGAAAAAGAATTTAAAAGCTTGAAAAACTTACGAGAAAAGGAGTAGACAATTCTTCAAGAATTTCTTAGGAGTTAATACAATGAGGAATTCTTTAAAGCTGGTCGATTTCCAGAGTAATGTAAAAATGGCAATTTCCCAAGCGTTTTATATGAGAGATGACATCCAATGGGAGTTCTCCCGCTCAAAAATTTAAGGATAGATCCAGACCGTTAAATGAACATCTCACCATTAGACGTGAGAGACAGTGCGTCGCTTAAAGCAATTAATAGGGACATTATGGGTTCGAGGCGTCAGAAGCAAGTTTTAAAAGGGGGAAATGACATTTCCACATGTAACCACTTAAGTAGCATACAAATGCTGGAATGCTGGGTTAAAATCTCAATTTTCTCCTCGGATGGAGAGTTAAATTCAAATTTTGAGGGGCTATTGTGAGGGCCAAAGGTTCAGGGCATGTTAATGGGCTTGGGCCTAACCAAAGGGTATTTACTTGTCCGAGAAGGGTCTGATAGTAGTAACAGTAACAATCCTTAAGGCTCGCAAGCAAATTGTTATGGGAGAGGCTAGTGGAAATATTCCGAGGAGGGGTATCTCCTCGGCCTGGCAAAGTGAAGGTCATATGGTACGCCATGGTGGTTAAAAGGATATTCTATAAGGTTTTAGAAATGAAGATGTGTTCCACAAAGGCACAGAGAGGAAGACCGAATGTGAATATCTTAGAGAAAGCTACTACCACTGCATTAAAAGCTCAACACCTACCTCTCTGGCCGCATTAATGAGGAAATGACATCTGAACAGAAGCGACCAACCTTACAGCTATTATTTGAAGACTTCAAGATGGCAGTGGATGAGACAAGTATCTAGATTGGTAATCTGATCCATATGTGAAAGATGGAGGGAAGAGAGGGAACAATATAAAAGAAGAAGAAGAAGGGTATTCAAGAAGAGGGATCGGGAAAAAAGGGAAGAAACACTATACACTCCACTATCTTTAATTGTAATACAAATTGTTCTCGGCTTATGTCTGAGGAGATATTCTGTTGCATAAATAGTTCAGAACATGTGATTTGGTGATAGAGCCCATCATTTTTGTTATCCAACATCCATAAAAACTAGATATAAAGCCCACTCTCTACAAATTTCATTGTATTGGGCTTTTTGGGCTTGTCCCCTTCATACTATTGAGTTTGAGCACAAATTGTGACCTTACAATATGTCAGTGTAAGATTTAGCTGAGATGGAATACGAACTCACAATTATGTTATTTTTACCTTTAGCTACTTTCAACTATCTACCAACGTAAGAGCATCCACATTAATTTGTCTAAAATTTTCTGTCTATTTTAGCATTAGAACTTACTTTTTTTTTTACACACCTACTTTACAAAAACATTCGCATCAGATTATCTATTATACATTCTATTTTCTTAAAGTACTTATTTTTTATTCTTTTTTTTTTTAATTATATCTCCTAAGTCCTACCCTAATCAAAATGCTCTCTCTCTCTCTCTCTCTCTCTCTCTCTCTCTCTCTCTCTCTCCACTTGTAGTGCTGGATTATGGTGGTGGGTGTTTTTGATTTTGAATCTCCATTGTGTTTGATTTGGGTTCTCTGTTGCCGTTGTTGCTTCTTCAATTGTATTGTATTGGATTTTATTTTGGTTTTTGGTTGATGGGTTTAAGCCATTGGATTTGATTTAGGATTCCAATTGGTGGGTCAATCAGGTATGATAGGATGATCCAATTTGTGACTTTTGGTGGTGGTAGTGATGGCTGGATTTATATAAGAGAGATGGTGAAAAGAAGAAGAGAGAAAGAGAGAGATGAAATAATGATAAATTAATAAAATATTATAATACAATGTTACAGTAACCTTGTATATGTAGTAGGGTGTTTTTGAAGAAAAATGTGTAAATTTGACAACTTTTACAAATGTGTATAGATGCTCATTTTTTAGGAGGCCTAGCAGAATGGAGAAGCCCAACAACGTGGGCAGAAAAGAGTTGGATAGAAAAGTCATTAAACCCAAGCGGTAGGAATAATGAATCATAAGTCCATAAAGTAAACAAATGGACCTTGTGGAAGCAAATGGGCCTAAAAAAATCCAAAAAGAAAGAAGTAGCAAATCTATGGGCAGTATGGATGTAGAAAAGTGAGAATGGACCACAGCTGCCACAGCAAACCCAAGGTAATATAAGTAAAGAAAGTAAGGAGCAATGGAGAATCTATAAGTCCCAAGGATGAAGTATGAAGTAATTGGGCTAGGGAAGCTCAAGGAGTTAGTAAAAACCCATGAGAAGTATAGAATTAGAAAAGGCCAAGGACGCCCCAAGAAAGTAAACAGGCCAAGGATGCCCAAAAGGAAGTAAACATGACACAGAAGCTAGCAAGTAATGTAGTAAAAGACCCAATGAGTTTATTGGGCCATCAAAAAAGAGATAAATAGCAAGACCAAAGAGGCTCAGCAGTTCTAGGTCAAATAAACATCATAGTAGGCATGGCAGAATGATGTGGCAGGAAGTAACAATAAGACCTTAGGAATAAAGCATAAAGATTGGCATGAAGGAGGGGAAGCCCACAAACAGGCAAAGCCCAGCCCTTAAGAGAGCAAGCCATAAAGAATGAGAAAACATGAAAGTAGCCCACACCATAAGAAGTCAAGGACGAACGGCAGAACGGGCAGACGAACCTTCAGACCACGGCAAGCACATGAGCAATAGGCAGATTTTGGACAAACATGGAAGTGAGGCACATGCAAGGCCTAGACACCACCAACCTGTACCCAGCCAATACAGGAAGTGGTGGGTCATGGGTCAAAGGTAAAAGGGCATGGTCTGGCAGTGGGGAGGGGGAAAACCTATTTTTGTGTTTCCTGCTCAGGCTCTTTTAGAGGAAGTGTCCTGCTGGGATAACATACCGCCCAAAAGAAGCAAAGTTGAGTTAGAATCACTAGGTGCATGTCATGAGGGACGGGGAGAAAAAGGGCACTCACACTGTGTCAAGTAAGAATGCCACAACATGCAAACAAACAAACAAAAAATGGTTTTCTTTGTCTGGTGATGTGGAGTGGCGTGGCCAACACAGGTAAGTGGCACTGACTAGGTGACTAACCAATCAGTAATAGTCGACAAGGACGCTCATTCCAGACAAAGACGGTTAAGGGCTAAAATGGTAAAAGCCAGCAGCGACAAGCATTATATAAGGAATCCCTACTATGCATAAAAAAGGGGACGACAACAGTAATCTCTAAGGAGAGAGCCACAACGACAAAGGAAAAACGAAGAGATAAAAAACGAAAGGAAAAGAAAGAAATAATCAGAGAGAAAAGGAAAAAAAAAAATAGAAAATAGCACAGCGGGCATGCACCAAATAGGATGATTTCCCCCTCTCCTTCTCAAACCACGCTCTCTACTAATGGCAAGGGGCTTCTCTGGGCACAAGTTATTTAGGCCCATTCCCTTAAAACAGTTAATTTCTTTGCCGGAGAGATTATTCACATTAAGGAAATGACTTCCTTTTTGACTTAAACCCAGTAACATAACTCCACACGGCACACTAATATTTCCTTGTAATTCAATATGCTCATTAGCACCTATTCCGTATTTATTTGTGTTGCTATCTCGTGAAATATGTATTTCTTGCAATGACCCACTATTTACTTTTCTTTAAAAGGTGAACAAATCTCTGTTATTACCTTTATTATATTTGCCGACCGTAGTTACCATAGTAGCTCTACCTGCTAGGGGCATGTGATCAAAGCCTTGGAAAAACGGGGCATAGTTTGCGCACAAGCCAGACTAAGATAGGTTGCAATTGAACCGGTCCCAACTCCTTGATCCAGAACACCTTGGGCCTAGCATAGCAGAAAGCAGTCCAGCCCAATATCGCACAAAAGACCCACCACAATGTGAATGCTTGATATGAATGCTCTACGGGGCAACACAAGCAACAGGTCCAATCGTTTAGCACACCTCACAAACACAAGTTTAGTCATTTAGCACACTTCACAAACATCAGCTTGACACCTTCACCTAAATTGGCTACGCCCACCATTTTTAAGATTTATCATTAGTCCCTACCCATAAGAAGAAAAAATATGTCAAGGACAAACTCAAGCTACTCCACACTTCAATTAGGGTTCCTCTACCAAAAAATAGTTGATTTGTTTACACCCCTAAGGGATCAACAAGGAATGCATGCCACGGTTGTGAGAAGTGAGAACTAGAATGTAGGGGTAAGCCATTTACGGAGGCATTAGATTGTAAAGCTTCCTGACCATTTTATCCTTTGGTAAACCTAGCAAGAAACAATAGCCAACATTTCTAAGCCATTTGATCCAACAAGTCTGTAGACCAAATTTGAGGCCTTCTATTTACACCAATATATGCAGCGGGCATGATAAGCAGCATCTAGAATATCATTGGTGCAAGAGTTTGAGACTTCTGCTCCTGAGGACTGGAGCTATAAACAACCATCATTCACTAGAGACGTTTAACAAAACTTGAATATCATAGATGAACCCAGATACACTTTTCAACAAACCGGTTTGTAACAAAAGTAAAAACAAGTCTCTTAAGTAACAAACATTAAATGATCATTGCCCAGAGTGCATATCAAAATAAGAATGACAAATAACCTCCATAAGTACCTAATAGTCTAGCAAAACTTTGGATTGACAAAGTCAGAAATGACACTTCTTGCTCAACAATTACTAAAATCAACTTAAACTCTAAATCCCCTGCTGTTCCTCTTTCCTCTAGCCCTCTCAAACTTCCTTCCCTTTGTTTGCACATAGGGCTTGGTGTGGCTGTGTGGCACACCAGGAGTGGGACCAAAATGTTTCATTGCTTCACGACCCTTCTTTGGACCTCTAAGAAGAATCTGCATCCAAGATAATGTTTACCAATTTAAATTTTGGACCTCTCAAGTGATTCAATAGTCAGCGAATATGACAATCACCAATATAGAACAATTACTAAAAAAGAACTATACAAAAACATGAAACATTCATAGTGGCATCAAAGTCAATATCATGTTTTGTCCCAATGGAGCCCTTAGCACCAGCTGATCAACCGTCAAGCACTCACCGCCTCCCTTCTCAATCCTGGCCCTTGCAGTCTCAGTAAACCTAAGTGTTGTAACCTTCAAAGAAGGAACTTCATAAACCCAAATATCATCAGTCACAGTCCCCACAACCACGGCAATCTTACCATCCTACAAGGCCAACCACAAATGCAATAAGATTAAAAAGACCATAAGATTTACAGTTTAGTTTCCCAGAATTAAGTAGAAAAGAAAAATAGAAACCTTTCCTTCCATATATCGGATCAAATTAGACAATGAAAGCGGAGGCTTGTTTACTTTGCTCATGAACAAGTGCTTGAGAATCACCACATTGAAATTGCTGCCAGTTCTCCAAACAAGGAACCAGTAAAGCTAATCAAGTAGCATCAAGTCAGGTTAGATACAATTGACAAACATACACATGTACACAAACATATGGAAACAAGAACCATTATCAATCCATTAACTAAAAACACGTTTTTTTCTCTTTGAAGATAAATAACACAGTGAACATTATTGAAATACAACCAAACTTATAAATAACCATTTTAAGAAGAAAACATAATCACATAACAGAGTGCTTTTACCTCAAATTACTTGATATAAAAGAAAAATCAAACAAGGATAAGCTTTACATTGTACAAACTAAGGAAAAAAAATATACAGATCAAGAGCAGAATAGCTTTTTTTTTTTTCAAAAATGTGATAGGGCTTATAGGGTCAGGAGAGATCTATAAATTCACAACAACTGTGATAAATCACTTTATTTATTATGTAAGTTTATATAATATTTTTAAAATTACATTATGAGTAAGTAATATGTTAAGCAAAGAACACCCCCACACCAGTGATGTGTGTCCTGGGCTGAAACCAGGATACACAAATCTTTTATCTTTTTTTGGTCTCTAATTTCACTTCTTACCTTTCAAGAACACTAAAAAAACCTTAGGTAATAAACTATGGTTGGGTTTTTATAGTAAACACAAAAACAAAAGTGAGTCTCCAAGGTTTTCCTCAGACTGTAAGACACCAAAACCACATCTTGAACATCAGGCATATGTCAGAAACACGAAGAACACATAAACACTAATTTAACAACATTTCCTCAATCAATATCTTTCACTCTTTTTATCATCTTCTTTAGAGTTCACAAACTTATAAACTGGCTAAGTTTCAAAATTTTCTACGTCTAAATCCAAATCCTGCCCATAAACAAAAGTGGGTCATCTTCAATATTTCCCCAAGACCCCAAAACCAAATCACAAACACATCACACAAGCACTCAAAATACAACATTTCCTCCAAATTTTTTACATTTCAACAACAACAGAGAAAGATTGTCAAGTCCAAATCCTACCCACCAACAAAAGAAGAAGCTAAAAAATGGGTCTTTTCCAATGTTACCCAAAGATTAAAAACCAAATCATAAATATAAAATCACACCTACATAGATACAAACATGCGTAAATATACAAAAATAAAAAGTGGGTTTTTGGGGAGAAACCTTGACGAGGAGTTTAAGGTATATATCGTTGGACTTTGGAGCCGTACGCTAGCTCTTCTTGACCTTGCCTCCTGCGACTAAATCAATCCCCAAATGAAAAACACAAAACATTAACACTGATTCAGGTTTACAATCACAAACAGAATAAACAGACATAAAGACAAAGATAGAGAGAAAGAGAGAGATACCATTGGAGCCTAAAGGGTTTGCTAGAAGAGCTCTCTCGGTGTTGTTGAGGTGGATACGCCGACTGCTGTGAGGAACAACCTACCAAAATGTATCGACCTAATGTAGAGATACAAAAAACACAAAAATTCTATCGTTATAAAGTAGAGTTGCAAGGCAGAATAAAGACGAGAGAGACAGAGTAGTCACCTTTAAAAGAAGATAAAAACAAAAGAAAAAAAAAATGGTATAATTGTAATTTGAAAATTTCTAATTATTTAAGTCATATTATATAATAGAATAACATTATATAATGTTATAGGATAGCATCAAACAATCAAAAAATTAAAAAAATTAAAAATTTTAAAAATTAAAACACAACCAAATCACAATTCAAAGTAGAGTTCAACACAAAAATTAATCAACCTAAACTAGTGATACAATAAAGAATTAAAAAAAATTTAGAGAGAGAGAGAGAGAGAGAGTATTTGCCCTTTTGTGTGAGTAAAATATAAATTAAATGAGAAAAGATGAGTCAAAATAAAAAGAAGATGAATGGATGAAAGAATTGTAAATTTGCAATGTTAAGAAATAGAATAATGGGAAGATAAAAAGGTAAAAGTGAGGGGAATATTGAAGAAAGTGTAATTGTAATGTGAGAATTTAATAAGGTGAAAAATAATTTAAAAAGAAAGAGAGAATGTTGTAAATGAGCTGCTAATGTGGCTCAATAAAAAAAGTAAAAATACTAAGTTTTAACTTTTATATATATATATATATATATATGGTCATGAATTAAACTTGAAGCGAAATTGATCTAATTTGGACTAAATTTAGTTTATTATGTAGCTTGTCTATAGCTAGGTTGAAATTTATTTTTATATTGTTTTTTATATGCTTTTTTGAATGAAAAGCATCAAACATAGAACAAATTCTTTAAATTAAGAAAAACTATCAAACCAAGAAAACTCACAATTCAATAGAATTTGATGACTTGTTAAACACCTCCCACTAGTCTCAAATCCATTTCCACAGTGAATTTAAATGCAGCCAGCACTTATGCATTCTCTGTTTCATGGCTGAATTTTATTTCAAACCTTTTAAAAAAAAAAATTCCCTTCCTACGAATTTATTACCTGGGAGGTGGTAGTTCGTTAGCATTACCCATCAATGTGAAACAATGTTCTGAGTCCGTCCTTTCCAAAGCAAAGAAAAAGAAATGATAAAAAATGGGATTCACATGATTTTGTAGCTTATACTTGGAACCACTGTCCTTACAATTTAAGTGGGTCATGCATAGTGTGGGTTTAAATTAGTGCAATTGGCAAATTCCTCCAATTGAATAAAAGATCTAAGATGAAATCTTGTCAAAATCATAAAGAAATCTATTAATATGTTGACCTAATTGTAAGAGCAATTACCTAATTAGCATATAATACAATGTCAAATATTTTGGTATAAAAAAAATAAAAAATAAATAAAAAGTGAAGAAGTAAAGGTTTTAAACCGCAAATCAGATCCCTATCATTCTGGCTTAAGCTTATTTTCCTACCATTCATTCAAGGTCGTTGAAGACAATTACTATGACAACTACAACCAATTAAGGAGAGAGAAGAGAGCAGAGTCATTAATTTCAATGTATTGACTAAAAACCAAAATCGAATCTGTATGCCTATCATAATGTCAACTACAAGAATCAATTCTTTCATAGTATAATTGTTACTAGTGGCTAGTCATAGTATAATGTCAACACCAACCTTTTGGGCTCCTTTCTTTTATTGAGAGTGCATTAAATTCTCCTTGTTTTTTTCAATTCTATAATGTCTAAGCTAGAGGTTCGTTGCATTAGACCTAATAAATAACATGCATTCTATTGCAGCTAATATTGGTTGTGTTAGGGCCTTAAGAAGCATGCATTGCTTGTGCTATGAGCCTATGAAAAAAAAAAAAACATGAAATAAGATAACAATAGGATGTATTGAATTGTGTCAATTATAAACCATTAGCTAATACAAACTAGTAGATGTTATTGATACTTTATAGAATATGGGACTTTTATCTAATATTTTAGGTAACTAAAAACTTGGGCAACACGGAGATAGCTGAGCACCAACTTGATTGTTGGAAATTTTATTTCTGTCAACATGGAATCAAGTCAGGTTATTGATAAGGCCTTCCGCATTGTTTTGTAGCTGGGCAAGTGTGGTAGTCGATGTAGATATTGGAGACTTGAAGGGTGACAGGCCACAAATGCGTTGACCCCTTGTGATAACTTAGATTAATTAATTAGCTCAGTTCTTAATTAATCAAATTAACATGCAATATCACGTGGCAGCGCAAACAAATCACCAAATTAAGTTAAGCAGCGGAAAATAAATAACACGGTGATTTGTTCACGAATGGGGAAAACCCTTACGGCAAAAACCCCACCGGGTGATTTAAGGTCACCACTCCCGAAACTCCACTATTATCACAACAAGCAGTTACAAGTAAGGAATCCCAAGTACCTCACCAACCTACAGTTGAACTCTTACCCCAATACCCAATTGGACTTGTTCTGTAGTGACAGTTTCTCCTTTCAATGCACGCCTCCCAAGTACGTGACTAACCAGATGCGCGGATCCCAGTACGCGACTTCAAATACCAACTAGAGAGAGAGAGAGTTGGCTGCAAAGTTCTTCAAATCATCAGAGATGAACTAGGGCACGAACTTTGTCTTTCTGATCACAAATTGCATGAACAACAAGTTCTCAAAGAATGTGCAACTTCTATCTTCTGCTTCCTTGCTTGACGGCCCTTAAAATAATCCTTTTTATATGTCTAGGGTTAGGAGAAAAGAAGTCCCAAAGACATACTCACGGATTAGACTTGAAACAGACCTGGAAATCTGTTTTCTTTAATTCTCGACAGATAGAGGTGTCGAGAGGTGTCGAGAAGCTGTCGAGGCTCAGACAAAACAGCTTCTTTAAAGCTCGATAGATGCATCTGTCGAGGTATGTGTCAAGCTTTAAAAACTTGCACTTCCTAGCTTGTTTCTTGGACAGACTTTGACGGCTTCAACACTTAACCTTGAACCACTGTTTCTTGAAGTGTTAAACTCATCCTAAATCTACCCAATTACAAGTAAAGTGCGTTTTGTCTAAGGATAAGCCAATTACATAAAATAGTGACATATGTTCACAGACTTGAACTACATATGTCCTAACAATCTCTCCCTTTGGCAATCCATGACAAAACCACAACATACAAATGAAGATATGAGAGAAGTCATAAATCACTCAACTCATATTCACTTGTTACATACAGTAAAATCTATCCTAACACAAACTCTTGAAAAACTTTACAAGAAGAGAGTTCATGACAAGAAGACTTTGACAACCTGTATTTCTGAAACACTTATAAACAAAACACATCAAGGCATCTTTGTGTGAAACAGAAATAATAGATTGCATACAAGTAAAGAAACATGTGTATAAAGACAGAAAAGAAACAACACATGTAAAGGTAGGTGAAAGAAAAAAACATACATCATCATATATAAGAAGAGAATAAATACAATGTATGTCAACACATGATCAAAGTATCTCTAAACAGATGAGAAAAGAAAAAAAAATACATATGATCACCTCACTACATCCCTCAATCCACACTCCCCCTAACAAAAATGTCCTATGCTAACACTCCCCCTAAGTATGACTACTCTCATACAAAACTACTCCCCCTTTTTGTCACGAGTGACAAAGGGTAGAGTGTCAAGTAGACATCTCATCCAAAGAGCTCGCATCTCCATCATCATCATCGTCGGAAGCATCATCATCATCGCCATCATCATCAGCCTCGGTCTCAGTCGACACATGAGGTGGCGGAGGAGAAGCCTCTGGAGCAAAGCCGCCCATGGTCGCCTGTCGCCTGGCGATGCGACCAACACGGACGTTCACCTGATACAACTCCGTGGAGAGTGTATCTAAGCGAGCATCCATGCGCTGTAGCTGCGCCATGATGTCTCCTAACGTGACGTCACTCGAGGAGGAAGAAGCAGACGCACGAGCTGATCTGGAGGTGGCCGGACGAGTGGAAGGAGTGGCACCATCTGTCTGTCGCAATCGGAACTGTGCCTCGCTACGTTTTACGGTAGCGGCGTCTATGGCGGACATGACATGGTAAGGATCGGACGAAGGGAATGGGATGGAAAAACGGCTCAAGATCCTCGTGATAGCGGAAGGGAAAATGAGCTTATCACGGGTGGCCGTATCTCTATAGACATCGATAATGGAAAAGATGAAGTGTGAAGGAAAATCTATAGAGAGATCCTCAAGGAGGGACAACAAAAACCGAGCACGAGGCTCTGTGATAGAGTTGTAGTGAGAGAGTGGGTGCAAAACAAAAGTCATCACCATGTTAAGGAAACGAGGAACTTTAGCAAAAGGTCAACATGGTGTGTACATATGATCTCCCCAAGTGGTAGGACGCTCACAGAACGCCGAGATCATCTCGTCTTTGGACACAGTCCAAAGACGCTCACAGCTAGGGTAATCGGGATGATCCACCCTAGGGACATTTAGAACCTCAGAGACTAGCTCTGGGGTGACACAAAAGCGCGTACCTCGGACGCAAGAGTAAAAATGAGGTACTGAAGAATCTATCCCGTGGATGTTGGTGACAGGCCACAAACACGTTGACCCTTTGTGATAAATTACGTTGATTAATTAGCCAAGTTATTAATTAATCAATTTATCATACAATATCACGTGGCAGCACAAACAAATCACCAAAACTAAGTTATGCAGCGGAAAATAAAGAACACGGTGATTTGTTCACGAATGGGGAAAACCTTACGGCAAAAATCCCACTGGGTGATTTAAGGTCACCACTCCCGAAACTCCACTATTATCACAACAAGCAGTTACAAGTAAGGAATCCCAAGTACCTCACCAACTTACAGTTGAACTCTTACCCCAATACCCAATTGGACTTGTTCTGTAGTGACAGTTTCTCCTTTTGATGCACGGCTCCCAAGTACGTGACTAACCAATTTGATGCGCGGATCCCAGTACGCGGCTTACTCCTTTGCACGAATCCCAATACGTGACTAACTCCACAGCAACCCTTTGATTGTTGTAGTTGATTTGCAGCAGCTTCACATAGAAACATCAATAAGATCTTCAATGTTGGTGCAAGAGACTTTGCTTGGTTACAAAACCCTAAGGCGTACAAGAAACGCAGCAAGAACTCTTTCTTCTGTAGGAGGAGGCTAGGGTTTCAAAAAGAAAACCTTATGAAGCTCTCTAGGGTTAGGTTTTTCTTTTTCCACCTCCTTTAAATAGGAGCTTAATGGGCTCTCCTATTCCAAATAGGTTTACACAAACCTTGGGTTTTCCTAGTCCAATAAGAATTATACAAACCCATAAACAATTAGCCTTTTAGAATAAAAACGTTGCTGGCTATAATTTGAAACCCGTAAGCTCAGTCGATCGGGACATCTGTTGAGCTTTAATGAATCTCGACAGATCGAGATTCTGTCGAGGAGGTATCGAGACCTGCAGTTTGCACTTTTCTTGAGCAGTTCTTGAGTAATCTTCATGTCTTCAATTTAACCACTTGTAATGATCATCTTGAACCTACTTAGATTTACCCAAATACAAGTAAAGTGCGTTTTGTCAAAGGATATGCCAATTACAAAATATGTCCCCAACAGTTGGAGTAAAACTCTTGTATCAACACGAGAGGAGATGTGACCGGGACGTCACACAGTGACTCCCAACCCCGAGTGTGAATGACATCGAGAAAGTCGGTGTCGGCAAAATCTGCCAGGACTACGTGGCGTTCCAAATGAACACCGCGTTTAGAAAAGTTCTCCGAGAAGTCCTTATGGGCTTTCTCATCACGGAACCGGACAGAAAGAGGGGTAGAGTCAGAGGAAGACTGTCCCTTAGAACGCAAAGGGTTCTGGGACGGAGTGGATTTACGCTTAAGTGCCATAGACACTACTAACGCAACCATAGAGAGGGGGAAAGAGAAAGAGACACACAGAAAAGTTTCAAACAGTTCAATATTGGCAGAATAATATTGAAAAGAAAGAACGTATGCATGGAGAATGCATGAACATGTGACATGCAACATAAAACCATCATGGGCTCAGCCCAATCCAAACCTAACAGCACACAATCGATAGGCACACATCTAAATGCATGAAAATACAATTAGAATGCTAATGTGATGCAATGCATGTGATTTTAAAGATCAAGACTATCAAACCAACCCAAGAATTTCATGAAAACCCCAACAATTTTGAAAACTCCCAAAAATTTTCAAAAACATAAAACTTAAGGTTTTAAAACAATGAAATGCATGAATATGAGGGATAAGACGCTTACCAAGAGATGAAGATCGCAAAGAACACTTGAAAACACCTTGGGAAGAGGTTTGGAGGGAAAAAGAGAAAATTTGAGTGAGAGAACAGAGGTTTCGAGCGAGAGAGATCGAGCAAATGAGAAGAGAAATCGCGAAAACTCAATTTATAGCCTCTCAGTAAATCTCGACAGATGATGCTGTCGGGAGGTGTCGAGCATGCTGTCGAGGTCATGTGTCGAGAAATACACATGGACAGATGAGTCTATCGAGGTCAGGTATCGAGGTAGAAGAAGTAAACAAGAAGTAACCTCGATCGATCTAACAGCTATCGAGAAGCTATCGAGCAAACAGAAAGTTTCTCGATCGATCCAGCAGGTGTCGAGGTATCTATCGAGACTGCGATAAGAAAGAGTCTAAGGAGCTCGACAGATAGCTCATGTGTCGAGAGGTATCGAGGAGGTGTCGAGATGCCTTTAAAAGCAGTTTTTCAAAAGAGGAAAAACACATACATGAATGCAATCATGCATGCAACTCAACCAAAGATACAATCAACACATTAAGCTCTCAAAATCATCTCTCAACAAGAAAATTGATGCACATGTATCTCAAAACACGTACACACAAACTAAACAAGTCTAACCAATTTTATATTTCAAAAACAAGTCCAGACAGTTTAGTGAGCATACATTAAAGCATGTAAACCTTGTGATGGCCAAATCACATTGTACCTGCACATGTATCAAGAATAGCAAAGAGTGTTGCGTGTCGTGTGTGAGAACATCGCAAGATTGCATAAGTGTCTCAATGTTATGATGATTTGAGATATGAGAAAATCACTTTAACTCACACACAATCATAACTGTTTGATGGGGACTATCACCTTCGAGGTACATCCTATAACTCCCACATCTCCTAGAAAACACGCTTGCAACCATATTTTAAAGCATTTTTGATCTTTTTGCTTTTTATATCTTTGCATATTTTCTTTTAACAAGCATATCATGCATGGGCATACAAGAGAAAGAAAAGAAATACCCAATGATGTTAAGCTTTTGACACTGCACTTTTGCTATGCCGAAGCATACAGGTGTCATTGACATTGCACTTTTGTTATGCCGAAGCATACAGATGTCATATTATGATTGGCGAGTAACAGTGGTGAGATGGTTATTTATGCCTTTCTCTTAAGATTTTCTAGGTCAACCCGTCAAAAAGAGTGATATGAGTGTTAGGAAGAAGAGATCACTTAACCTTACTCATCACAAACAAAGAGCTACAAAGCTCACTCGCTTAGTTGTGCAGAAGAATGCTCATCTAAGCTATAAGTGATACAAAATTTAGAAAACTCTGTTTCAATGGCCATATCAAATGTTCACATGAACTAATGCACACTAACTCACACTGTTTTTGTATTTTTCAATTTTTCAATTTTTTTATTTTTTTTATTAGAGAAGCAAAAATAAAACACAAAACTGAAAACACACAAACAAAAACATGTAAAGCAAAACAATGCATAAAACTAGACTGACTCAAAACAGAAAAGAAACACACAAGTGATGCAACAGACAAAAAGAGGAGAGAAGAAGAAGTGACTGAAATCACTTAGATCCCTTTGCCTTCCACACCTTGGAAGAACCTTTCCTATTAGTCGACCCTTGAACCGATGAAGAGGGAGAAGAACATGAACCGTTCAAGTTCGAAAGGAACATGAGGGCTTTAAGAATGTCTCCAAGAGGAGCAAGAGAAGACTGAAGCTGATTCTGGCTCCCAGATGCTATTGTGCCATTGCTCTATTGAGTGGCACGCCACTTGTAGCAATTAGGTCGAGTGTGACCGGCAACACCACAATGATAACAGAGATGCGGCTTCTTCTGTTTGGCCTTTTGAGTGTTAGTCTTCTTAGTCCTAGGGTTTCTAGATTCCCTTTTCTCAATTTTAGGGGGTGCTCCTAGGATGGACTTGCCCTTGTCTACGTTCTCACTAGCTAATTTAGATTTAACATTCTTTTCTTCATTTTCAATGTTATTAGCAGGTGGAACAAACACAGTAGTACTAGAAGTAGGAGTATTAGAGAGAGAGAATTCATACCCCAATCCAGTACGATCTGAAGAATATCTCTGAGCACTCAGCATCTCGTCCAGTTTAGCACTTGACGTCCTCTCCAGTTGTGCTCTAACTTGAAACAGTTCCGCTTCAAGCTTCTTGGTCCTTTCAACCAAGAAATTGTTCTCGAACCTCAGTGCTCCAATGGTCTGATTTGCTTCATCAACCTTTGTGGACAGCTCCTCACGGTTGAGTTCCACATCACTGAGCTTCTTGGTGGCCAGCCTATAGAGTTTCTCATGCTTCTCAGAAAGCTTGTATAGCTTCTTATAGGCGGTATGGATATCATCTTGATCATCCATAATTTCACACTTGGAATCCACCAATTCTTCTTCTTTATCCACTTTTTCAGTAACCCCATCAGTAGGATTAACAGTGGCAGTGAAGGCATTCAAGATTCCGTCGTCTTCATCCTCGGAATCGTCCTCGGGCTCTGTGTCGCTTAAGGTAACAGCAAGTGCCTTGCTCTTCCCTATGCTCTTGAGGTACGTAGGACACTCTTGTTTCATGTGTCCGAAGCCTTGACACCCAAAACATTTTGGCCCAGCAGGAACAGTGTACTGACCGCCGTCCTTGACATCCTTCTTCCCTTTATCTGAATTCTTGAATTGTGAAGAACTGGATTGTCTACGGTCTTTGTTGAAGTCCTTTCCGTTGGCATTCTTCATAAACTTATTGAATTGCCTTGTGATGTAGGACTTCATCTTGGAATCTTCATTATCTGACGAGTCATCCGTATCACTGCTCTTGGCCTTTAGTGCCAAACTCTTGCCCTTGCTTGACTTGCCTAACCTAGTTAACCCTAACTTATAGGTTTGCAAGTTTCCAACCAGCTCAGTCAAAGGAACTCTGTCAATATCCTTCGACTCTTCGATCGCCGTGATCTTAGCATGGAATCTTTCGGGCAGCGATCTGAGCACCTTCCTTACTATCTTGGGTTCAGGGATGGTTTCCCCAAGATTAAAGGCTGAGTTTACTATGTCCTTGAGCTTGGCATAGAACTCATCAAATGACTCATCCTCTTCCATCTTAATTTCTTCAAAGCGTGTGGTGAGCCTTTGCAGCTTTGAATCTTTGACAGCCTTGGTGCCCTCATAGGTTGTCTAGAGGATGGTCCATGTTTCCTTAGCAGTTTCAGTTGAGGAAATTTTCTTGAACTCCTCATTGGTGACTGCACTGAATAGGGCATTCAATGCTCTGCTATTGAAGTTAGCCGCCTTGATCTTAGCATCATCCCAGTCGGCCGGCGCTTCTGTAGGCTTGATCCAGCCTATCTCCATAGCTTGCCACACTTTCTCATCTAAAGACTGCAAGAAAGCTCTCATGCGTACTTTCCAGTATGCATAGTTAGTGCCATCAAATAAAGGAGGTATAATAAGAGATTATCCTCTATCCATGACAGCAGGGGTCAAATGGATCACACACAGAAGATTAAACCCTAATCAGAGTGTGCTTGCTCTGATACCACTTGACAGGCCACAAATGCGTTGACCCCTTGTGATAACTTAGATTAATTAATTAGCCCAGTTCTTAATTAATCAAATTAACATGCAATATCACGTGGCAGCACAAACAAATCACCAAACTAAGTTAAGCAGCGGAAAATAAATAACACGGTGATTTGTTCACGAATGGGGAAAACCCTTATGGCAAAAACCCCACCGGGTGATTTAAGGTCACCACTCCCGAAACTCCACTATTATCACAACAAGCAGTTACAAGTAAGGAATCTCAAGTACCTCACCAACCTACAGTTGAACTCTTACCCCAATACCCAATTGGACTTGTTCTGTAGTGACAGTTTCTCCTTTCAATGCACGGCTCCCAAGTACGTGACTAACCAGATGCGCGGATCCCAGTACACGACTTCAAATACCAACTAGAGAGAGAGAGAGTTGGCTGCAAAGTTCTTCAAATCATCAGAGATGAACTAGGGCACGAACTTTATCTTTCTGATCACAAATTGCATGAACAACAAGTTCTCAAAGAATGTGCAACTTCTATCTTCTGCTTCCTTGCTTGATGGCCCTTAAAATAATCATTTTTATATGTCTAGGGTTAGGAGAAAAGAAGTCCCAAAGACATACTCACAGATTAGACTTGAAACAGACCTGGAAATCTGTTTTCTTTAATTCTCGACAGATAGAGGTGTCGAGAGGTGTCGAGAAGCTGTCGAGGCTCGGGCAAAACAGCTTCTTTAAAGCTCGATAGATGCATCTGTCGAGGTATGTGTCAAGCTTTAAAAACTTGCACTTCCTAGCTTGTTTCTTGGACAGACTTTGACGGCTTCAACACTTAACCTTGAACCACTGTTTCTTGAAGTGTTAAACTCATCCTAAATCTACCCAATTACAAGTAAAGTGTGTTTTGTCTAAAGATAAGCCAATTACATAAAATAGTGACATATGTTCACAGACTTGAACTACATATGTCCTAACAAAGGGTTTACCCTGGAAAACATTGTCACACTTTTTTATATTGGCCCAGGCCTCTGACAGCCAGGTATGAACACCACCATAGTTGCTATCTCCCAAGGAAATGCCCGCGGCCTGAAGATCCTCAACTACAGTAAAATAGTAATCAGAGCAACTGCTTAGGGCTTTCTTCAAGCCCTCGTCCGTTGCTGAATTTTTTAGGTTGATGATTTCGGTATCTACATCGCTAGCTTTATTCCATGCATGTGTTACTAAAGCTTGGGCTATAGCCTTGAGAGTTGTAGCTGCCAGGGCCTTAGGGTCTGATTTAAGAGTGTCTAGGCACAGAGAACTGTAAAAGGTGTAACTACAAGCTTGTTCAATCAAGGGGGTCTGGCAAAGAATTTGGGTTGGAAAGACAGTCAAAAGAAGCGCAAAGACGAGGCTTGAAATGGGATTCATGTTTCCACTCTAATGTTTTCTTTTCAGATAAATTTTATGTTTTTAAATAGGTGTGGTCAATCTAGCCATTGGGCTCCTTCTTTTTTTTGTGTTTTTGAGAAACTTGTTGCTATTGGACTATATATGGTTATATAGAGAAGAGTTGAGATCTGATTGGTTCTAAGTTCAACAACCTATTTTGAAAGTTGATCTATAAAAAGTAAATAGAATATTTTAGTGTAGGATTGAATTACATATGACCACACAACCACATTGTTCAACCGATCTCTTTGACCTTACAGTTGTTATTACGACGAGTTTGTACTTAGAACCATCTACTCCCAAGTTTCTAGCAAAACTTTTCAATCTTCCCTTTATTTTTAGTTGACATAAGTAATTATTATTTGTTCGGGATTAAGTCTTGTTGTATAAGAATGTTCTTCTCTATTTCGTTTAATTAATAGAAGACTCGGTACTTGTTTGGATCCAATATTAATCTATAAATTATTGGTTCCATACTCATGACCATTATTAAGAATGAAGGGGCTTGATTTTACTTTCCTTCCTAAATAGAAATATAGGTTGGCGGGGGGGGGGGGGGGGGGGGTTTGATGGGTTCTACCCCCTTAGAAATAGGGATAAGATAACCAGAATTGCACATATAAATTAAGAATAGGTTTAATAACAACTTTTCTTTTTCATAATTTGCTAAAGTGATAAATTGTGAATGGTGGTAAATATTTAGTGAACTGTAATAGACATTGTAGTGTAATAGCTATTCATAGGGTTTAACTATTCTTTAGTTAGTTACTTTTAAACTACATAAAATTGTCATTCCTTGTGAATAATTATTTTTCAAAATGAGGAATAGCTATTGTTCTTTAAAAAATTTGTAGTAACTATTCTTTAGCAAGTGCAATAATTTCTAAAATTAATATATATATATATATATATATATATTCAAATAAACAAACTTACCATATACAAGTAACAATTATAAAAATAAAAAATCATAAAAAAAAATAATTCATTTCTCTCTCAATTTAAAAAAAAAATATTATTTTTAAGGAATTGTAATTGTTTGAGTAAGATATTTTATAAAATAAATCTTAAGTTATATTCTAATGTTACAACTCATAACCAAACTTATGAACAGATTTAGTTATTCTATTACAACACATTTTATTCTCAATAATAAATATTACAATTCTTGTTGTAATCTTCATTTAGTGTACTAAACATGCCTTTAATGGTAGGCATATGTAAAAATAATTATCAACCATTTACAACTTGCCAACAACAAATTGCAAAACTCAAAATTAAAGACAGTGAAATTTTATGTCAATAGCAGAGTTGATAAGAGGAACAACAAATTGCAAAAATAAAAATTAAAGAGTGGGAAATTTGTGTCAATAGCAGAGTTATTAAGAGGAACAAATCCCAGGGTTGAAATTTCTAATTTATGAATATCACCATGGTTTAAAACTGAAATGGGAAAAGACACACATTGAGTCGTCATTGTATTCTGGCCCATCCCATTAGCTATAAGCTATAGGTAATAGATGGTTTTAATAATGTCTGCACAAAATTGGCATAGACTTACGCTCTCAAAGTTTTTTTTTTTTTTGGTGAATGAATGTACGCGAGTTTAAAGTTTAAAAAATGCTATCATGTATGATTACATGTAATCCTGATATGGACATACTTTCTTGGAGAAGTTCCTTGTTAAAATAATCTCACATGTGCTCCAGCATTTATGTTATGTTACTGTGTTCTTCCCCGACACAGTCCCTTGCCTTGAAAAGCCAAGCTAGCCCTTCCGAAACTCAACTTTTCTGTGCTCTGCATTAACTCCTGTACTGGTCACAATACCTCTCTTTAAATCCACTAGCTAGCTACTTCCACCACCCCGAGAAGCTTAAGCAGTTAAGCTCGCGAGAAAGAGCGAAGAGAAAAAAAGAGTTTTTACCTCTTAGACAGAGAGACAGGCATGGAGGGGACAGATCATAGGATTGTGAGTGTCAATGGCATCAAAATGCACATAGCAGAAAAAGGACAAGGCCCGGTAGTACTATTCCTCCATGGCTTCCCTGAGCTTTGGTACTCCTGGCGCCACCAGATTCATGCTTTGAGCTCACTTGGATACCATGCTGTAGCACCAGATCTCCGGGGCTTCGGTGACACTGAAGCACCAACTTCCATCACCAGCTACACCTGCGATCACATTGTCAATGACCTTGTTGCTCTCATTGACTCTCTGGGTGTGGAGCAAGTGTTTCTTGTGGCACATGATTGGGGAGCCATCATGGGTTGGTACTTGTGCTTGTTTAAGCCTAAAAGAGTGAAGGCATTTGTGTGCCTTAGTGTTCCATTCACGCCAAGGAGTCCACAGATGAAGCCAATGGATAGAATGCGAGGTTTCTTTGGAGATGACTACTATATATGCAGATTTCAGGTTCTTGTTTTGTTAACATAACCAGATTTGGCTTCTTGTATGCTTAAATGATCATGTTTAAGTATAAAATCTTATTTGTTTAATCCCATTTTTGGTACCTAGTTTCTATGAAACAGCTGAAACAGTTAGGTAAGCATGCTTGTTTGATTTGAGCAAAGGCTCTCTAAGTCACATTATTTGCTTTGCTATGATTCTTGTTCAAGATTTTTAGGCTTAGACTTTAGTACACGTTACATTCCAAGTTATAAGAGGCTAATCTTGGACTCTGAAAATTGAAAACCAAAACTCGGTAACTAATGTCTTATATCGCCACCCAATTTTACTTTGATATTTCCATGTGTTGCAGGCACCAGGAGAAATTGAAGCTGAGATTGCTGAATTAGGTACAGCAAATGTACTCAAGACCATTTTCTCAATTCGAAAACCAGGTCCACCCTGCTTCCCTAAAGGAAATGCATTTGGAATCTGTACCAATGCTTCAATTTCCTTGCCCTCTTGGCTTTCAGAAGAAGAGCTTACTTATTATGTCACAAAATTTGACCAGAAAGGCTTCACTGGAGGATTGAACTACTACCGAGCAATTGACCAGTATGTTACAGACTTCAATGAAAATGTTTCAAAATCTAAATATCAAAACCTTTCTTATGCTTAAGACTTTATATTTAACAAATTCTAGGTGCCCATTTCACGTTTAAGGTTTTAATTCTTAAATCCAACTATGTATAGAGATTCATGTTTTTTAAAATGACTATATCTTAGATTTGTAATATTTAATATGAAACACGAGATTGATTCATTTCAAATGGAGTTGATCCTCTTCCAAGACGCTCACCCAGCTCGTTTTTAGTCAACAAAAGAACCAAAATCTTGGGCTCCCATCAAATATAAGCATGAAAACTTAAACCTTGGCCTTCCTTAACATTAAATGCCCCAGTACTTTGATATTCATAAAACAAACGTTTGATAATTTGTTTCTGATTATTGCAGAAACTGGGAGGTCACAGAAAAATGGAGCGGAGTGCAAGTGAAGGTACCTGTGAAGTTCATAGTGGGGGATTTGGACATGGTGTACACCACCCCGGGGACAAAGGAATATATACACAATGGTGGTTTCAAGAAAGATGTGCCGTTTTTGGAGGAAACTGTTGTGATGAAAGGGGTGGGTCACTTCATCAACCAAGAAAAAGCTGAGGAAATCGGCTCTCACATCTATGACTTCATTAAGAAGTTCAAATAAATTCTGTTAGTAATTTGTGCACTGTTTCTATGGGTTCAATAGGATTTCAATCTGTCACCTCTAGGGGCACTAAGCTCAGTAGTTGAATAGACCTTGTCATATGATCTGCAAGGCTGCTTTGTTAAGTATGAATTTCTGCTTGAATATCTATTTCTTTACAGTTATTTCATTATGATTGAGAAGCACATATTGGTACATGGATTCCCAAATCCCAGTTATTCATGGATGGTTAAAATTTGAATTTAAACTGTTGTTTTAGGACTCACTGAGTGTGTGTGTGTGTGTAAATTACCGAGTATTTTGTCTAAATATTGCAAAAAATACAGTTTTTTATAGTTATAGGGACTGTTCAAATTTATTTAGGGAAGTGAGGAAAAAGAGTGAATTTCGGCAACAGTGTTGCTGAAATTCTAAGAAAAGTAGGAGAGAGAAAGGAAAAAAGTGGGTGAGAGAAAATTTGGAATTTCAGTAATAGTGTTAGCGAAATTCTACCTACCCAGCCCCCTACCCATGCGCGAGTGCCCACAAGTGACCGAAGCAGAAAAAAAAGAATAGGTTTTCGACAATACTGTTACCGAAAATGGGGAAGGAAAAAAAAAAAAAAAGGTAAAAGGCAACACTGTTACCGAAAATGGGGAAGAAAAAAAAAAAAAAAAGGTTTTTTGTAATGCCATTGCCGAAAATAGGAAAGGAAAAAAAAAAATCTTAGGTTGTTTTTGGCAATGGCATTGCCGAAAATAGGGGGAAGAAAAAAAAAAGAATAGGTTTTTGGCAATGCCATTGCCGAAAATGGGGAAGGGGAAAAAAAAATCTTAGATTGTTTTTGGCAATGGCATTGCCGAAAATGTGGGGAAGAAAAAAAAAAAAAAAGAATAGGTTTTTGGCAATGCCATTGCTGAAAATGGGGAAGAAAAAAAAATATAGGTTTTTTGGCAATGCCATTGCCGAAAATGGGGAAGAAAAAAAATTCTTGGATTGTTTTTTTTCACCTCTTTTTTTTTTTTTTTCTTCCCCATTTTCGGTAACAGTGTTGCCTTTCACCTTTTTTTTTTTTTTTTTTTTTTTTTTTTTTTCTTCCCCATTTTCGGTAACAATGTTGCCTTTCACCAAGTAAATTTTGGCCCCAAGAAACCAAGGTTCTGAAATCCACAATTATTTATCACTTCCCTGAAGCCATCCATTTGGCGCTGAGTTCTTTGAGGGCCACCTGGTTTTTCAAACACAGATAATATTTCGTTAAAATCACCACAACAGAACCAAGGCAAATAGAATTGATTATTGAGATATGAGAGGAGATTCCAAGAATCTTTTCTTAGGTGGGATTCTGGATGGCCATAGAACCTCGTGAATCTCCAGGAAAAATTGATTTCATGCTCAGAGATGGTGGCATCAATCTGACACTGAGAATATGATTTAATTTCCAAAGCAAAGAAAAAGAAATGATAAAAAATGGGATTCACATGATTTTGTAGCTTATACTTGTACCACTGTCCTTACAATTAAAGTGGGTCATGCATAGTGTGGGTTTAAATTAGTGCAATTGGTAAATTCCTCTTATTGAATAAAAGATCTAAGATGGAATCTTGTCAAAACCATAAAGAAATCTATTAATATGTTGACCTAATTGTAAGAGCAATTACCTAATTAGCATGTAATACAATGTCAAATATTTTGGTATAAAAAAAATAATAAAAAATAAAAATAAAAAGTGAAGAAGTAAAGGTTTTAAACCGAAAATCAGATCCCTATCATTCTGGCTTAAGCTTATTTTCCTACCATTCATTCAAGGTGCTTGAAGAAAATTACTATGACAAATACAACCAATTAAGGAGAGAGAAGAGTGCAGAGTCATTAATTTCAATGTATTGACTAAAAACCAAAATCGAATCTGTATGCCTATCATAATGTCAACTACAAGAATCAATTCCTTCAAAGTATAATTGTTACTAGTGGCTAGTCACTAGTGCACCAACCTTTCGGGCTCCTTTCTTTTATTGAGACTGCATTAAATTCTCCTTCTTGTTTTTTTCAATTCTATAATGTCTAAGCTAGAGGTACGATGCATTAGACCTAAGAAATGACACGCATTCTATTGTAGCTAATATTGGTTGTGTTAGGGCCTTAAGAAGCATGCATTGCTTGTGTCATGAGCCTATGAAAAAAAAAAAAAACATGAAATAAGATAATAATAAGATGTATTGAACTGTATCAATTATAAATAATGGGAAATGCTAACGAATGCTCTTAGGGCATTGGTTAACAATCTATTTAAAGAAAGTTTTTATGGGAAAATGAAATAAAAGCAATTAATATTTTGACAGCTTTTTTCATTTCCTATAAAAGTGATGTTAAAACTTTCCTAAAATGGATTGTTAACTAATGCCTTAAGGGCATTCGTTAGCATGGCCCATAAACAATTAGTTAGTACAAACTAGTAGATGTTATTGATACTTTATAGAATATGGGACTTTTATTTAATTTTTTTGGAAACTAAAAACTTGGGCAACACGGAGATAGCTGAGCACCAACTTGATTGTTGGAAATTTCATTCATGTCAACATGGAATCAAGTCAGGTGACTGATAATGGCTTCCGCATTGTTTTGTAGCTGGCTAAGTGTGGTAGTCGATTCAGATATTGGAGACTTGAAGGGTTTACCCTGGAAAACTTTGTCACACCTTTGTCTATTGACCGTGGCCTCTGACATCCATGCATTAACACCAGCATAGTTGCTCCCTGCCAAGGAAGTGACCGCGGCCTCAAGTTTCTCAACTACAGTTAAATAGTAATCAGAGCAACTGCTTAGGGCTTGCTTCAAGCCCTGGTCATTTGCTGAATTTTTCAGTTTGATGATTTCGTTATCTACATCGCTAGCTTTATTCAATGTATGTTTTAATGAAACTTGGGCTATAGTCTTGAGAGTTGTAGCTGAATGGGCCTCAGGGTCCGGTTGAAGAGTGTCTAGGCACAGAAACTTGTAAATGGTGTAATTACAAGCTTGTTCAATCAAGGTGGTCTGGCAAAGAATTAGGGTTGGAAAGACAGTCAAAAGAAGCACAAAGACGAGGCTTGAAATGGGATTCATATTTCCACTATAATGTTTTCTTTTCAGAAAAATTTTATGTTTTTAAATAGGTGTGGTCAATCTTGCTATTGGGCTTCTCTTTTTATGTGTTTTTGAGAAACTTGTAGCTATTGGACTATGGTTATATAGAAAAGAGTTGGGATCTGTTCGGTTCTAAGTTCAACTACCTATTTTGAGAGTTCATATATAAAAAGTAAATAGAATATTTTAGTGCAGGATTGAATTACATATGACCACACAACCGCATTGTTCAACCGGTCCCTTTGACCTTACAGTGGTTATTACGAGGAGTTTGATGGGTTCTACTCCGTTAGAAATAGGGATAAGATAACCAGAATTGCACATATAAATTAAGAATAGGTTTAATAACAATTTTTTTTTTCCATAATTAGCTAAAGTGATAAATTGTGAATGGTGGTAAATATTTAGTGAACTGTAATAGACATTGTAATGTAATAGCTATTCGTAGGGTTTAACTTTTCTTTAGCTAGTTATTTTTACACTACATGGAATAGTCATTCCTTATGAATAGCTATTTTTCAAAATAAGAAATCGTTATTGTTCTTTAAAAATTTTGTAGTAATTATTCTTTAGCAAGTGCAATAATTTCTAAAATTAATATATATTCAAATAAACAAACTTACCATATACAAGTAACAATTATAAAAAAAAAAATCATAAAAAAATAAATTCATTTCTCTCTTAATTTAAAAATTATATATATTATTTTTAAGGAAATATAATTGTTTGAGTAAGATATTTCATAAAATAAATCTTAAGTTATATTCTAATGTTACAACTCATAACCAAACTCATGAACAAATTTAGTTATTCTATTACAACACATTTAATTCTCAATAATAAATATTACAATTCTTATTGTAATCTTCATTTAGTGTACTAAACATGCCCTTAACAGTAGGCTTATGTAAAAATAATTGTCAACCATTTACAACTTGCCAACAACAAATTGCAAAAATTAAAATTAAAGACAGTGAAATTTTGTGTCAATAGCAGAGCTGATAAGAGGAAGAACAAATTGCAAAAATAAAAATTAAAGAGTGGGAAATTTGTGTCAATAGCAGAGTTATTAAGAGGAACAAATCCCATGGTTGAAATTTCTAATTTTATGAATATTACAATAGTTTAAAACTGAAATGGGAAAGGACACACATTGGGTCATCATTGTATTCTGGCCCATCCCATTAGCTATAAGCTATAGATGGTTTTAGTAATGTCTTCACAATATTGGCATAGACTTACGCTTTCAAAGTTTTTTTGGTGAATGAATGTACGCGAGTTTAAGTATAAAAAATGCTATCATGTATGGTTACATGTAATCCTGATATGGATATACTTTCTTGGAGAAGTTCCTTGTTAAACCAATCTCGCATGTGCTCAAGCATTTATGTTTTGTTACTGTCTTCTTCCCCGACAGTCCTTTGCCTTGAAAAGCGAAGCTAGCCCTTCCCAAACTCAACTTTTCTGTGCTCTGCATTAACTCCTGTAGTGGTCATTACACCTCTCTTTAAATCCACTAGCTAGCTACTTCCACCACCCCAAGAAGCTTAAGCAGTTAAGCTCATGAGAAAGAGCAAAGAGTAAAAAAGAGTTTTTACTTCTTAGACAGAGAGACAGGCACGGAGGGGATAGATCATAGGATTGTGAGTGTCAATGGCATCAAAATGCACATAGCAGAAAAAGGACAAGGCCCGATAGTACTATTCCTCCATGACTTCCCTGAGCTTTGGTACTCCTGGCGCCACCAGATTCATGCTTTGAGCTCACTTGGATACCATGCTGTAGCACCAGATCTCCGGGGCTTCGGTGACACTGAAGCACCAACTTCCATCACAAGCTACAACTGCGATCACATTGTCAATGACCTTGTTGCTCTCATTGACTCTCTGGGTGTGGAGCAAGTGTTTCTTGTGGCACATGATTGGGGAGCCATCATGGGTTAGTACTTGTGCTTGTTTAAGCCTAAAAGAGTGAAGGCATTTGTGTGCCTTAGTGTTCCATTCACGCCAATGAGTCCACAGATGAAGCCAATGGATAGAATGCGAGGTTTCTTTGGAGATGACTACTATATATGCAGATTTCAGGTTCTTGTTTTGTTAACATAACCAGATTTGGCTTCTTGTATGCTTAAATGATCATGTTTTTGTATAAAATCGTATTTGTTTAATCCCATTTAACCTAGTTTCTATGAAACAGCTGAAACAGTTAGGTAAGCTGTAAGCCTGCTTGTTTGATTTGAGCAAAGGCTCTCTAAGTCACATTATTTGCTTTGCTATGATTCTTGCTCAAGATTTTTAGGCTTAGACTTTAGTACACGTTACATTCCAAGTTATAAGAGGCCAATCTTGGTCTCTGAAAATTGAAAACCAAAACTTGGTACTAATATCTTAGATCGCCACCCAATTTTACTTTGATATTTCCATGTGTCGCAGGCACCAGGAGAAATTGAAGCTGAGATTGCTGAATTAGGTACAGCAAATGTACTCAAGACCATTTTCTCAATTCGAAAACCAGGTCCACCCTGCTTCCCTAAAGGAAATGCATTTGGAATCTGGACCAATGCTTCAATTTCCTTGCCCTCTTGGCTTTCAGAAGAAGAGCTTACTTATTACGTCACAAAATTTGACAAGAAAGGCTTCACTGGAGGATTGAACTACTACCGAGCAATTGACCAGTATGTTACAAACTTCAATGAAAATGTTTCAAAATCTAAATATCAAAACATTTCTTATGCTTAAGACTTGATATTTAACAAATTCTAGGTGCCCATTTCACGTTTAAGGTTTTAATCTTAAATCCAACTATGTATAGAGAGTCATGTTTTTTAAAATAACTACATCTTAGATTTATAATATTTAATATGAAACATGAGATTTTTCATTTCAAATGGAGTTGATCCTCTTCCAAGACGCTCACCCAGCTCGTTTTTAATCAACAAAAGAACCAAAATCTTGGGCTCACATCAAATATAAGCATGAAAACTTAAATCTTGGCCTTCCTTAACATTAAATGTCCCAGTACTTTGATATTCATAAAACAAACGTTTGATGATTTGTTTCTGATTATTGCAGAAACTGGGACGTCACAGAAAAATGGACCGGAGTGCAAGTGAAGGTACCTATGAAGTTCATAGTGGGGGATTTGGACATGGTGTACACCACCCTGGGGACAAAGGAATATATACACAATTAATGGTGGTTTCAAGAAAGATGTGCCGTTTTTGGAGGAAACTGTTGTGATGGAAGGGGTGGGTCACTTCATCAACCAAGAAAAAGCTGAGGAAATCGGCTCTCACATCTATGACTTCATTAAGAAGTTCAAATAAATTCTGTTAGTAATTTGTGCACTGTTTCTATGGGTTCATTAGGATTTCAATCTGTCACCTCTAGTGGCACTAAGCTTAGTAGTTGAATAGACCTTGTCATATGATCTACAAGGCTGCTTTATTAAGTATGAATTTCTGCTTGAATATCTATTTCTTTACAGTTATTTCATTATGATTGAGAAGCACATATTGGTACATGGATTCCCCAAATCCCAGTTATTCATGGGTGGTTAAAATTTGAATTTAAATTGTTGTTTTAAGACTCACTGAGTGTGTGTGTGTGTGTAAATTACTAGTAAAAAGAATTATATAGTTATTTTTGTAGAAGTGGAAGTTGAATGGTAGTAGATAGGAGCTTTTGAAAGAAGCCAAAAGACTTTCATAAATTAAAAAATAAAATAACATAACCAAAAAGCTGTGCAAGAATCAAAGAATGGCAAAATAGAGATTTCTTGCTTGTCATGTCCCACTTATTGTTGGATTTAAGTGCAAAAGCCTAGGTAAATACGATGGGGGTCTAAATGCATTAAACACAAACTAGTCTCATGACATGCTTGTGCGATCACGCTCTTTTTTTTATTTAGTGTTATAATTTTTCTTTCATTCCAATTTGAGGTTTACACGTTTTTTTATTAAAAATCAATAAGTGAGTGGCCCTATTTTTTAGACAATATTATAGTAAGAGTTAGAGTTATATTTTTACTAGATTATCCTTTAGTTTTGTCTCTACAAGAGCATTTTTTAATAAAAAAAATGAGGAATTCAAATAGGGAAGCTTCTTAAATAATAGTATAGATTAAGCCGTATTAATTTTTTAGACTCTATGGAATGAGTTTGGCTTATCTCTAATACTTTTTTAAAATGAATTTTCAGGATTAAAACCCACTACCACTTGTTATTTTATATTTAAAATAAAAGGGTATATCCAATTAAAAAAATACAGTAGATAACTCAAACCTCCCATAGAATCAAAAATTTGTAGAGATTCTGCAATCACAAGGTGCATTGCACTCATTTTGTATGTGACACTTGTTTAGGACAAGATTATATAACATAAATGAATTAGAATGCCATTAGCCTCATTAATCTTCTAAAATACTTCTAGTTCTTCATCTTATACCACACTGCACTGTTCTCACATTGCAATATTTCCCGGAACAAATTTAAGAGGTGGCAAAAATGGTGAGAAAGTTCAATAGCTCAGGAAGGAGTTGTGTTTCAAGTATTTGAATCCGATGCAATGGTATTCCACCGGGTACAATGCCACTAATTCATCTCACATTAATTTTTGTCATCTTATTTTTTAATCTTAACTTTTTAACTTTGTCATACTTTTTAAAAAAAAAAATTTATTCAATAATTGAGATTAAAAGTTAAAAATTTAATTTTCAATCTCAGTCATTTAATGCCATTGCACCTGCTGCAATACCAATCTCAATCCGTGTTGCAACGCCTGTGCATCCCCATGTGCGCACCCAAAAAAAAGAAAAAAAGAATCAAATGTCACTACTAAGATTGAAGTCGTCAACGCTGCAATGCCCAATAAAGATAATGTTATGGATGTGAAAGGAGTCATTTCTTGATGTCAATGTTGGATGTGATTTATTCAAGTATCGTGGTATTTTAAGGTTGTATTCGGGTGCTTCAGTTTTGTTTACACTTATTATCACATTAACATATATTTTTATTAAGTTATAATAGTATGTAACTCGTGCTATCGCACGAGAATAGATATAATTTAATAAAACAATAAAAATAAATATATTATATTTTATTATTTAAGTAATACTATTAATTTTTATTTATTTATTTATTTATTTATTAATCATGAGTTTAGTCATGTTTAAAAGACTTAGTTTATTCATGTTTAATAAAACTTAGCATTATGTAATTTTTTTAACAAATATTTTTATCACACAAAATTCTAATGAAAGAATGCTACATAGACATATATATTCAAGGTTGATTTATACATGGTACATATAACTATGATTAAGTTGCTTTATCACAAACCATTTTTAACAAAATATTTTAATCAATTAAATGTGAATCTCATAACGTGCATTTCATAACAATAGAATAACGTGAATCTCATAAAAAAATTTAATCAATTAAAAATCACTAAAATTATTAGCATAAAACGTAAAGACAAACAAATAGAATAAGTGCTAATTCCTTTAAAAAAAACTTACAATGAGTTGAGAAAACTACACAAATAATCTTTGATGTTTGAAGAATAATGGGATTACAACTTCTTTTCAAAATTAGGTAGAGACTTGTGCTGATAACGTGTTATGAAAAAAAAAAAAAAAAAAAAAAAAAGAAACATGCAACATAATAATAGGAAAACAAAACAATTTTATAATTAAAAAATAAAAATTATTGACAAAAAGGAAAGAAAGTATTGGCAGATGAAAGAAAATAAGCATGCAACATCAATCATAGGAAAACCACAAAATTATATAATTAAACAATAAAAAATTTATACAAAAAGGAACGACAGTATAGGCAGACAAAAGAAAGCAGTAATCAAACCTTAGAAATGATTGGAATTTGTTTTGCAGAACATAAACCAGGACCATGAAAATTGTAAAGGCAAGTACAATCGGAATATCTGGAGAACTTCTTCTTATATAAGATACAGAAATACCCAAATACATGCATCATTGATACCGAGAGATTCTTTTGAAAATTCATAGCATTGATTGAAGAAGAGGGAAGCTGTATATTAAGGTGCCTAAATCGATGTGAAAAAGGGAGATGAACTTGAAAATACGTGGGTGTGAAAAAAAAAAAAAAAAAAAAAAAAAAAAAAAAAAAAGCACAGCGAAATTACAACAGATGGAGGGAAATTAGACTCCAATTTCATATTTACATTGACACGTGACAAAATATAGATTAGAATTCTAATTTAAAATTGCAATTGAAGTTTCTCTCTACTTCACCTTTTATATATATATATATATATATATATATATATAGATTTGTTTCAGTTCCCTTTGATCTATTTTGGAGCACTTTCGTCCATTTGTCATAATTCGGTCTATTTGATCCATTTTGGCTATGGTTTTAATATCACTTCATGTAAATATAAAATAGTTATCAAAAACTTTAGTCACCTTTCTCTTTTTTCATTAAAAAAAAAATCTAAAAATATTTTATAAAAATATTTCTAAAAGTTTGAGGGGGTTGTTTGGCAAGTATGTTTAAACACACAACTACACATTTTAAACAACATTACACATATTTTCACACACTTTTTCACTTACACGTATATCAAAAACACTCAAACAACATAATTTAAACTACTCTCCCAAACACCCCTTAATTATCCACTCGTTAACTTTTCTCATAATTTATTACCCACCATTGCTTTTTTTTTTTTTTTTTTTTGGACATAATATTACCCACCATTATGAGTGTTAGTATGTGAGCGTAATCTTCAGCTGAGATGGGATACAAACTCACAATTAAGAGCATTCACATTAATTTGTTTAAAATTTTCTGTCTATTTTAGCATAAGAACTTACTCTTCTTCTTTTCTTTTTTTTTCCTATTTTACACAACTATTGTGTGGGTGCTTTTTTTTAGGACACAGGCCCAAGTATGAATAAGGATCTTGAGTCCAACACTTACTGTTTTAAGAGACTAGACTTGTTCACCGCAACTATATTAGACTAATTTCAAACTAGGTGGTGCATGGAGCACGACTACTACAACACACACATGCTAACATACGAGAAATTTATGTATTGAACAACAAGAAGGCAGCAAGGGAACAAAATGATAAAGAAAGACACAAAACAAAATGTTAGAGATCCTCGAAATAATATAAGATACTTTGTTACTTTCTTGATTATATAATACATTACGCTTACTAGGACATGTTACAAGATCCAAATAATTTCAAAATCACAGACTTAGATGGCCTTTCAAGCCTCTAAGACTTGCAAAGTTTGAATCTCTTTGAATCCAAGTATGTCCTCTAATGGCTGCTTGAGAATACCAGACGGTATTTCCCTCTCTTTCTCTCTTTTTCAAATTCTCACAAAGCTTTTTCTCAAGAATTTCACTCTAATGGACTGTTGCTGAATGCGTTTTACTGGTGGCTGCTTGCCCTTTCATAGTATCTTTCTAAGGTTTTCGAGGTACCACTAATTCCCTCCATTTGCTCCTCTAGGTACCAGAACTAATGTTGTGTCAGCAACGTTGGTGGCTAGTTCCTTCCTCATTCCTTATTATTTTCTTCTTTTAGGTTTTCTTCCTCAAAAGCCTCTTGCTGACATTCCGCTCTAGGGTATTTTACAAAGCTGACCTTTGTTCTTTTTTCTTTCAAGGCTTCTAGGTCTCAGCTTTTTAGATTCAACTTTTGGCTATCTTTCCCTTTGTCATTTTTCTCAAGTGAGCTGATTCCTTTCTGCCAGGTTGAAAGTTTCCCAGTCACCTTCCTTCATGATTCTTCTCTCTGGGTTCCCCGAGGTGCCAACTCTTTGTTCATGAGTTGTTGGTTCCCAAGCCTTCTGATTTCTTTTCTACATCATTGGGTGGATGATATGAACACATCTGCTCTTGTTCTTTATGCTTCTTGGTTCTGTCTTAATCCAAACTTGGCATTGCTGCTCATCCCGAGGATCCTAAGCTCCTGGGAGTTCCTAGGTATTTTGGCCCAATTATTTTTCCGAGCTTTGCAGTGATTTTTCTAACATTTAATGACTGGGTTGGGCTTTTTTTCCTTCCTTTATTTCGTGGGGGTCGAAAGTTGTCCATTCATGGATTCGGGCTTTTCTTGATGGACCCTTAATGGGTTTGTACCTCTCCCCCTCTTTATATTGGGAACCCAAATGCTTTATTATTTTCTCAAGCTTCAATCCTTTGCATTGTTTTTGGACCTTGATACACCATTATGATTTTTTGGACCTCAACAACTACTTTACAAAAACACTCGCAATTATCTATTATACATTCTATTTTCTTAAAATACTTATTTCTTGTTCTTTTTATTTATTTTTAATTATATCTCCTCAGTCCTACCCTAATCAAAATACTTTCTCTCAAACAAAAAGTGTATCCTCTCTTCGCTGCATCTTCTTCTCCTACCCTCATCAAAACTCTCTCTCTCTCTCTCTCTCTCTCTCTCTCCACTTGTGGTGCTGGATTATGGTGGTGGGTGTTTTTTCATTTTGGATCTCCATTGTGTTTAATTTGGGTTCTTTGCCGCCGCTGCTGCTTCTTCTTCATTTGTACTGTATTGGATTTTATTATGGGTTTGGGTTGATGGGTTTAAGCCATTGGATTTGATTTGGGATTCCAACTGCTGGGTCAATCAGGTATGATAGCCATAGGATGATCTAGGTTGTGAATTGTGGTGGTGGTGGTGGTGGTGATGGCTGGGTTTATATGAGAGAGATGGTGAAAAGAAGAGAGAAAGAGATGAAATAATGATAAATTAATAAAATATTATAATACAATGCTACAGTAACCTTGTATACGTAGTAGGGTGCTTTTGAAGAAAAATGTGTAAATTTGACAACTTTTTTCTAACATGAATGCTTGATATGAATGCTCCAAGGGGCAACACAGGCAACAGGTCTAGTCGTTTAGCACACTTCACAAACACAGGTTTAGTCGTTTAGCACACACTTCACAAATCTCAGCTTGACACCTTCACCTAAATTGGCTACGTCCCACCATTTTTAAGATTTATCATTAATCCCTTCCCATAAGAAGAAAAAATTAGTCAAGGTCAAACTCAAGCTACTCCACACTTCAATTAGGGTTCCTCTACCAAAAAATAGTTCATTTGTTAATGCCCCTTAGGGATCAACAAGGAATGCATGCCAAGGTTGTGAGAGCTAGAATCTAGGGGTAAGCCATTCATGGAGGCATTTGGGTTGTAAAGCTCCTGATCATTCTATCCTTTGGTAAAACTAGCAAGAAACATTAGCCAACATTTCAAAGCCATTTGATCCAACAAGTTTGTAAACCAAATTTGAGGCCTGCTATTTACACCTATATATGCAATGGGCATGATAAGCAGCATCTGGAATATCATCGGTGCAAGAGTCTGAGATTTCTGCTCCTGAGGACTGGAGCTATAAACAACCATCATTCACTAAATTAACAAAACTTGAATATCATAGATGAACCCAGATACACTTTTAAACAAAAAGTTTGTAACAAAAGTAAAACAAGTCTTTTAAGTAACAAACATTAAATGATCATTGCCCAGAGTGCATATCAAAATAAGAATGACGATAAACTCCATAAGTACCTAATAGTCTAGCAAAACTTTGGATTGACAAAGTCAGAAATGACACTTCTTGCTCAACAATTACTAAAATCAACTTAAACTCTAAATCCCCTGCTGTTCCTCTTTCCTCTAGCCCTCTCAAACTTCCTTCCCTTTGCTCGCACATAGGGCTTGGTGTGGCTGTGTGGCACACCAGGAGCGGGACCAAAATGTTTCACTGCTTCACGACCCTTCTTTGGACCTCTAAGAAGAATCTGCATCCAGCATAATGTTTACTAATTTAATTTTGAACCTCTCAAGTGATTCAATAGTTGAAAAATACGACAATCACCAATATAGAACAATTGCTAACAGAGAACTATCCAAAGACATAAAACATTCATAGTGGCATCAAAGTCAATACCGTGTTCTGTCCCAATGGAGCCCTTAGCGCCAGCTGATCAAACGTCAAGCACTCACCGCCTGCCTTCTCAATCCTGGCCCTTGCTGTCTCAGTAAACCTAAGTGCTGTAACCTTCAAAGCAGGAACTTCATAAACCCGAATATCATCAGTCACAGTCCCCACAACCACAGCAATCTTACCATCCTACATGGCCAACCACAAATGCAATAATATTAAAAAGACAAATAAGATTTATAGTTTAGTCTCCAAGAATTAAGTAGACAAAGAAAAATACAAACCTTTCCTTCCATATATCGGATCAACTTAGACAATGAAAGTGGAGGCTTGTTTACTTTGCTCATGAACAAGCGCTTGAGAATCACCGCATTGAAATTGCTGCCAGTTCTCCGAACAAGGAACCGGTAAAGCTAATTGAGTAGCATCAAGTCAGGTTAGATACAATTGACAAACATACACATGTATGCAAACATATGGAAACAAGAACCATTATCAATCCATTAACTACAAGCATGTTTTTTCTCTTTGAAGATAAAGAACACAGTTAACATTATTAAAATACAACTAAACTTATAAATAACCATTTTAAGAAGAAAACATAATCACATAACAGAGTGCTTTTACCTCAAATTACTTTATATGAAAGAAGAATCAAACAGGGATAAGCTTTAGCATGGTACAAACTAAGGAAAAAATATACAGAGCAAGAGCAGAATAGCATTTTTTTTTTTAAATGTGATAGGGCTTATAGGGTCAGCAGAGATCTATAAATTCACAACTGTGATAACTCACATTATTTATTATGTAAGTTTATATAATATTTTTAAAATTACAGTATGAGTAGGTAATATGTTAAGAAAATAACACCCCCACACCAGTGGTGTGTGTCCTGGGCTCAAACTAGGATACACAAATCTCTTCTTTTTTGGGTCTCTAATTTCACTTCTTACCTTTCAAGGACACTAACAAAACACCTTCGGTATTAAACTATGGTTGGGTTTTTATAGTAAACACAAGCAAAAGTAAGTCTCCAAGGTTTTCGTCAGACTGTAAGACACCAAACCCACATCTTGAACATCAGGCATATGTCAGAAACATTAAGAACACATAAACGCTAATTTAACAACATTTCCTCAATCAATATCTTCACTCTTTTTATCATTTTCTTTAGAGTTCACAAACTTATAAAGTGGCTAAGTTTCAAAATTTTCTACGTCTAAATCCAAATCCTGCCCATAAACAAAAGTAGGACATCTTCAATGTTTCCCCAAGACCCCAAAACCAAATCACAAAAACATCATACAAGCACTCAAAATACAACATTTCCTCCAAATTTTTTACATTTCAACAACAACAGAGAAAGATTGTCAAGTCCAAATCCTACCCACCAACAAAAGAAGAAGCTAAAAAATGGGTCTTTTCCAATGTTACCCAAAGATTAAAAACCAAACCATAAATATAAAATCACACCTACATAGATACAAACATGCGTAAATATACAAAAATAAAAAGTGGGTTTTTGGGGAGAAACCTTGACGAGGAGTTTAAGGTATATATCGTTGGACTTTGGAGCCGTACGCTTGCTCTTCTTGACCTTGCCTCCTGCGACTAAATCAATCCCCTAATGAAACACACAAAACATTAACACTGATTCAGGTTTACAATCACAAACATAATAAACAGACATACAGAAAAAGATAGAGAGAAAGAGAGAGATACCATTGGAGCCTAAAGGGTTTGCTAGAAGAGCTCTCTCTGTGTTGTTGAGGTGGATACGCCGACTGCTGTGAGGAAGAAACTAGCTAGGGTTTTGCTGTTATGAGTGTTTCTGCCTTTTTATGTCGCGTGGCATTAGGGTGTACTGGTTTTCATGGGCTTCGTTTTCTTGGGCTCTAGGTATCTATGGGCTAAACAACCAAAAAAGTTGTTCATGTTAGCTGTTGGGCCACTTAGCCCAATAATACTACACGGGAATGGGACTGCCTTAGTCACCTCAATAATAAGTTTTTTTTTAATAATGTTATGATAGGACTACTTTGTAATATTAATTAATGGCTTTTTGTTGTTACTCTTTTTTTTTTTTTTTTTTAATTAGTAACTTTTGTTAATAGGTGTCAAAGTGCACTCATTAAGAAGGCTTTTGAAACGACCTCATCTAAAGTTAATAAAAAAAAAAATGAATTTTAGGCTGAAAGTAACTCAAATCCTTTTATAAAGTGGCTCGACTACATTGTTATTTCACTTTAACAAGTGCATTTCAATAGTTGTCAACTAGAACCTCACTTAACTAAGAATTTTATTAGTTTTAAATCAACATTTTTTTTAACGAATATGAAAATATTAATTATAATTAAAATATATTTGTTAAATTTAGATATGAATCTAGTACATGACACCATTCATTGATATGTTCAATTATTTATTTTGTTTTCTACTCACATTTTTTTCTCTTTTTTGTGTGGTTTAGCTTGTGTTCATTGTCTATATGATCTAAAAGATGACATGATGTACAAAAGAAACATAACGTTAGGATTGGGTTAGGTTGGTTATATTTCAACTCATTTAACACAACCCAACCTAACCCAACCTATACTATTTATATTTTAAAATATAGGTATTCTAAATTTATTAATTTGATATATTTTGAATTTTAATAAATTTGTTAGTTTGATTTATTTTGATATTTTTAAGACAATACACATGTCCCTAAAAGATAAAATGGTACACAAAATACATGTAACACAATTACTAATGGCGTTATAGCTTGACGATATTGTTTGATCCCTTGAACTCTTTCACAAGAGAAACCTAAACTTGAGTTCATATACCCTTCACAATTTTGTAGGGGAAAAAAAATACATGACACAATCTTCTCTCTCTCTCTCTCTCTCTCTCTCTCTCTCTCTCACACACACACACACACACACACAATTTGATTACATGAGTGTGGACACATACAAAAGAATCCAATGTTTAACATCCCATATACTACAGAATCCAATTCATTGACACATAATACCCAATTCATGACTTTGTTTGTCTTGTTTAGGGCCAACTCTAGCATATAGGTGACCAATGTAGTCACCTAAGGCCACTCTTTTAATTCATATAATATAATATATTTATATTATATTTCAATTAAGACTTATTTACCCTTTTACCTATATTAAATAAAAAATATTTAAGGTCCTTTTATTAACTAATAGAATGCATTGTACATTAAAAATACCCTACTATAATTCAAAGTTGTCCCCTCAAAAAAATAATAATAATATAATTCAAAGTCATTGACAACTAGTTTGTAATTTTTTTTTTTTTTTAAACAATAGAAAAAGAGTCTATAGATTCTAGACATTATCACATGGATTGATGTATCACATCAAGCCACATTCAGCTAAAAATTTCTACATCAATTCATTTGTTACTTTATTTAATTTTTTTATATTTTAATTAGTGTGATTTTTCCCATTTCTATTGTTTGTACCTATTTTTAAAAAATTGAAGTAATTCATTTAATTTGTATCTTTTAAGTATTTTTTCATTAGTTATTTTTTAAGAATAATCTACTTTTTGGACTAGTGCCAATTTATTCAATTATATGATGAATAAATTTCTATTTGTGCAAGTTTAGAGTGTAAAGTGACTACATAATTTAGTAAAGTTGCAATCTTAATTTTGATAAATTTGGTCTATTATTCTATACTCTAAATTTGATTTTAGTTAAATTATTATTTTCTATTATAAAATCTTCATTTCTTTATAAATTTTTAAAAAAATTATAAATGTCTACTAGAAAATTTCCATCTAGACATGAAATAAAAAATTAAAAGAAGAAGAGAAAACTTGAAAAATAAATTGAATCTCAAAATATATTTATAGATAAATTTGTTATTATTATTAAACAAAACAAAACAAAAAATTTAGGAGAAGATATAACAAATGAACAGAAAATCGAATGTGACAATATAAATGTTATGGATTCTATTTTATCTAATGGACTTTCGTGGTCTTGGTTTGGTCATGTGTTGGCTAATATCCAAGCTCTCCTAACTCGTCTATGGTGGTTCTCAGTTTGTAGTGTTCGCCAAAATGCTAATTTTGTGACTCATGTTTTGGCCCATTATGTTAGACATATCCCTTCTGATGTATTTTGGTTAGAGGACTCTCCTCCCCCTGCTATGGAGGCTCTGTATTCTAATTTGGCTTTTTTGCCTCTTTATAAATGATACTTCAATTTGATTTCAAAAAAACAAGAAACTCATTGACAATAATGCAAATAGTCTTAATTAAATAATTATTATTTAATATTTAAATATAAAAAATAAAATAAAAAGTCTTGTTTAAAATTTTTACCTTAAACCCCCAAATTAACTATAACATCTCATAAATTTAACCAAATAAACCAAATATGTAGTAAATAACCAGTAAGGATGTGTTCACAATAACAATAATCAAATTTATTTGAAAACTGCCTCATAGGCTTGTACAATCTCTTGTTTTAATGCTAGAAGTCTTGCTATGTTGACTATAAGCAATATGTCTACTCTCTACCCGTGTGAAGTTGATTAAACCTTTGCTAGGCTGACCATGAAAAACAATTTGATGATCAATTTTTTAGCCATTGTTCCCCGACGTTTGTTTTTTTTTTTTATTAATACAAGATAGAAATTTTCCTCTAATTTAATATAAGTGTATATGTGTGTGAAATGTTGTGTATATATATATATATATATATATACACATGAATAAGTTGTAATAATGATGCTTGCGTTTGGAGAATATGGTTTCATAAAGTTGTTAAAGTGAAAATTCAAATTCTAGAATTTTCTAAGTGAAAATTCGAAATTCAACAATTTCGATTGGTCGAAGCTTTGGCTCGATCGATCAAAATGGTAAGAAAATAATCCTGAAGTCTCTGGATGATTCGATCTCTATTCAATTCCTAATCAATTGATCAAAAAGAGCATTCGATCAATGGAAAGGAACTCTCGACCAATTGAAACTCGAAAAACTGAATTTTTTGTAGAATTTTCTAGTGACTGTTCAGAAAATATGAAGAGGTTTCAAGCCTTACGAATGGTTTTATGAAACATTTTAACTCTCCATATGTGCCTTTTGATAAAATATAACTTTATGGATATAAATAGAAGCTATGTTCACTTGAAAAATAACTAATTCCTCAAAAAATAGTAAGTTGAAAATAAAACAAGAAATCCCGTAATCATTCTCCAGAATTGATATCTGTAGAACCCAACATCTTGGTTGTATCTTAGGAACAAATATGCGATAACCCTTTAGCAACAATAGCGTGGGGGCCAATATTGTCTAAGGAAAACGCTATTATGCCTCCAACTTGTTCTTCCATTATTACTTTGTGTAATATCCCCAACAATCTTAGACAATATTTCTTACGATGAAAGGAACTAGTGATATTTCAGCATTGAAGATGTTGAATCATGAATTGGATTGCTTTAACGGAACCAATTTCTCTCAATGGAAAAACAAGATGAAATTCCTAATTACTGCACTGAAAATTTTCTATGTCTTGGACCCGAATTTGATGCCTTTTCCTACTGCGAGTGATGAAGACACTAATGAGATAAAGGCACAAAAAAAGAAACGGGAGGAAGAAAAACTAATTTACAGATGGCATATTCTCAATACTCTTTCGGATCGTCTTTATGATCTCTACACATTAATGAAGTCACTAAGAAAGTATGTATGAATAAGTTTATTATTCAAAAGTATTTTGATTATAAAATACTTGATAATATCTCGGTTTTGGATCACGTACATGAGTTACAATTATTGGACAATAAACTCTGTGATTTGTCAATCAATATTCTTGAATCATTCCAAGTGGGTGTAATCATTGCGAAACTCCCACCAAGTTGGAATAATTTTAGGAAGAAACTTCTACATACATCAAAAGATCTCACTTTTGAACAATTCAGACAATATCTTCGAAATGAAGAAGAAAGTCGGGTTAGAGATGGGACTAACATCGATTCTAAAGTGAATGTGAACAATGTGAGCGATGTTCAAAGTAGGAGTTTGAGTAAGACTGATAAGCACTTGGAAGTGAACAAAAGTGCGAGTGGTTTCAAAAAGAACAACTCCAAAAATCCCAACAAGGACAAGAAGAATCGAGCTTGTTTCCATTGTGGAAAGAAAGGTTATTACATTCACAAATGTAAATTCTTAAAGAACAAGAAAAAGAATGAAGAAGGCAATGCCAATGCCAATGAAACAAATGTCATTAAGGACATTGTTGCTATGGTGAGTGGCATACATATTGATATGATCACTGAAGTTCGTATGGCTATGATTGCAAATCCTTTTGATTGGTGGTTTGATTCGGGTGCAATAGTGCATGTGTGCAACAATAAGGAACAATTCAAGACTTATGATGAATCTTCCATAAAACAAGAAGTTTGATGGCAACCACAATAAAACAAAGGTTCTTGGAAAGGGCACCGTTGAAGTGAAGATGAGTTTCGGCAAGATGATGATCTTGACCAATGTTTTTCATGTACTCGATATCAAGAAGAATCTTGTATCTGTGAACTTGTTATGTAAGAATGGTGTAAAAGCTATACTTGAATCAGATAAGTTAATCTTGTCCAAGAATGAGATATTTGTAGGAAAGAGATATGCTACTTATGTTTACTTGAAAAATAACTAACTCCACAAAAAATAGTAAGTTAGAGAGAAACAAAAAAAGTCAATAGTCATTCTCTAGAATTTCTATTTGTAGAACCCAACATCTTAGTTGTATCCTAGGGACAAATTTGCGATAACTTTTTAGCAACAATAGTGTAGGGACAAATATTGTCTAAGGAAAACGATATTATGCCTCCAACTTGTTCTTCCATTATTATTTTGTATAATGTCCCCAACATGAAATTCCCTCTTGAAAACTTGATTCCCTACCCTTACCCTCTACACCCTACAAACAATTATACTTGTGAAATGATCATCGCACTAAGGGTGTGCAGTGGTATAGTTTCCCAATGTTTTAATGCAAGGGAAAGGCTGCTCTCTTTCTTTCTATATTTCAAATATTAGCTATTGACCTTCCATGTAATGATGCCTCCTCCCGCCCATTTTTATCAAACATAATAAATGTACCAAAAACATTTTAAAGAAATAAGAAAAATATATTTTCTTAAGAGAGTCAATATTGTAGAATTCATCCCCCAATTAATTATGACGAAGAATCTAATTAAAAACTTAGTTGTGAAATTTGGTTTTGAATCCTAAACGGCCTCTAATATTCTTCTTAATATTTCTTAGGATTTGCTCCTCTGACCAGATTACACTAATTCATGAATTATAGCATTTGTTGTACTTAAATATAGTTTATAGTAGCCCACAAAGCAAGCTTTTGCAAATGGAGGTTCTTAGTTGTTTCCCTTTCAGATTAGTATCTTGCTAGTTACTCATACGCCTCACAAGATAGTCATATAGCAATATCCCCAATTCTCTTGACAAGAGAACACTCAAAGAGTAATAAGTGATTTATACTTTTAATGCATTTCATACAAAACACACACAAACTATCACCAATATAGCCCCTCTAAATTTAATCTTATACTATAAAGCATTAAAACTTTTTTGCGCAACATAGATCACTTAACTTGAACTTGATATTTGTCAATAACAACCAATTTAAACATACACATATCCGTAAACATAAAATTGGTTTTAAACATGTGAGAGAAATTAATAATTTTTAGATTAATTCCTCATGTGTATTTATTTTTTAATATGCTATATATATCCTTCATTTTCACCATATTGAACCATATAAAAGGTGAAAAAAAAGTTTAGGTTAAAAACTTGAAATCATGTGTAAAATTGTGTAAATAACAAGTGTGTAATAAATATTGCTAAAAAAATTTTAGATTTGCACAAGGTGGCTTCTTTAATGGAATATTATTTTTAAAGAAAATTTCTACTCAAATTTAGTTTTTTCTTAACTATGGTGAACTCTATCCAACTAATGACACTATCCATTTCCTTATTCTTGAAAAAAAAAAAAAAAAAAAACCCTTATTCTAGAATATCCAACAAGCATGCCAACATGACTACAGTAAAAAAGTTCATTGTACTGTAGTAATGATGCATATCTGCGACCTCTATTTAAAAAAAATATAAAAAATGAAGTTTCACTACATATGTATTCTTCATTTTTATTTATTTGTATTAATGACATCATAACATTTAACTCTTGTCAAGTAATACTTTTTTGCCTATGCAAGTTGTCTTTATCATTTACATTCCAGCACCACTTAAAAATACATTATTAGGTACTCAGATTATAATTTTATGTGATATATGTATATGAACGGTGCTAACATATATCTTTGTTATATATTACTATCTTCTGAGCGCGCACTCACATGTGTGCTCAGAGGATTTTATATTTTTTTGAAAAAAATTTAATAATTTGCATTCATTATAATTTGAAATTAATACATTTTTCAATCACAAAAAATCTAAGGGTGTGATGAGTATCATGCGTTTATAGATGAAATAATTTTTCATCACACCTATAAGTTTTTTGTGATTGAAAAATATAGTAATTCTAATTGTAAAATAAGTGTTGCATATCTCTAACTTACAAGTGAAAAATATTCTTTAAAACTTGACGTATTATTTAGTGCCTTGTTTTTACCTAGCATTTTTTTAATAAATATTACCTACAAATAAGGACAGAAATAAGAAAAAAGATGTAAAAGACTTTTAAACTCAATAAGTATAAAGAGCTTTTATACAAGAGCTTCCTTAATTGTATTCCTATCAAATATTTAATATAATTTACTCTATCATTTGTCAATACAAATTTTAAAAACAAAAAAATATTTTTTATAAATGTGAAGTGAAAATAAAAATTAATTATCTTTTTAATATGTTTAAAATTAATGTTTAGAATTGTCAAGAATCTTGTAGCTCGACTAACACTTGCTTTTGTTTTCCACAAAAATGACTAGGGTTAAAATCCTCCCATCCCATGATTGTAACAGTTATTATTAAATATATATATATATATATATATATGTTTACATTTAAGTATAAGTTTACGTTTAGAAAAAAATTTGGGCGATATAATGCAAGAGAGAGATTATATAAAACCAATGTTATAAATTCATTTCATCATCTTGATGCTTTTCATTCTGATCATAAACCGCTTCTACTTTGCTCAGACTCTGAATTTAAGCGCTTTAACAGGAAAGGTCGGCCGTTTCGCTTTGAAGCCATGTGGCTAAAAGATAGCACTTGTGAAGATATAATTAAACAATCTTGGGAGGGTGAATCCATGCCTAATGTGGAGTGGGATTTTCATAGGAAGATCTCGGCTTGCCAAGACAACTTGAGAGCTTGGAATAAAAATTGCTCTAGGCATGTTCGTAATACTTTGGCAAAGAAGCTCAAGGAGTTAAAGTGGGCCGAAGAAGAAGGTGCCTATGTGTCCAATCCGAGGAAGATTTATAAGCTTAGGGATGAAATTCAGAAACTCAAATATCGGGAAGAAAGCATGTGGAAGCAACGGTCTCGTAATGCTTGGCTTAAGGAAGGAGATAGCAACACTCGCTATTTTCATTGTTGTGCAAACCAATGGAATCAACGTAATTTCATCTCGGGGTTGGAGGACACTGCTGGTGAGTGGGTTGAAGATGAACACCGATTGGGCGGAATTATTGAGGAGTATTTCAGAACTATTTTTTCCTCTTCAAATCCTTCGGCCTTTGATGACTTTATGCAAGGCATACACCTAACAATTATCGAGGAAGCTGCTGAGATGTTGGGCTGAGATTTCCATGCAGATGAAGTGTGTATGGCGCTCAAACAAATGGCTTCCCTGACCGCCCCTGGACCTGATGGGATGTCACCTATATTTTATAAGTCTTTTTGGCACATTGTTGGGGAGGATGTTACTAAGGTCATGCTAAAAGCTCTTAACACAGGTGTGGTTCCAGAATCTCTTAACTCAACTTTCATTGCTTTAATTCCAAAAATAAAGCAACCTAAGAAAGTATCTGATTTTCGGCCTATTAGCTTGTGTAATGTTGTCTATAAATTGATTTCGAAGGTTGTGGTTAACCGTTTGAAAAAATTTCTAGCTAGTACTATCCCTGAATCTCAGAGTGCTTTTTTGTCTGGGCGTCTTATTACTGATAATGTGCTTGTGGCATTTGAAACGCTTCATTATCTTAAAAGGAAAACTCAAGGGAAGGTGGGTCAAATGGCTCTTAAGCTTGATATGAGTAAAGCCTATGACAGGGTGGAATGGGAATTTTTAGAACGAATCATGCGTCATTTGGGGCTTGGAGATCGAATGGTGAAACTTATTATGTCATGCATAACTTCTGTGTCCTATTCAGTGCTCCTTAATGGTCAACCTATGGGCTCCATTAAACCGGAGCGAGGATTACGCCAAGGTGATCCTTTATCGCCTTACCTCTTTCTTATGTGTGCAATGGGCCTTCAAAGCTTGTTACATAAAGCTGAGATGGAGGGACATATACAAGGTGTGGCCCTTTGCCGGAATGGTCCTCGGGTATCCCATTTATTTTTTGCTGATGATAGTATTTTATTTTGTCGGGCTAAAGTAGAAGAGTGTCAGAAGATTCTGGACATTCTGGATGTATATGAGCGAGGGTCGGGGCAGAAAATTAATAGGGATAAAACTAATCTCTTTTTCAGTTCTAATACCAACCCAGATTTGCAGGCTCGGTTTCAAGACATTTTGGGTGTACCTGTAATTCGTCAGTATGAAAAATACTTGGGCTTGCCAGCACTAGTGGGAAGGGCAAAGCAACAAAGCTTTATCTATATTAAGGAAAGGGTGTGGAAGAAACTTCAAGGGTGGAAGGAGAAGCTTTTGTCTCAGGCGGGCTGGGAAGTGCTTATTAAATCAGTCATTCAAGCGATTCCTACGTACACAATGAGTTGTTTCAAGCTCCCTAAAGGATTAATTAAGGAATTGGAAATCATGATTCGAAAATTTTGGTGGGGGCACAGTGGTGGAAATATGAAGATCCATTGGGTTAAATGTGGAAGACTTTGTGAGGCTGAGGAGGTAGGTGGTATGGGTTTAAGGAGATTGAGAAATTTAATGACGCATTATTGGCCAAACAAGTTTGGCGGTTGATTAATAATCCTGGCTCGCTTTGTTATCATGTGTTCAAAGCAAGATTTTTTCCGGATTGCTCTATTCTTGAAGCAAGGGACTCTAGTGTAGGCTCCTATGCATGGAAAAGCATCCTAGGTGCTAGGGGTGTTGTACGCAGGGGAATGGTTTGGAGGGTAGGGACGGGTGAAAATGTGAGGATTAAGGAGGATAGGTGGCTGCCGGATAAAGCGCATGGTTCTGTTATTTCCCCCCTTCCTCAGGTAGCAGCGGACACAAGAGTATGCTCTCTTATTGATCAGGACAGCTTCATGTAGAAGGAAGAGGCAGTGCGGGATTTATTCCTTCCCCACGAAGCTGATTTAATTTTAGGCATTCCCTTGAGTTTTCGGCAGCCCCCTGATCGCATAGCTTGGTCTCACACTCCTTCGGGTTTGTTTACCACTAGCAGTGCGTATAAATTGATTACTTCACTTGATTCTATGTCTAATGCAGGGAGTTCGGATATGGAGAGCCAAAAGAAGTTTTGGAAGAACCTTTGGCAGCTTCAAGTTCCTAACAAAATCAAGCAGTTTGTGTGGAAGGCATGTCACGATGCTCTGCCTACGAAGGCAAACTTATGCCAGCGACAAGTCACGGACTCTGCTACTTGTGACCTGTGCAGTGATCATACTGAGGATACAGTTCATGCGCTTTGGCTATGCAAGGAGATTTTGAGCGTATGGTCGGCTCTGGAATGGTTTCATCAAGCAGCCCCTGTTCAGCCAACGAGTGTCAGAGAGCTGCTAGACAGATTCATGCCGTGTCAGGATGATTATAAAGCTGAGATTTTTGTGATTGCAGCGTGGTGTGTATGGAATAGGTGAAATGCTATTCTTTTCAATCGAGCAGTCCGGCCTGTGAATAGCATCTGCCGAGAAGCAGGAAATATTCTCCAGGAATTTCTCCAAGTTCGTGAGACTGAACTGGTGCCTCCTCGCCCTCAAGCCGTGCAGCAGTGGCTTCCACCTGATCCTAATATCTACAAAATTAATTTTGATGCAGCTTTTTCTCGAGGCTCAAATTTTGCAGGGGTGGGTGTGATCGTCCGTGACAACAGGGGAGATTCCATTGGGGCGTTGTCCATGCCTGTCCCTATTGGTCAATCTGTGGCAGAGATGGAAGCTTTGGCTTGTCAGCGGGCTGTGTAGTTTGCTTCAGAGATCGGGTTACATCGCGTGGTGATCGAAGGTGATTCTGCTACTATCATTGAGGCGCTCCTCAATGGCTCGGGTCAATTTACAAGCTATGGGAATGTCCTTAACAACATTCGTGTTCAAGCTACTGGTTTTCAGCATGTCGAGTTTCATTACATTAATCGTGTTTGTAATTCTGTTGCTGATGCATTAGCAAAGAAGGCTAGTTCTGCTTTAGGTCTTCAAGTGTGGTTGGAAGATTTACCTGAGGATATTGTTCCTCTTGCACTTAGAGATGTTCACTGATTCTTTTTTAAATAAAATCCCCAGGCCTTTGGTCTGGCTTCTCAAAAAAAAAAAAATAATAATGACTATCGAATAACGAAATTGTTTTTAAGTTTCTTAAAATTTTAGGTAGTTGAATTTTAATCTGATAGTGTTTTAGATATCTATTGTTTTGTTAATATCTTCAATTTGCTAATCAAATCCAAGAAACCTCTCTCTTGAAAGTTCCTTTCTCCGCATTCTAAAACATCTATGATTAAAATAGTACACTTGCTTATTTATTTATTTTTATTTCTCTTTGAGAAGGAGGCCATTTGATGTTGTTGAAGAAGAATATTGAGTGCTGATTTTCTGCCCAACTTTTTAAATTTTTGTGGGTGTAAAACATTGGGTTGGATTTTCAGGCTTTTTTCTATATTATCTTTTAAATTTTCAAGATAATAGTTTTTTTTTTTCAAGTCAAGAACTCAAACTACGAATCTTTGACGAACCAAAAAAACTGAAGAAGTATGGTGTCAATTATCAATTAGATGAAATGGATATAGGATTTAAATTTGGCTACAGAGAGAGAGAGAGAGAGAGAGAGAGGAATATATTCAAATCAGCAAGGGACATAATTGTGGCCAGTGCCGTCATTTTTTTATAAGCAGTATGAAAGTATTAATATGTTTTCTCCAATGCTTTTGTTTGATTAAATTGAATACCCATCTTTCAATCTTTGTCAATTGTGATTATATTTTTGTTGTTGAGTTTTCCACTACTTCATATATATTTGTTATGCTTGAAATCCATAACTTCCTCAAATCTTGACACTGGTAACTTGGTCCCTATAAAAAATTATAAATACCACAGATTGTAATTCTTGAATAATTAATATATCCTTGATAACATTACCAGGATATTTTTAATGGCATTACCAGAATCAATGTAATGTAATAACACATTATTATTTATTTTTAGGCTAAAATGCAAAACTCACGCTTTAAGTTTTTTTAAAATTCATTTTAGTTCTCTGACTTTGCTTTTGTTTATTTCAGTCTTTTTAAGTTTTAAGTTTATTCAATTAAGGCGCTGAGTGACATTTTTTCATTGCGAGCATAATATTTTGGGAAGCCAAAACTGGGACTCCACTTTGGGCTTATAATATGGCCCAAAAGCTATCAGTAAAATGTGAAAAACACCCCTTTTTGCTCAATGTCTTGATTACATCCAATAGATATTATAATAAGGCCCCAAAAATATCTTTTACAAAGATAAGTTAGCACAAAAGATGACTCATCACAATAAATGTTTAGATAATAGTACAGGACTCCAACAATATATAAGAGAAACGTCCAGTGGTTAGATGATTGACAAATTAATAAATGAATTCACATTTTAAAAATCATGTATTTCCTCCATTATTATTATTCACTTAATAAACTATTTAGAGAGGCCAAAATTGAGACTCAACGTTGGGCTTTAAGACATGGCCCAAAGGCTTTCAGTATCATGTGATGGCATGAGTTTATCCTTAGCTTGAGATATAGGCTGCATCTGAGTAAGAACAAAAACAAAACCCAAGATATAAAAGTGGGTGCATTTTAATAAGTACACAAAGGGAAAGTGGTCCAACAGCGAAATAAGACAAAATAAAAGCTCTAGCAGTGAAATAAGACAAAATAAAAGCTCTAGCAGTGAAATAAAATATGATAGATCTCTAATGGTCAGTTATTAAGCAAATTGAGAAATATATTATATCCTTCAATAATGAAACAGTAAACAACAATTAGAGGTTGCATACTTGCCAAGAAAGGGAAATTTTAGTATGGAGAGAGAGAGAGAGAGAGAGAGAGAGAGCAGCTTAATGCAAAAATATTTAACCAAGGTTCTTATACCCATGATGGAATATGTGGAAAGATGCACAATAAGTGATGGAAACTACTTTTGTGTGAGTAGGTGAGTACATATGGAATGATATGGGAAGAAAATGGTACAAAAACTTAGCTATTTTTGGCAATGGTGGAGAGAAGGCTGCTTATGGCTAACTAGGGAACATCAATGGTGCTGGGATTTGTTAGAAAATATAATGAATGTTTGTGGGTAAATGAATATGGGCATTTATGGACTAAAAGAAGCTATTTGTGGACCAAATAGTTGATCTATAAACTAAAAATGAACTTTTTTCTAAACTAAATGTTGAAAATAGCATGACTGATTGAAAATTTAAGAGGAGTTGGTGTGTGTTGGACGAGTTAATGGTGGTTTCTTTTTCTAATGAAGATTAGGGAGCAATTAGCAAAGGCCAAAAACATTAGGTCTAATCAGCGAGAAAAGTGTTAGAGTATTCAACCTAGGATTAGGCCAAAATGGTGTGATTTCCTTTGGGATGCTTTGCTCTTTTGGGTGATGTCAGCTGGAGCTGAGATTTGGCTAATCTTAGCATTAAATCCTAGGATTTGGGGTTTGATTACGACCACTGAGATTAAGGCAAGTGTAAGGCCTAGATCATTGGCTATTGCAACTAAAGATTTGAGCTTCAAAGAGTAGGGGTTGTCATCCCAAGCCAGGTGTCAAGCTTTGGGCCTAGTTTAGGGAGCTCTGCTGAAAATCTCTTTATGCTCTCCAAACCACATTTCCTTAAGAGTATATTTAGTTGGAGAGATGGAAAAGTGGGGGAATAGAAAATGGGGAGAAGATAGAAAAGATTTTAGTTTTCCTCATTTGTGTTTTGTTGGAGGGGTGGAAAACTCATTTATTTAGTTGAGAAGAAAAATGAGGGGATAGAAATTATAGTTTTTATGAAATTATTCACATGCTCCTATTGCATAATATAAGAAATAATTTCCTTACAATTATTAAAAAAAAATTATTATCAATTAAAATTAAAATAATAACATCTTATAAAAATTAACACAACATTAATATTATAATATTATTTTAGAGGCGTCTTCTAAAAAAAAAAAAAGGTGAAAGATACCAAGAGCATTGTTGATTAAAAAAGAAAAAGAAAAAGAAAAAGAAAAAAGCAAAAGTAGTTGAAACATTGGAAAAAAGAAAAGAGAAGAAACGTAAACATAACTCAAAGATGCTTAAAAAAAAAATCAAGGAAACCTTAACTCAATGCACTAGCACAGTGATGAGGCAAATTTGGTCTTTGATTGTCATCCATGTTTTCTCTTTAGATTTCTCTCCAATTTGGAGTGAAAACATTTTAGTGGGTCCTGAGAGAAAACGTTTGGACCCTGCCAGTTTTATTTCTACAAACCCACCTAACCAAACACCCCAATAAATTTCTTTCCCTCCCCATTTTCTCTCATTTTGTTTACCATCTTCCCTAAAATCCACCAAACCAAATGAACCTTAAATTTCCCATTTTGGAATTCATGGGCTTGGTTCATGAATTAGTTTTTAGGCATTTTTAGCACTTTACAAGCCAGTTTACTGAACCTTGGATGATTTTGTTATGGCTTCCTTCAGCTGTAATTGAAACTTGGGGAGGAAGATGTACATTTATTGCCCATCAGCTTTTAGGTGCCAACCCACTAGATACTACTCATATAGAAAATGACAGTGACTGATGGGTTGATGGGACAAGTGGCCAATTTCTCAACTTAGTTTGAGACTTGGTTGCTTTTTGAGGGGTTGTTTTGTTGGAGCTTGGTCAGGTTTAAACCAAAGAAGGGGTTGTCCAGCTAGGTTGGTTGCTTACTTTAGGTTGTTTTGGCTGAGATTTTGGGTTGGACTTGACCATGAGAACTGAGCATTTTGGTGGGCCTCTGACTTGGTAGTTCTCTCCATTTGGGCCTACCCCTTTGCTTTCACATTTCTAGCCCTACAAAATAGACAAATTTACTATATATTGCCATGAGTTTTTATTCCACATGTGCCTTACTTGTTAGTAAAAACTAAATATGTTTTTGGGCTTCAATAAATAGGTTTTGGACATTAATTTCCATGGGTTTTAAATAATTTTGTATAGTTTCTCGTAATATTTAATATGCTTAAATAACATTTGCTATAGATTATTTTGTAAATAATATTTTCTATAGGGCTTTTAAATAATGACTTCCATGGTTTTTTGTGAATAATATTTACCATGGGTTTAAACTTTTAATAGGGGCAATATTCATGGGTTTCAAATAAGAAACGGTAAACAACCACTATGATGAAATAATGTGTTATTTCCAAGGGTTTTTATATAGATAATCATAATGGGCTTGTAGGATGAATAATCACCATGGGTTTTTGAAAATAAATAAAATTGTTAGAGATATGAGTATTGGGGTATAAGATAAATAGTAACCACGAGGTTTTTTAAAACAAATTCCATGGATTTTCAACAATGAATGAAGTAAATAAGTGTCATTGGTTTAAGATAAATAATCATGACTTTCCATGAGTTTTTATAAAATGATTGCCATGAGTTTTGAAAATAGATAATTGCCATGGGTTTTTGAGATAGATTCCATGGGCTTGTAATATGATGTAGAATAAAATTATAGCTATAGGTTTAAAATAGCTTTACTTGTCAAGAATTGTTCATCAATGGGGCTTTGATGGTTTAGGTAGTTAGTTTGAGCTTTTGATGTTGTCATGTAGCAATGAGTTTTGATGTTGCCAAGAAGAATTGGGTTTTGATGATACCATGTAGCAATGTGCTTTAATAACTAATTTTCCATAAGCTTTGAGTATGAGATTTGAATTCCATTGATAAAATGGTTTTGCTATGGGTTTGAACTATGAGTTTTGATTATGAGATTTAAATTCCATTTTTAAAATAGTTTTGTCATGGGCTTGAATCATGGGCTTTAAAAAGAATGAGATATTTACATCGGGCTCATAGGGCCAATTTTGTATATGGCTAAATAATGATGATGAAATTTGATAGGATATAAGTTTTTAGACTTTTTGTGATGGTTTATATTGCAATCCAATTTAGATAATGATATAAGAAATATTTGTGATCTAATTTATTAATGGGATGAGAACTATTTATGGAGACTCCAAATAATTTATGGGTGATATTTGGATATTTCTTGGTAAGTGGATAAATAATATAGAATAGGATTGGGGCATGTGGCATTTGAAGAAAAAATTTAAAAAATTGGACAATTAACCGCAACATATAGCAAAAGTTAGTAAAAAAGCCTTAATTAATAAATTTGAAACTTAGAGGATTGAAATGAAAAAAAAAAAAAAGACTTAAATAACTAAAATGAATTATGATGAAACATAAAGGGTAAATTTTGCATTTTAGCCTTATTTCTATTATTAATTATTGCTTCAATAAGTTATCCCAAGGAAATATACGAAGCTGCTTTGATGATAGGATATTAAAGTACTTCTATTACGTCTTAGAGAAAGCTTCCATAATATTGTTTTGTTTATTTATGTGATTTTCATCTTAGTTTTTTCTTCACTATTACAGATTTAGTAAGTAATTTATTGGGCTCTATTTTATTTGTTAGCGGGAGTGAGACTTGATGCTACTTAAAAAAATGTTCTATTGATTGATACTCACCAATTTTTAAGGTATATTATGGGTGTATGTCCAATTATTGAAAGGCAAAGAATATGCATTTTTTGTCAACGAACTAAATGGTCTAATGGCACCTCCCAGGGAGTAGGTGGTGGTCTCATGTTCAAGACCCCCCGAGGGTAGGGGTGGGGGTAGATTTAAGATATTTCTAATCATGATATGATGTTTCCTCCCACCCATTTTTATCCAAGAATAATTATAGGACTTTGAACTAGCACCCCTTTTTTTTGGACAAGGGGATGGTGCCCCATTACACACACTTGCCCTTGGCCAGATAACTCTAATGGCCTGTTTGGAAGTTTAGAGAAGGAGGAGAGTAGAGTGGAGTAGAGGGAAAGAGAGTAGTGGGAAGGAGAGTAGAGGGGAATGGTTATCCTCCATCTTGTTTAGATGTTTTAAAATTAAGTGAGGGGAAGGGGAGTAATTAGTCTTTTCATTTGTAATTTTGTTAATATAATAAGGGCAAATTTGGTAATTCATTTGGTCAAGCATTTTTATCCTCCACTCTCCCTCCAAATCTCTCCAATTTGGCCAAATTCCTCCCCCTCCTCCCTTAAAAAACTCCCAAATAAGGTAATTGAACTATTCTCCCTCCCTCTACTCTACTCCCCCTCCTTTTTTTAACTCCCAAACAAGCCATAAAACAAGGCTTACAAAAGGTGGAGCTGCTCTTTGCATATATTAACTTGGCCAGATAGAGCTTGTCAAGCATTTGCTTATATATCAGGCAGGGCACACTCTTATTTCTCCCATTAGGCTTCCTTAACTTCACATCCAGTAGTACAGTAGGATAAACTAGCAGCATTTTTGGAAAGCAGAAGAGAAATGGAATGGACAGGATTGAAAAAGGATTTTAAAGGAATATACAATTAAAGAGTTCCCTCTAGTTGACTTTGGGGTTAGATATAAACTAAAGTAGGTATGGAGTATGATACAGAACATGTTCTTGTAAGCGCTACCAGTACCGGCAGCAAGTAGAGATAACCAGCACTAATTGGTTTCCCAAAAGGCAAATAAATCCCATCATCTTGTTAAGTTAGTCCATAACTAATAAATCTGTTGTAGGCATGTGCTTCACACTAACGTAATTCATGTGATATAAAATTCAAATTGAATCATTCAAACTTGATGTCGTTCACAAGCACAAAATTTAGGATTCAATTTGGCAAGCATCGACGAATTCAGCTCTTTAACATTTCTGCCAGCTAACAAAAAAAAATTCACCGAAGTTACATGAAATATGCATGATAAACTGATCAAAGGATCAATCTATACTGAAAGAAATGATTTCTTTACTGTATACAGCAACCAAAAAAGGAACAAGGGGCATGGTATACATATAATCCCTCTATCCGGACGGTAATGTCAAGAATACGGTGCACCATGTTGCATAGATGAAGAAATAACATATGTTACTTCTTTATCCTGAAATGAGGGTACTGCAGAGGTTCTTGCACATCCTCAATTAAGTCGCTCCATCTGCAAAGACAAAACTCAAGGTTATTGAAACTCAGAATACCATACAAAGCGACATAATAGGCAACAATCAAATTGTTTATGATGAGAATCATTACTGATGTGATAACACTCACAAGTAGTGTAGAAAAAAGGAGAGGTAATGATTTAAACATTACATACCTTCCAAAGACCATCATTAAGATAATGCATGTTGTCCACTCCAATTCCCTTGTTGATTGATTTTCTGTAGATTAAGCAAATGGTTCAACTTATTAAATATGCCAATCAGCAAAGGAATTACCTCTATACTTCCCAAACAATGCTAGGTACACACATTTTTTAACACTTGTTTAGGTGGTAAGTTGTGATTGAAGCAACATCATTATCACATGGTCCCCCCAGATAACAATTTTATTATTCACCAATCACAGCAGGCCACATCAACAGTGGTGAAAAAATTTGTTAAAAGTTTTGTCTCCCTAGACGTTGACACTTCCCAGCAACAGTGTACATCTGATAAATAAATAAATAAGCATGTCTGCATGGGTGTGTGTTTAGCACGATAATAAGAAAAATAGGGCACATAAAGTATGCTACAAATAGATAAATAGTGTATCCCTTGTTTTTGCTCAATAAGATTGACAGCAAAATGTTGTAGGCATGTGCTTCACACTATTGTCGTAGTCACAAATTGCTCCCCTACCCTTCAGGAAAAGGAAGGGGAAAGAGGACCTATAGTTATCTACTTTCCATTTCCACTTTTGAACTCTTAATTAGTTGAAAATACAACAGAAACTTACATGTCTTTTGCTGACATTTTTGTAAATCCAATTGCAAGGGCATGTTGCTTTCCTTCAGCCATAATGGCCTGAGAGTATTCAGTTCTACAGATCAGAAACATATATAACAAACTAAACTTTAACACTTTCATATGATATAATTATAATGGATCATAACAATCCAAGTGCAACATTATACGACAGTAGCCACAGGCAAAATGTAGAACACATACCACAGGAGTTTCTGCCTCCACCTCTTCATCCAAAGCACCACCAGGAGATGTAAGACCAGGACACATTATGTTGGCACCAGCAAGAACAAATTTTATTGCACCTCGGTCAACTTGAAATTTTTTCATTATATTTGGATCTGTAAAACCAATAATACAAAACCACATTACGGGCTTTGACTTTAGGGGATAAGCTTCTATTGCAAGATGGGAACATCAAACCATATGATTACATGATCCATAAAACTATAAAAAAAAATCCACTGAATTCAGTGAGAATCTACCACCTCAATTGAAGTTCCATAGATACTTCCTCTCTAACTGGGAGTAGAAAAGAAGGGGTTGGTCAGAGAGCTCTCTAATTTGGGTATGAAGACAGGTGCATGGAAGAGAAAGAGGAAGAAAGCAAGGATGAAAATTACAGAATACGTGGTCCTCTTCCTCTACAATGTGCAACTTATAGAATTAATCCCCTCTCCTGTATGTGAGTCAGAGCACTTTGGTAATAGCCAGAACCTTAATGGTTTTGCAATGTCAATACCATTTCTTTTCTTATCTTTTATTATAATTTTCCCCCCTTTCTGAGCTGTGTGTAAGCCTTGCCCTTAGTATACAGTAACAACCCAACATTTTATGTGGTTACTACTTGGACACTAACATCATATAGGGAGCCAGCGAGTGCTGATAGACCATGAGGCCTGTGGTGGGTGCTACTTGGATGATTAGATGAGTCAAGAATATTGAAGAAAGTTTTAAATAATAAGTCTAATATTACTAAAGAAATTCAAATAAGTGGTATACAGATTTGCAACATCCCCCAAACATATAACCTTTCATCTACCAGAAATCAGACTCTGAATCAGAAGATAACTAAATAAAGAAGTTCAAGTGAAAGTAATCTGATGATATACAATGAGGTTTATGATTCACAATAGGACTCAACCACACATTCAAAGCCTCATTCACATGTCACTTGGAAACAACATGCCTACCAGGGGAAGTAAAATCTAAATAGTTGTTCATTACCCAAGACCCATTTTCATTTTATTTACCACACAGTTCTTTTTCATTGCTTCTGAGGCATATAATTGAGAAATCTATTGATTCTTTCTTCTTATTCCTTTTTCTTTTTGATTAGTTGACACGTATGCATTTAGTGGGTCTTGAACCCTTGACTACACCCTCAAAGGTGCTATTTGAGCAAGAGCTCATTGGTGAAATCAATGGATTGTTATTATTATTATTTAAGAACCATGCAGCCTTTGATACAATTTTTAATGTTTCATAAATCAAATACAATTTCTACACCCAAAAACTCACTTTGAATTCATTTCAAGACATTCATATCAGATTAAGACAATATCACAAAAAACATAATAAGTGATTTGTAAGTCACATAATTATAACTGTTGCATTAGACGTGATAATGTAGATAAGATACTACTGTTAATTAAAAAAGAAAATACTTACATTGATGAAGGAGTCGTAGGGTAGGCATGTATGGTCCATCACGAATGTTAAAAAATAGCGGCACATCATTCACCAAAACCAGATTTAGATGGTTTTGACTATAAGGCAAGGGGAAAAAAACAGTTATTCAGATTTATGACCTCATATATTTGGTTACACAGTTTTTTTTTAAAATAATTCAATACTTGAGGGAGAGGGAATTTGAACCCTAGACGTTTCCATTGGAAACACCAAGAGGTGCCAGTTAAGGTAAGAGACTCTTGGCTTTGGTAACACAGTTATCATTAAAAAAATTTGAGGGGAACATATCTGGAACGAGAACTGCAGATAAATTACAGAAACAGGACCAACAGGATTACAAACCATTTAGCAACAACAAGAGCGGACTTCTTTGGAAGCAACTCATCCAACACCGGTTCAAGTCCTGGGTACTGCAATGGAGGTGACAATGAGTCATGCACATACATAAGTAATTTTTGAAACTTTTTGTCAAGAGCAAGGAATGAAAAAAAAATCACAAGTAACCATCACCTCCTCTGCAATACTTTGTCGAATTTTACGTTGCACAGATGCCTTGACTTGATTTTGTGCAGAGACTTCTTCGGAGGAAAATCTAGATGAAACAAAACATTCATGGCTCATGATGAAATTGTTAACTTTATTAATAAATGGAATCATATTAACAGATAATAAATACACAATGAATGATAGGAATTAAAATACACCAAATACCGTTTTCGTAGAGTTGTGCAAGAGATTAAAGAAAAGCCTACTAAAAAATCAAACCAATGAAACAAATGGTACACTACTTTTTGGTCAAAAAAGCAGTAAACAGTAAGTAAATCCATCGCCTTCAATCAATATCATCCAATTCCTCTAAAAAAAAATTAATTGCACCAGAAATGCATAACAAAATCCAATCTTGAAATTTCCAACACCGCCACCAAGCCTAAGTCTCAAAACATTTTGGTCGACTATTGATCCTTAATAGACCAATTAGGGTTGAGGTGCATGTATTCTTTTTTGTCATTCTATCCTAACCACGCTCATACTCCAGTCACTTCCTTAATTGACATGTCATTTTTTACTATTTCTACTAATTATTATTTTAGGTTTTCCTCTACCTTTTTTTGTTCAATCAACTTGAATCAACAGACATCATCCCATATGCAGACACATCAAGAAATCCTGGAAGAGCCTAAAACAAGGTGATCTCCACAGTCCACGAATCTATAACCTCCCCAAACAACAACCTATGGATTGCCCCATACCTAAGGGCCCGTTTGGATGCAGGGGGGAAGGAGGGGGAGTGGAGGGGAGTAGAGTAGAGTTGGCTGAAAATAGGCTAATGTTGAGCCAAATGTACTCTACTCTACTCTCCTCTCCCTCCCTCTTCCTCAATCCAAACGGACCATAAATGTGGTACTTAATTACTTAAGCATGGCCCATAAAGCTTCAGAATGCCCTCTACAAACAGCAACAATGTGCACCTCCAAATCCCAAAAGTAACAACCTCCATATGGTAACACACACACACACACACACACACACACACACACACACACACACACACACACACTAAATAAGCCAATATCCATAAAACCGAGCTACCCAATTTCTCAAAGTCACTCCCCAAACATGGCATGGTTCATTGTTCAAACATGATGAAAGCACCACCACCAATAACAGTCAAAGCATCAATGAATTGCAAACCGCGAACCACAACCGCCAATACCCCAAAACACACGACCTTTGATTCATACATAACAAATCCAACACAGAAACAAATTAAAAAATAAAACTTTATCATAGTTCAATCCAAATTACAAAAAACCCAGAAATAATTTGCCCAAAATAAAGAAAAATAGATACACATAAATATACATTTTACATAGACACATACCTACAAACAAAGAGAGAGAGAAAAGAAAAGAGCTTACTTTTTGAACATTTTGCTGAATGAAGAGAGGGCTAGAGAACTTGACAAACTGAATGAAGCTGGTTTTGTCTTTTTTTGTTTCGTGGGGTTTTAGGTTTGGGATCGATCTAAAATTCTAAATTCTAAAACCCTTTTTCAAACTCAGTTTTTGGAAAAGAGAGAAGTGTAAGAGAAAGCTGGGATGGAACACGTAGCTCACGGCGCACTTTAGCCGCGTGGTTGCTAAGCCACTTTTTCCAGTCTGGGCTGGACTCATTTTGGATCTGTGGGTTGGGACTTGGGGTCACAACAAGTCCTCTTTCCGGTCCGAGCTGGCCTTTGCGAAATGGTTTGGGTTTCCTTATAGGGGCCTACTGGTCACAAACAAGTCCTATTTTCGTTTTATGCTACAATTAACCAAATAGGGAACATGGAAGTGAGGATGACTCTAGTGAAGAATGTGTCCACGTACAATTAACCATGTGCAATTTATATCATAACTAGTGGATTCTAGTTACCTCAATTGTAAAGTTTTTGATGATTAAATATGAAATCATAGGTTCAATTCTTATTTATACTAAAAACTGATTGATATCTTGGTCTAATGATAAAGAGTTATCATTAAGAGTGGACGCCATAAGTTGGAACTTTCTTAAAAAAGTCATTATATAACTCCATTTGCGTTCGTGTTCAGTTACTTCAGTATGATACTATTATTTTATATTTTGTTCAAAGTAAATTCTAAATTTATAAAAAGAAAGAGATTATGGTTGGTTGACAGCCAACGAAAAATTTAATCATCATTTAATTATGATAGTTGCTCTCAAAGTTTTGAGATAAAAAACTTGGTTCTTGGTATAATTAAAACCATCATACGATAATCTTAATGTGATCTTATGGATTGGACTAATTGTGTATAGATAAGTTTAATTTGAATGAATTAAATATATTTGTCTCATCGCACACACTTCGCGTTCTTTTTATTTGGGGTTTAGGGCTAAAATTTTCTAATATCCCAATTTGAAGTTTGCACATTTGCTCACTTAGGAGTGTCGTGACTCACAAGGCTAGCTTAAAAAAATGAACAAATTAGGATGAGAAAAATCTGTAATATATGAGAATTAAAGATGCAATGTATACTTTTATGAAGGCAGGGGAGTAATTAGAGAAAGAGAGACAAAGAGAAAGACAAAGGGAAAAAGAAAGCAATATTATGAAATTTATTAAAAACAAATGGTATATTCATACCTTCTTAATTGAGTTTTGAATGATTGCCTTGTTTTGAAATTAGTGGGAACGTGGGTATAAATGTGCATGTTGGATTTGTTTTTACAATTTGAAGAAGAATGAGAAAGATGGAGAGATGTAAAATGAAGTAACTCTTTGGGAGTATAAAGTTAGTGGGAATGCTGTAGTAGATATGTTCAAGACAACAAAGGGGAAAAAAGACCTAAAGAAAAACCATTAACCTTTCATTGGTAAATTGCTTTTTTTAAAAAAAAAAAAAAAATCTAAAATTTAGGAGTTTTAAAATTAGTAATTCAAAGTGTCCAACCCTGTTATTTGAACTTTCTAAACATGTGAATTTGAAGGTATTTTTTTGATATCAAAAAGGAGGAATCCAATTCAAAGAAATCCCTTAAATAGTAGTATAGAATAAATAAAATGAGAAATTAATGTTTACTTTGTTTATCTTTGAATATAAAAATATTGTGGTCATTTTTTTATATAGATAAACTCGCACACAATGGGTACAGGGAAGGGGATTTTTGAAAGACTTATAATATGTGATACACACTTAAAAGGACCTTATATGATGATTGGTACAATCTTAAAAGATTAAAATGTTTTTAAATCAAGATCACTCTCTCTATGTTTTACAAACACCACATATGCCTGCCATGTTTAAATTCCACATTTGTCCAATCCCAAATTGTTTAGTGTTCATTTGACTATAATTTATGTGGAATCTTATTTGCTTATTTGCTGAAAATTGGTTAAAAATAATTTTACCTACCAAAAAGTAGAATTTTAAAACATTGTACATACATAAAGAAATGAATTAAAAAATTTAACTGTTCACGAACACAAACTTAATATGTGAACCAAACATCAGGTCGGTATGTTCTTAAAAAAGAAAAAGAAAAAAGAGAGGTCGGTGAAGTGCCTTTTAAGTGTCCGAACCATTTATTTAACTGAAATTCAAATTTTTTGCTAAAAATACTTTAAATAAAAGTAAAAGCTAGCTGTAATGATACAGTAGGATCTATGAATAGTATTAAAAAATGCAATGAGATCCATAAAAGTAGTAAAAATAAAATAAATAGTAGTAAAAATAAGTTAGAACCCTTTTTCCTTTCCCTCTCCCTTAGGTGTGTGTGTTTATTTCTCAAAAAAGAAGAAGTTAAATAGTAAAAAAAACTGTTTTTTTCAGCCAATACCAAATCCAACCTAAGTATATAGACTTTGTTTGAATATAGCTTATTTGCTAAAAATTAAAAACTAAAAACTTATTGCTAAAAGTATTGTAATAAAATAATTTTTAAGAGTGAATATAGTAAGGCAGGACCTAAAAATGCTTTCCGTTTTTTAGTTCTTGATGGTATGTGACTCAATTCACTCCCCAAGCTCTTGACTAAAAAAGACAAGTTTTCTCTGCAAATAAAAATAATAATAAAAAAGACAAGTTTATGTCCCATCCTAGCAGTCCATGGAAGTCAATGAATTCCACAGATAAGTTTCAATGATTTACATCAAGGAATTTCTATACTCTATGTAAAAAAGGACCGTTCTGGTGAAGTCAATGAATTCCACAGATAAGTTTCAATGATTTGCATCAAGGAATTTCCATACTCTATGTAAAAGAGGACCGTTCAGCTGCTTGGTTGACAAAAGAGCCAATCAAATGTTAAAAAGGCAACAAAAAGTTGGAAGTGCAGCTAACAAAATTTAGGCAGTTTAAAAATAAAAAATTATTATTTGAAAATGTGTGAATGAAAAAATGTATAAAAATATATAAAATATTATTTAAAAATTAAAAATAATTGTTTAAAAATACAAACTAAACACACATTAAAATTACTAAATTGGTCCTACTTTCATTTGTGAGCCAATTAAAAATGGCCCCTTTTTAGTCTTTTTGTTGTCATGTTAAAAGTGCTAGCTGGCCGACATGTTTTAGTATATTTACGTTTTTATCCTTCAAGACTTTAAATAAGAGGAGTGAAAAGGTGTGGGTAGTTTTGTCATTTTTTCACGACTTGTCATTCATATCTCTTTGCTGGAGGTGTTTGAGTGTTTCATACCCCACCACTTTATTGATACACACAAATTGAAGGAACACAGTCAGGAGCATGATTTTAAAAATCAAACCGGGATTGAATTTTTTTTTAAATTTTTTTTACTTAACCTTGGTTTTTGCCCGATTTTGACCTATTGTTGGGGTTTTAACAGGATTGAACTAGCTCTCGGTTCACAATTGAACTGGTCGGTACGGTTTGGTTTTTAAAACTATGTTAAAGAGAGAAACAGTGAGAGATAAGAACAAAGAGAGAAAAAAAAAGGGGGTTAGCTATGACCCATTAGTCAACTGCTTCCATCAGAAGTGAGAGAAAGAGAAGAAGCAAGAAAAAGAAGAAGGTTGGAGAGAAACAATAAAGAGGAAATTGAACTTTACCTACATGTGGCTTGACCCGTTTTTACAATGCCCACTTGTGGGTTAAGTGATTTGTGGTTTAAAAGTTGTCACTTAACCCACCTAAGGTGCCCTCCGTTAGACCCCCGTTATCCACCTCTCCCATTTCCGTTAGAAAATCCCCTTTACTGTATAAGCCAAAATTAGAACCGAATTAGAACCCTAAAAAAAGGAAATGACCTCTCCCTCTCTCTACCTTAGAACCCCCAAAAATCCCCAAACTCATAATCCCTTTCTCTCTTTACTTTGATTGCTATTTTTTGTGTGCTTTCTAGTAGGATGAGGGAATTTGGAATAGAGCCATTGAGTTTGCCTTGAAGGAAAGTTGTTGTAGTTATTATATAATTTTGGGTACTAAGGTAGAGAGATTTAAACCCTGAAAAATCGCACAAAGGGAAATGGATATGAACATCGATTTGACCTAGTCTAAGAACAGCCGGGTCAATGAGCAAATGTTTTTTACTATTCATTGTGAACACCATCATTCTTTCTTCAGCGATGCACGAGTTCAATATCCCATCCATAAACTTGATTATCGCTGTTAAATTCTCAATCCTTAGTTTCTCCATCAGAAACCGATCAAAATCTTCGATCACAATAATAGAATGACTCGTCATTCCTAATAATAACGAGTTCAAATCTAAATCTTTTGAGACCTTGGAGACATTGATGTCATAAACATCGTAGGACAAGAAGTTAGCCATGGTTGCCACGAAGCTTGATTTTCCTATCCCCGAAGGACCGTACAAGAGAAAGTTGGGCCTCCAAACACGGCCTAGACGATGGTAATACTGTTTGCCTTTAAGGAAAGATTCGAGGTCAGACTTTACCTTGTTTTTGAGATCTTCTTCCATGGAGATGGTTTCGAAATTCGAAGGATACGTGAAAGGAACAGATCTCCACCATCAGTTGCCTTGTTGGTCTTTGCTGGGTTTTTTTTTTTTTTTTTTAAATTTTTTTATTGCAGATTTTTTTTTTTTTACTTACAAATCTGGGGTTTTTTTTAGAGAACCCAGCAAAAGAGAAGGGGTTAGAGTTTTAGAGAGAGAGAGAGCCTAGGGTAAAGAGAGAATCCAGCAAACTAGTGGATACCATTTATTCTTAATTTTTGTATTTTATTTTGTGATTGTTTTATGAAGAATTAAGTAGTCAATTTTTCGATTTAGCAGTGGAAGGCTAGCGAATTTGTGGGTGTATGTTCACATGGATTTGTGGCTTTGTTTGTGACTGTAGATGTATTGTTTTTCTTGTCATTATAAGAGTATGTTTGGCAATTGCAATGGGCATTGGGTAAGAACATTATTTTCTCGGTTTTGATTCCATTTACATTTCTGGGTTTTGATTGTGAAGAAGAAGAAGATGGAGAGAAAAGAGGGGAGAGACATAAAATATAATGAAAAGGACATATTTACTCTTATTTTTAACAGTGAAAAGGAAGAGGTGGGTAACGGGGGTCTAATGGAGGTCACCTCAGGTGGGTTAAATGATAACTTTTAAACCACGGGTAGACACTGTTAAAACGGGTCAAACCACAGGTGTGTAAAGTGCAATTTCCTTAACAATAAAAAGAAGAAGGTTGGAGATTTTGTTTTGGTTTACCTCATTAATTTATATCTATAAAGATGAAATTATATTTATTTCATTTAGATGTAGCTTCTCTAAATGGGTTAATCTTGTATGTGGATTATTATTTTCTTTCTTGCTAGGTTTTTATTTTTTATTTTTATTTTTTTTTATTTTAAAGAAAGTCTTGTTGATTTTTTTCTAATATGTTATATGTAGTTATTTTCCTTTTTCTGGTAAAGATATATGTAGTCATGTTGAAATTACTGTGTTACTGCTCAAAAGAAGTGGACCCCTTCTTGGTATTTTTGTCATTAGTTCTAGAGATTTCCCCTTAGCTTTTTTTTTTTTTTGTTTTTTTTGTTTTTTGATATATGTGAGCTGAGAAACAAAACGTTGGAGATTTCTATTATTTTTCTACTGAAACATTTCGTTCAAATTATTTTGTTGCTGGTAACTTCATTTGTTATCTAGACATAGTTGTTTACTCAATTACGTATCAATTTGTGTTCCCTTTTGTGGATCAAATGTGTAGATATGGATAAAATTGTCCTTTTAGACCTCTTTTTGTACACAATATATACTCATCTTTATAAACTACGCTTGTGATATTGAAACTCTTTTTTGTATAAAGCTTAATATGAGCTACGTTATTATTATTGTAAGGTTGAAAGTTATCAACCATTTTGTTGGCTTTATTCCGTGCCAATTTGCTTGTAATTTAGTATTTAGAAACCCTGTATTTATGTGAGATTCATGTAAGGGTAGTATGTGAGAAAGTGTGAAGAACTGCTTAAGACTGTGCAGTGAAGCAGGGACTCGTGGCTGGATCTCGCGAGTGGCTTGCGGCTTATAAGCCGCCAGATGAAGCACTCAAGTGAATTATGCAGAGAAGATGAACAGTTACGCCAGCTAAAGCACTACAAGACAAAAAGTCTAGTCTGGCCATTCTATTTGCTTGCGGCTTGAACTCGCAACTCAATCAAGTCACGAGGCCAAGTCACCAGACAGCTTTGTTTTGAAAAAAATTGACTCTTTACATTCCTTTCTCTCTCCAATATAAACACCCCTTATACCCACGAAATGTAGAAAGTTTTTAGAGAGAATTTTTAAGAGAGAAACCTTAGAGAAAAACAAGATTAACTCATCTACAATCTTCACATAGAAACTTCAAATTACTCTACTCTTTTCCTCTCCATTGTTACATCCTTGAGAGGTACATTACCAAAACCTTTTCTCACCATACCCTTATTTGTGAGAAAACTGTTTGGTGCTTTAGGAAGCAGTTAGGAAGGGACCAATTTCATATTGGTTGATGTTATGGGTTATAGCAAAATCCGATAAGCTAAAGAAGAAATAGATTCGGTGCAACCTCGTTGGAGTAGGAGTTTGGAGGGCTTAGGTACACTAGGTAGATTAGGCTTGAAGAGTATTCTGCTATTCATGTATCCCAACTACATTCTTTAATGGATTATTGACCGCTTGGAGGGCGGCGGAGATGTTTTACGCCAAGGGTTTCGGTTTCCTCTTCAATAACACATCGTTGTGTTGTCTTTGTGTTTGCATATCTTTTATCTTAATCTTTGCCATTTAATTTCTATTGTGGATGTGATTTTATTTGGTTTAAATTGTTTATCAATTCTGTTATAAGCTTATGTCCATTTTCCGCACATACTTTGTTTGATATTAAGCTTGAATTGGTAATTTGTAATTTGGGGGTCTAAATGTTCATAGGTATTTTATACACATATTGAACTTTCAATAGTTAACTTATATATAAAAAAGGTATTGTACTGATTTTGACATAAATATAGCATTAACAATTATATTATCTACTTAGTGATGGTTTGGATAGAGTTGAAAGTTTCTTTAGCTGCATTTGCGTCAAAATCAGTGGGTGTCGTGTATTGTTTTCGAAACTTACAAACTACTTTAAAAGAAAAAAAAACTTTAAAATTGGGTCTCACGGTACTATTCACACATTTAGAAATTATTTTGCCTCAGTGTTCCAGTTTTTAATTTTCAGCAATAAGCAGTATTCAAACAGATACTTAATAAAACAAATACCACATTTTTTTTAATGTATGTGATCTTTTACAGTAAAATAGAAAAAATAGCATTTGGAAGAAAAGTAATGTGGACAGGGTTGAAGTGTTGGTGTCTGTTGAAGGTAACCATAGATTTTTACTGGCTAACACGTGCACTAGCACGTGCTTCAAAACCAGTATTAAAAAATGATTCACATTAAAGAAAAAAAAAAGGGATAAACAAAGACTCTCATGGCATAAAAGGAATTGCACATACTATTTTCATCTATAACATTTTTCCTTTTACATATTATGAAAGAACCAAGTATTTTGTATTCAAACAATAGTGGTTGGTTAGGATTATTCAGCAAAAAACAAAATTACAAAAACAGTAGTGGTTGGTTAGGATTGAAGAAAATGACCACTTGTTAGGACAAGGCATACTACACAAAATCCTTTATCCTTTCACATATTCCATATGCCTTGCTTTACTAAATAAGCCATATATTGGTGATTTAAGAACCACCTTTTGTTGTTTGTCACGGCGTGTTCTTAAACCCAATTTGGATTCGGCAAATAGTGATTTTCCCATCACTTCCCACCACCATGGATTGGAGTACCTAAAGACTTGAGCTTAGGTTTATCCAGGTAAAGTGTTTTGCTCTCATTGGTGATGATATCGTTATCGGGGATCCGAAAGTCGCGAGGGTCTATCGTGACGTCATGAATCATCTCGGGGTTAAAATCTCTTTGGCGAAAACGTTGACATCAGATTGTGGTGGACTTGAGTTTGCGAAGAAATTTCGCATTCACAACAGAGAGTTATCTCCTTTGTCATTGAAAATGATTCGGTCCACTTGATTTAGCGTGGCTTTTATGCCTGTGTTGAAATCTATTGGATCTTCTTCCCTTCTAGTCTCTTTGAGGCTTAAAGGGGCTAGCTACAAGCGGTATTTGTCTTCGGCTAAGGAATACCTCAATATAACCGACACTGGTATAGGCACGTTTTGGTGGCCTTCTCGCTTGGTGGAATCATACCACTACCGTTTCCTATCTGGTTAGGTTTTTAAGATGGGTTAGTAGATAATTGCTATCACCTTGGTATGGTACGGTATTTTGGAGTCGTGTCATCCAGATAACAAGTATTTGTTGTCTGTGCAGGATGATTTGGAGCGTAAGCTCACTGAAGAAGGGGACTTCTACGTGGAGAGAGTCAATAGTTAGTTCTGGATTTGCCTCGGCGCTTCGAAGGTTGCTTCCAATGGGTCAGGGTCTTAGAGAGAATTTAAACAAAGGCTAGGCCCACTTGCTTTCCTTGCGAGGCTAGGCGGACAGGAAGAAGAATGAGATTAGTCGAACCCAGGGAGAGAAATAACATAGATTGGTGCCTATCACTTACTCAGGGAAAGGAATGGAATGCTTTTAACCCTGCCTCGAGACGGAGGGAGAAGGTTGACTGGGGCATCGTTCGAGAGAAATGGAAGACTGTATTGATAGGGGTTGGGAGAGGCGTTAGAGGCATGCTTAGTAGCGGATGGAGCCACTGATGGGCTGGTTCAGATGGATAGGCTGACGGTGGTGGAGAGAACCTTGATTGAGATGGTCTCACTTTCGCTCTTTTTCACTTGATGGGTGGCAAACAAAGGAACTTGGCAGAAAGCCAATTTTGGTTCATGGCTTCCATCTAGAAATGGTGATTATGGTGCCCTGAGAGCTACAGATCGAGAGAACCCGCTTCTGAGGCTCCTATTCCCGGTACGGGGCAGGGGAGTGAGTTGTGTTTGGCATTTCTCCGCTGTTAGCCCGCAACGGATTCTAGAAGAGAAAGAATTGGATTAGCGGGTTAGTACTGATGAGAGGCAGGGGGGACCAGAAGAAAGAGAACGCGAATCGAGTACTTACCTTGTCATACAGATTTTCAAGTAGATGGCCACCTCCTTTCTAACCTCTCCCCGCTAGTCATTGATAGAGCCTACCCGCAATCCCAAGCCCTACTAATGATCCAAGGCCTCGGATGATACGTTTTCCGATCCGCTGAAGATCACGAGGTCCACCATCTCCTGAGTGGCTTGCTCACCCCTTCTCTCATTTCCCGGCAATAAGGTTCATCACATGCTCCTCTTGATCAATAGTGGCCCGCCGGGGATGGAACTGCAGATGGAGAGGTCTGGTGATACGAGAGACTCCTGCCTCTGAGAACATGCATTCATTTCAATGGAGCAAGAGAGGGAATGAGGACATATCCTACTACTGACATACCTATATGTTTGCTATTGAATTTGAATCCATTTCTTTTAGCAGAAAACAATAATGCAATCAAAGACCAGTAGAATATTGTAAGTTGTAACACACGTTAGTTTGTCATTAATTATTTTAAAGTGAAATTACAAAATATCTCAGCACCTAATTACCTTTTTGTTTGGTAGAAAAGTCTATAAATTACTTTAAAATGATTTCTAGAGTTTAAAAAACGTGATATTCCTTTTGATCGTCTTAAAATTTGTGAAAATGAACTAAAGAATGTTAGTTTGTATTTGAACTAAACTCAGCAGAGTTATTATTCCATCATTGCAACAAAACAAAAAAGGATTAATTAAAAAAAAAAATCAAGACAAAAGCTTTCTAATTTTCTTTCTTTATAAAATATCAAACCCCTTTTATGTAACACTAAAGGGATCGACAATAAGAGACCACAGAAAATTTCCATGAATACATCCAGTACAAAAGAGACTGGTCCACCGGGCATGATGAATGTTGACAAATGAAAGAGTGTAAGCGTGGCAAACAGAGACACGATACATGCACATAGAGGAATCTATAAAGCTATACTTATATGCATCAAGTTTCAATCCCCATCACATCCCCCTTTATCCTTTACATGCATTAACCTTCCCATCTCCACCGCTTCATTTCTTCAATCTTCTGTACTTTTCTTTCCATGGCTAGCTTGAGCTTCATCATTGGCATTATTGGTTAGTGTATGCTGTCTCACACACAGTTCCTTTAAGTTTGTTCCATGGTTATTTATTAGTCCGTTGTTCTCTAGTTATTTTATTAACTCTCTTCAAGAAAAAAATTTTTATTAATGCCATAAATTTGTTTTTGTATTTGCAGGCAATATAATTTCAATACTGGTTTTTACTTCTCCCATGTAAGTGAGACCATCAAAAGAAAGATTGTTTTAGAGTAGAAATTTATTTATTAAGACATATAATAAGCCAAGCTAAGATGAGTTATTTTATATAAAATTGATTTTAAATTTAATAACGAAAGTCTCCAATTATGATCCACTTCTTAAATTATTTTATATGGTAGGTTCCAATTAGCTCAACTAGTAAAATCTCTGATAGTTGAATAAGAAATTTAGAGTTCAATTCTCGCCTATACCAAAAATTAATTAGTATTTTAGTCTGATGATAAAGAGCATCAAGAGTAGATATCATAGGTTAAAACTCTCTAAAATATATATATATATATATATATATATATATAAAAGAAACTCTCTAAAAAAAATTATATGCTTATATGTTTGATTTTCATGGTTGTAATCAAGTACCATTTCTAGAAGTTGTTTTCTATATCTTGGTACTCTACTTAAGATTGTAAATTCGTGTGAAGTGTCCATATATGACTACAAGATATCATGTACTTGTCATCAGAACTAAATCTTTTGTTTCTCCAACAAAGTTCATGAACATAATCACCAGTTTGTCATGCTCAATCTTTAACTATTGTCAAGCATAGAACTCATTGACAAGTTCAAATTGGGCATCAATTAAGTAGTAGCTTCAAGCCGTCAAGTGTGTTTGGCAAGCCTTAAAAAAAATTAAAAATTTACCACTTCTTTCTACAAATAAGCAGTTCATCAAAGTGCCTCCAAATACACTCACTTCCGATCTAACACCAAATTATGGTTTTCTTATTTTTTATTTTTTATTTTTTTTAGAAAGACATTTTGGCAGGTGGTGAAGAAGAAATCAACTGAGAATTACAAAAGCACTCCATATATAACTACTCTACTGAGCACAAGTTTATGGACCTTTTATGGACTTCTTAATCCAGATGGTTTACTTGTAACCACGGTTAATGGAGCTGGCACCGTCTTTCAATTCATATATGTCACTCTCTTTCTCATCTATGCTCCCCAGGATAAGAAGGTGATATAAATGTCTCTTCGCTATCATGTCAACTACTTTTATAAATGCTAAAAAAAGAAAAGGAAAAAAAAAAAAAAATCAAGAAGCTCACTTTGAAAATATAAATATTTAACCATATTAGTGAATTTAATTAACTCTTTAATTTTTTTTTAATTCTCATTTTTTTTTTTGATGTTAATGAATTAACTCAGTAATGAAAGGTCTGTTCTGGAACCTAACTCATTTCTGTTAAATCTTTTTTTTTTTTGCGCAGTCGCTTGTGTGTTGCATTGTTTATAACCTTAGTATATAATTACAAAAGTTAAATATTTTTTTTAATTGTATTTTGGTTAAATAGTGTATTATAAACTCCGTTTAAAATACTAATATTATTATTTTTGTGTGTATTCTAATAAGTATTACCATTTACTCAAAAATATATATATATATATATATATTAATTGTATAATTGTTTATCCCTATCTTCCACCTTTTTATTAATTATAGAAATTCTTTCAATTGAAGTTGGCCTGTTGCCAATTTAGGTTTTGTGTGTGTCCCATGAAATACTGCTTTCTCTTTTAAAACCATGATAGACTATTTAATTTCTTGATTGAAAGAAAAAAAAATACAAAAACAAAGATTTTTTTTTGAGAAGAGAAAAACAAAGAAATTATGCCTAATATGAGTCATATGACTAATTTATCGTATATTCGCATGTATCAATTCTTAGTAATTTATTGTTCAATAAAGCGAAGGTGTGGATGCAGGTCAAGACGGCGAAGTTGGCGGCCTTATTGAATGTGGGATTTCTTGGGTTAGTAATTGCAGTAACTCTTCTAGCAATTCCAGGAAGTGTCCGACTTACCGTTGTTGGAATTTTATGTGCTGGATTAACGATAGGCATGTACGCATCACCTCTATCAATTATGGTAAGATCTTTAATTTCCTTCACAAACGATGTACTTTGTTAGTAAAAAATAGTCACATCTCAAGAAAAACTTGTTATTATTTTTTTGTCGTGGCAAATAACATTATTTGCAATTTTGCATGTTATTTCTTCACACGGTGATGATGCCACATGTTGTATGTGGATCTCACATGGCACTGATTCATATCACTCCTCTTTCAGTAAAGAAATACACTTTTCAAGGAGCATGGTCTATAAAGCATAAAAAAAAAAATTCGTTTCACTTTCTTTGATGTTTTGTTTTTTTGGTAAGTCTTTATTTGATGTTATTTTAACTTTATTCAACAGAGAATAGTGATAAAGACCAAGAGCGTGGAGTACATGCCCTTTTTCCTCTCATTTTTTCTATTCCTTAACGCTGGTATTTGGTCTACATATGCGTTGCTTGTCAAAGACTTCTATATTGGAGTAAGTTTTCTCATTCATCTTCTCACAGTAACGGTGCTAAAGATTCTAGTACTTAAGCACTATGACATATAAATTTGAAACAGTCACATATTTTTTCGGAATAAATAAAAAGTGGAACTAGAGTTAAGCAAGACTATACACCAAATTTCCCCTACAAAGTTTGTAATCGGCACAATTAAATGTGGGGCCAAAGCTTCCATACTCTTAAAGATAAGGGCACTAGTGTCAATGGGGCAATGAGGTCCATATTAGGACCATGTGAAGTTTCTGGGCCCAGAATATATGGTCGAATTGCATAAGGAAAACAATGCAACTAAACCCTGGATAATTGGAATTTGCTTGATTCCTCAAAAATGTTCCTACATAGCTCATGCTATGTAACCCAACAAAGACAAGGTGTTTTGTCTTGCTTTTGTTTTGTTTTATTTAAAACTCCATATCTTATGAAGTGTACAATTAAATCATATAGCTTCAAAACAACAAATTAAATTATAAATATTTAGAAAGTAACAAATTAAATCTATAGTTTCAAAACTAACAACTTAAGCCTTCATGATGTTTTGAAAAATAATAAATTCAAATTTAGTCCATTTAAGTTGACTAAATTTTTATTTGTGGTTTAATATAGGTTGAGAATTTAATTTACTATCTTTAAAGTTCCAGGGTTTAATAAAATTACAAGATTAATTTGTTATATCCCTAAATTTTAGAGTTTGAAATGTAGGTTTCTCCTTTAAAACTTTCATTAAACATTAGAAATTTCTATTTCTAATACTAGCATTAGTAAATGTCCTAGAGTGCTAAATTTTTACTTTATCCAAACAATTTTAGGTACCAAATGCTGTTGGCTTTGTGTTGGGGTCAATTCAGCTAATCATATATGCAATCTACAACAAGAAGTCAATTTCAAAAAAATCATTGGAGATGATGGAAGAAGAGGGCTCTGCCCATATTGTCAAAGAAAATGAGATGGGAGCATTTGAGGACGATGAACTGGCCAATGTAAAAATTCGAAACTACCATAAAGGAAGCAGCCTCCCAAAACCATCTGTAAATCGACAATATAGCTTCCAAAGGATCTTGAAGACACTTTCTTTGAGTCCATATGAAAGACACCCTAGTTCGCCCTATGAAGAAGATGTTGGAAAGTGAGAAAAGAATCACAGTTGATTATGAGGTTTTTGTTTGGTGGAAAACTTAAAAATTATGTGTTGACCCTATGAAGAAGATGCTAGAAAGGGAGAAAAGAATGACAATTAATTACGAGGGTTTTGTTTTCTGGAAAACTTAGAAATCATGTGTTGCTCAACCTTGTAGTTAATGATTTTAACATTGAAAAAGAAGAGGGGTAAAAAAAAAACCTTGTAGTGTGGGATATTGTAATAGCTTGTAAAGTTGTGATTGAACTTTCATAACTAATGACATAATTAGTTTCTAGCCTTTATGTTTCAACAACTAACATTACAAGAAAGAGCCTTATTGCAACGAAATTTTTTGTTGCAATAAACTCAAAATTATTACAATAATCACCAATTGCAGTAAAAAAAATTTGTTTGCACACTGTTGCAGAAAGTTTTTGGCAATAAATTATTGTAACAAAAATTTCGTTGCAAATACATTTTGTCGCAATAAATGATTTTTAATAATTTTAAAATTAGGTTATTGCAACAATATAAATCGTTGCAATTGGTCTATCACTCAATTGAAATTAGTTTGCAGTTATAAAAAAAAAAAAGTTTCAATCGTATGATCCATATCTCTCTTAATTTTTGACATGGATATGTGTTAGATTTTCATGATTGTACCCTTATTACTGATCAAAACACCATGTTCAGAGCTTGCTTTATTTCTTGCTATTCAACTTAAGATTATAAATTCGTGTGGAGTGTCCAAATATGACTACAAGATATCATGTACTTGTCATCAGAACTGAACCTTTTGTTTCTCCAACAAAGTCCATGAACATAATCACCAGTTTATCCTGCTCAATAAGTCTTTTTGAAAAAGCTATATTCAAGCATTTATAAAATTGCCAAGTTTGAGTTACTGGGCATCAATTATATATATATAAGAGAATTTTTTGTTTTAATTATCTATATATATATGGACACAATGTTTTTACAAAAATTTCACAATAAATCTATATGACAACATTAAAAAAAAAAAATAAAAATTAACTAAAATAGACTATCAATTATTTTTTTACTTACCAATATTAGCAATTCAGCAAAGCCCCTTACTTAAAATTTATTGTGATCTAAATATTATGGTATATTTCATGTTTCCATTTTTTAATATTAAATACCATTTGGCAAAAAAAAAAAGAAGAAATCAACCGTTTGAATTACAAAATCATTCACGATCATATAAAACTTAAATCACAAGTTTATGAACCTTTTATGGACTTTTTAATCTGGTGGCAGAGAGAAGAGAGAGAGAGAGAGAGAGAGAAGAGATAAGAGAGACGATCTAATAAAAAGAAAAATTTATTTATTGCGCCGGTAGATCGGTGGAGATCAAGGTGCGCGCGATGAGATCGAAGGAGATCGAGGTGCGCGCGGTGAGATCGGAGGATATCGAGGTGCACGCGGTGAGATCGGAGGATAAAGTTTTACATCCTCCCCACCACTGACTGGTCAGATCGGATTGTTGTTGTTGTTGTTCTTCTTCTTCTTCTTCTTCTTTTTTTTTTTTTTTCATATTTGATTGTTCTGATCTGAACTGGATTTTGTTTAAGAACTGGATTTTGTTTTGATCTGATCTGATTTCTATTGGTTGTTCGGATTGTTGTTGTTGTCCTCCCCCTGATCGGATTTTTTTTTTTTACGTTTTATTATATATGTACTAATTTTGGCAATTTTTTTATAAAATTAAAATTTTCCCCTTAAATAATATCATTGATTCTTTTAAGAGCAATGCTATACTTCTAAAAACTTTTTTACCAACAAATTTAATGGGAACTGTTTTGTAAAAGCAAATTTTATTGGTTAGCACAAACGGGCACTACAAGATATCATGTACTTGTCATCAGAACTGAACCTTTTGTTTCTCCAACAAAGTCCATGAACATAATCACCAGTTTATCTTGCTCAATCTTTAACTTTTAGCTTGAAAAAGCCCAACCAAACGGGCACTACAAGATATCATGTACTTGTCATCAGAACTGAACCTTTTGTTTCTCCAACAAAGTCCATGAACATAATCACCAGTTTATCTTGCTCAATCTTTAATTATATTCAAGCATAGAACTCATTGCCGAGTTCAGACTGGGCCTTAACCAAAAAAAAAAAAAAAATTGCCTCTTCTTTTCTACAAATAACCAATTCAGCAAAGCCCCTACAAATACACTCACTTCCCATCTAAATATCTAATATTAGTTATGTTTCCTTTTTCGGGAAAGACATTTTGGCAAGTGGTGAAGAAGAAATCAACTGAGAATTACAAGATCATTCCATATATAACTAGTCTACTAATCACAAGTTTAAGGACCTTTTATGGACTTTAATCTAGTGGCGGCTTCAGAAATTTTTTTCAAGGTGTTCTTCAAGAAGAATACATTACAAAATCTAATAAAAAGAAAATTTTATATATTGACGATGACGACGACAACAACAACAACAATAATAATAAAAAAACACGCATACATATAAAGTTTTACAGCATAAAACTTGTGGAGTTCAGTTGTGGTTGTTGTTAGTGTTGCTGAACAGGAATGGACGGTGATAGCTGGGGAGAGTAAGTGAGCTTCTTTTTCCTTTTAGCCTTTAGGTTTGATTTAGTTTTAGTTTAATTTGTTTAATGACTTGTGAATTTGCGAGGCATTGAAGTAGTGAGGATTTTTTTTTTTTTAATATTTGTTGAATTAAAAATGTAATTGTGTTGGTGTTGGAGTAGTGATAGTTTTTGTCTGAAATGAGATTGATCTTGTACTGGGCTTTTCCATTGGCATTTGGTTTAGGCCTTGTTAGTAGTTTTATTATAATTTTTTTTTTCCAAATTTTCGTTCAATTTTTTTTTTTTTTTGGTTTTTTCCATGGTTTCATAAACCAGTATGGTGAAAAGACCTTAAAAGGGTTTGGTTACTGGTTTTTTGGTCAGACCAAAATTCGACTAATGGTCGAACCGGTGACATCATAAATAAAATAATTAATAAAATTTTAAATTATATAAATAAAAATATAATAAGTTTATTACTACTAATTTGATAGCAAAATGTAAAAATATAATATTTAGTGACACTTTTCGTGTAAATTTTATCAAATTTCCTTAGAATGGACAATCACATGTTTAATTATAATCATAAAAATAAAAAGTTTATTTTATATATATATATATATATAATGAATTAATTGATGTTATATAAAAATTAAGTAACTTTTTAAGTTTATTCACTTAATTAACTAAAACTACTATTTTTTTTCTAATCAAAATTATCAGAAAAAGAAAAAAGAAAAGTAGTTGTACACGTGACTTTGACAAATTAGTTGTATAATATATATTATAATGTTTTTGAAGTTAGGTGAAGCAAAAACTAAAAGTAAAGCCATAGTATAGGTTTAAAATAATATAAAAACATGTGGTTCTTTTTACTTGAAAGATCCTAATATATTGTTAAGTTGCTCATATTATGGACCAAAATTTAATTTTATTGGCATAAAAAATATTAAGAGTATTCCTAGAAATTTTTTAAAGGTAGATAAATATACAATTTTAAATTACTATATATAAGGTGGGTAGTCGCCAACCTCCCCTGTTTTAATCCATATGGTTTACTTGTAACCACGGTTAATGGAGCTGTTACTGTCTTTTAATTCATACATGTCACTTTCTTTTTCATCTATGCTCCCCAGGATAAGAAGGTGATATAAATATCTCTTTGCTATCATGTCAACTACTTTTATAAATGCTCAAAAAAAAAAAAGAAAAAAAGCACACTTTGAAAATATAAATATTTAACCATATTAATGAATTGACTCATTAATTTTTTTAATTCTCATTTTTTTTTTATGTCAATGAATGAATTAACTCAATAATGAAAGGTTTATTTTGGAACCTAAATCATTCTTGTTATATCATATATATTAATTTTATAATTGTTTATCCCTATCTTCCACCTTTTTATTAATTATAGAATTTCTTTCAATTGAAGTTGCCTTTTGCCAATTTGGGCTTTGTGTGTGTGTGTGTGTGTCATGAAATTATGCTCTCTCTTTTAAAACCATGATAGACTATTTTCTTGATTAAAAAAATAAAATACAAAAAACAAAGAAATTATGTCTAATATGACTAATGTATTGTATGCAAATGAACATCAATTGTTAGTAAATAATCGTTCAATAAAGCAAAGGTGTAAATGTAGGTCAAGACGGCAAAGCTGGTGGCCTTACTGAATGTGGGATTTCTTGGGTAAATAATTGCAGTAACTCTTCTAGCAATCCCTGCAAGTGTCCAAACTTACCGTTGTTGGAATTTTATATGCTAGATTAACCATAGGCATGTATGCATCACCTCTATCAGTTATGGTAAGATCTTTAATTCCCTTCACAAAATAAAGCCACTTCTCAATAAAAAAATAATATAATTATTATTATTATTATTTTTGTTGTTGTTGTTGTGGCAAGTAACATTATTTGCATGTTACTTCTTCACACGGTGATGATGCCACATGTTTGTATGTGGCTCTTGAAAGATTTCGGAGCTTCTGGAAAGGTCAACAATGGCGGAAAATATAACAGAAAGAGAGTGAGAGAGAGAGAGAGAAAAAAAATGGAAGAGTGAATGATCTCTATTAAGAAGAAAAAATGATTATACAAGCTCAAAATACACTGAATAATTTAGGCTCTATTTATGGAGCTCTGTTTAGATAAGATCTAGAGACTTCCAACAGAATCAACACTAACAGGCTCGTAACCACTCTGTAACAACCTTTCCTTGGTTTCAGGATCTCTCCGTGATTGCAAGAGGGTCAGTTTCCATGACAGTTAACCACAGCTTGAGCTCATCTTCAAGGTTTGTATAGCGAGGATCAACAATCTTTACATAGAGGAGGAAAACAGAGTCAGAAATTCTGATCTTGAAGAGGACTTGAAACGGCGCCGTTCTTAATAAACCTAAACACCACCGTTTCTGTTATATCTTAAAGAGGCATATTCAGCCTTTAAACACGACGACATCGTTTTGAACTTTGACTGAACTGGCCGTTAGAAACTAGTCATTCTTCTTCTTCTTCATTTTCTTCTTCTTCTAGTTTCAATCTCTGTCTTGAACTCTAGTTTCTAGTGCTCACTTTATCATCTCCCCTCAAAACCATGAGGTCAACTGAAACCATGATTTTGGACCGGAGAAAAAGAAAACGAGAAGTAGATAAACTCTTAGCGAACACATCAGTCAATTGATCACTAGTGGCAATGTAATCAACTTGAAGATCACAACATAAAACCTTTTCATGAACAAAATGATAGTCAACTTCCACATGCTTGGTACGAGTATGAAATATAGGGTTGAAAGCAATGACGAGAGCAAAGACATTATCACACCAGAGCTTCGTAGGGGCGGGAAGGAAGACGCCAAGATCCTTTAGCACTTGACGAAGCCGAGAAAGCTCAGATGTTGTGGAAGCTAAAGCCTTATACTTAAACTCAGTGAAAGACCTCGAAACAATTTCTTGCTTCTTAGCATTCCAAGTAATGGGATTATAGCCTAGATAAATGATGGGACAGTAGTGGAACGCCTATGGTCCTTAGCCCAATCGGAATCCAAGAAAGCTGAGAGAGAAAGAGGGCCAAGTTGAATATAAACCCCAAAATTGAGAGTGCCATTGAGATATTTGAGGATGCATTTGGCTGCAACCATGTGAACATCTGTAGGAGTAGGCATGAATTGACATACTTATTGCACAGCAAAGTTGAGATCAAGGCGTGTGAAGATTAAATAATGAAGGGAGCCAACCAAACTCCTGTATTCATGGGGATTGGAAAGAATGGAACCTTTATTGGGAACCAATCCGAGATGTGGGGCACAAGGAGTGTTAGCTAGCTCAAAGGACTGCATATTAAGCTTTAGAGGAAGATCCTAAGCATACTTGTTCTGATTGAGAAATAAGCCTTTGGTAGTCTGAGTAATTTGGAGACCAAGGAAGTAATGAAGAGGACCTAAGTCCTTTAGTTCAAAAGCAGTACCAAGTTGAGCAATCTGTTAGGACATATGTGATGTAATGTTAGGAACATATGTCATTATTTTATGTAATTGGCTAATCCTTTGACAAAACACACTTTACTTGTATTTGGGTAGATCTAGAATGTGTTTAATACTTCAAAGAACAAGAGTTCAAGTCTAGTATTGAAGCCATGTAAATCTGTCTAAAAAACAAGTGAAGAAATGCTAATTCATTAAAGCTCGACAGCTATTCGGCAGATAGCTATTAATCGAGGTCTCGACAGCTGTATCTATTGAGCTTTATGAAATTTAGATTTTCAGATCTGATTTTCAGCCCATGTTTATGTATTTGTATAGGGTTTCTTTTCTCATAACTCTAAACATATATAAGGCTTATTTTAGAGGCCGTCATATATTAGAATATAAGGAGAACACATGCAAAAGGTGACCGATGCCTTATTCTCTCTGAAACAAGTTATTGCGTCTTTGTGCCTTAGGGTTTTGTAACCAGATGCTTCTTGATCTTCATTGTTAATGAAGTGAAGAACTTTGTAGCCAACATTCTTCTTCCTCAAGTTGGTGAGTGAGTCACGTACTGGGATTTGTGCAAAAGAGTTAGTCACGTACTGAGATCCGTGCATCAAAGGGTGGCGTTCATATATTGATGAGTTTAGAGGTTTTGGAGCGGTAGAAGATTTCTGCTGTGAGTTCATCTACAGGAATTGTAAAGTCCAGGGACAAAGGTTTTATACTAGATCTGAAACTTCTCTTTACTATAGTGAATTTCTTTTCGGGAAGGTTTCCCTCTAGGTTTTTTTTTTTTACTGTGAAACTGGTTTGTTTCATTGGTTTTCCTAAGTTATCATATCTTGTCTTATTTACTTTTTCGCTGCATATTATTTATGACATGATATTGATGTTTATTTTTTTTAACAAATTTTATTCATAATAAATCTAATTAACAACTTGGGTTTAAAACTTGTTAATTCTATCAACCGGGGTCTAGATTTTCCAAAATAATCAGAGAGGACAATTGAGGACAATTGCTAATCATTACAATGTCATCAACATACACCAAAAGGCATACAACTAATTTCCCTTGTCTAAGGAAGAACAATGAAGAACCTGCAAGGGAAGCCTGAAACCCCATATGCAATAATTGGGTAGAAAACCTCTCAAACTAACCTATAGGAATCTACTTGAGACCATATAGAGATTTCCAAAACCTGCAAACATGATTGGGATACTTAGGATCAACATAACCTGGTGGCTGAACCATGTAAACTTCCTCCCTTAAAAAGTCATGAAGAAAGGCATTGCTAACATCCAACTGCCTTAGAGGCCAATTGAATTGAACAGTTAGAGAAAGTATGATTCTAATAGTAGGGGGTTTGATAAAAGGACTAAAAGTCTCCTTAAAATCAACCTTGTATTGTTGATGAAACCCTTAGAGCAACCACATCAGTTTGTGCAAATTTTCTGTCTATTTTGCAAGAAAAAACCTACTTTTTCTATTTTACGCATCCACTTTTACAATACACCCATATTAGTTTATCTATTCAACACATTTATTTAATAAAATATTTATTCTTTTTACATTTTTTATTATTATTTCCTTCCCTCTCCTCTCTGCAACCCTCTCATAGATCCAACACAAATCCAATATCACCCACCTAGACACCGTCTTCTCCATCGAGCTACAGACCCAACACAAACTCAAAATCACCCACACCCAGCCATCAGCCACCATCAATGATCAAATAGAACAAAATCACCCAGCCAGCCATAGTCTTCTCAATGCAAAACTTGAAGCTCGATTGCGGATTCTTGACGTGGATTGAGCCCTTGGATACCCATACCCAGCCGACTGCGGATCTTGACACGGATCAACACAAAACAAAATCACCCACTCCCAGTCGCGAATTGCTCCTGTCTGATCAATTCTCTGTCACCGTCTCCTTCCGATCAATTCTTTGTCACCCACATCGACATTCCTAACTCACTCGCCGTCTAAACTCGCTGATCGAACTTAGCCCGTGGTGCGCAAGATCTCTGCCAAGCTATCGTTGTCTTCGTCTTCGAAGCCTGAGATTTTGAAGAAGAAGGAGATGCTAATAGGCTTTGCAAAGTTGAGATGAGAGAAAGAGAGAGCTATGATATGAAATGAGAAAGAGAGAGTTAAGATGAGAGTTAGACGTAGGAGAGAGAAGAAATTATTAAAATAGTCAATACACGAGCTATAATGACCGTGCATATATGCACGGTCACTGTAGCATTTGTATATTTATGCACAACTTTACACCCATTGATGTGGGTGTTTTTTTGGCTAAAATATGTAAAATGAAGGCGTTTTTGTATTATAGAAGAGTATCTACCAACTGATGTGGATGTTCTTAGCCACTAGCCTAGCCTTGTACTTGCTAATATTGCCATCATTGTTGTGTTTAAGTTTAAAAACCCATTTACACCCAACCAAATTCTGTGATGGAGAAGGTGAAACCAAAGTCCAAGTACCTTGTCTTTAAGGGCAGCAAATTTATCATCCATAGCTGAGCACCATTGAGGATACTGTGTTGCAATTTTGTATGAAGGAGGCTCAGTGATAGTATAAGCAGGCTTAGAGACAAATTTGGATGTACTTGACTTGGTAGCCTTCACTGTAGGTGTGGATTTAGCAGATGCAACATTGAGCACTACAAAACTAGACTGATCAGATGCAGCATTAGGAACTGCAGAATTGGGTAGACAAGTGAAAGTATTGGAAACTGCATATGGTGACTGATTAATAGGAAGCTTAGCAGTAGATAGTGACTGATCAATGGGAAGCTTAGCAATAGAATTAAATGGAGGAGAAGATGCCTGAGCAACAAGTTCTTTAGGCTTAAAGATACCATCCTTGGACCTTGTTATCATAGGATGAGTGTTGGTGGATGAAGGAACTAAAAAAGGCACCTATAGGATGGCATTGACAGAAGGTACAGGTAATGGTGGAACAGACACAAGATTGAGGCTAGACTGAGTGGTAGGAGTTGAGGTAAGAGAAGAGGGTTGACCTGGAACACTATGAGTGTATTAGAAGGAGGAATGGACAAAGAAGTAGACTGTGGGGTAGATGTGGACTCAGGCAATGATGTAAGAGTGGAACTAAACTATGAAGTGGGAAAGGAACATGATTGAGATGTAGAAATCAGTGAAGGTATGGAGACCTGTGATTGAGTATTTGAACTGGAACCATTACGTAAAGACTGAAAAGAAAAGAATTCTGACTCATTAAGCAAGACATGTCTTATATTGCAGAATCAAGAAGTAATAGGATCTTGACAAATATAGCCTTTGGTAAAAGTTGCATAACCAAGAAATATGCAAGATGAGTAATATCTGGTTTGGAAAGAAAATGACTTCCCAAGGTGTTTGATTACTTAGATTAGGTGTGGGAAGCCTACTAATTATGTGAACAATTGTGGAAACTGCAGAGGACCAATAAGATGGTGTTAAATGAGAGTAAGATAAAATGAGGAGGGCACACTCAACAACATGCCTATGCTTCCTTTCAACTACCCCATTCTGTTGGGGTGTATGGGGACAAGAAAACTGGTGAATAAGACAATGTGAAGAACAAAAAAGTTTGAAAGCATTGGAAGTAAATTCACCACCATTATTCGTTCTCAAAGTTTTGATTTTGGTATCCAGCTCTTTAAAAAACTTGAACACATTAAAAACTTGAACACATCAAGAACATCAGACTTATGCTTTAAGAGATAAAGCCATGTAAATTTGGAATAGTCATCAATAAAGAGAATGTAATACTGAAAATCATTAGTGGAAGTAACTAAAGCTGGACCCCATACATTAGAATGGATTAATTCAAGCGGTCTAGAAGCATGAAAATCAGATTTAGGGAAACAGAATTGATGTATTTTACCATTAAGACAATGTTTAGAATGAGATACAACCCCATCACTTGGTGAGGTACAAAACACATCAATAGGAGATAGTGTTGTACTAAGCACTTTATTGCTTGGATGTCCATACCTATGATGCCATAAGCCATTTATTAGACCTATTTATATGAAAAATAGAAGGTGATTGAAACTGTGAAGTTGAGGAATGCTGTGATGATGTAGCAGTATTGAACGAAGGTGACTTGATGAAGTTCTATGAGTAGATTGAATATACATCATTCTCACTCAAGCCCTTGTAGAAGAGTTTCCCTATAGGAATATCTTGAATTTTGAGTTCATGGGAATCAAAATGACAAGAACAGTTATTGTGAAGGCATAATTTATGAATTGAAAGCAAATTCATAGCTATCCTAGGCACATGAATGGACATTTCTGAGAATGAAATTATGATATTTGGTATGTAAAGTTGCATTACCTATATGATTGATAGGAAAAAACTGACCATTGCGCATAGTGACTTGTTCAGGACCTTTGCACTGGGATTGAAGAGATAGATTATTGAGGTTTGCAGTAAGATGATCAGAAGTACTTGAATTTGCAAGCCAAGGGTCCCGATTGTTTGTGATGGTTGCATTAGAAGCACTAGTCATGGCAGCAAGCTTAATAGGAGGATTTTTGCCCTGATAAGCAAAATCCATCCTATGATAACAGTTTAAAGCTTGATGTCACAAATTTGGCATGTTGGATGATCAGACTTGTAATTCTGTGAAGAGCCTTGATTCTGAAAATTCTATGGAGAGAAATTTTGAGAAAGATGAGTGGCATACTATTGACCACCATTGTGATTGTATCTTCCTTCTCTCCTGCCTCTATTGGAGTTGTTTCTGTTGGAAAATCTGGTTTTGTATCTCATACAAAAACACACAGCGAAAGCAATAAACATGGATCTATTTCATTCATGATTGATAACATGCACTATGCAAATTTCAAAATTTAAAAACAAGATAGCGTATCTTGGTGTGGAGAAATTCAAAACAAAGATTAGAAGCACTTGGGAATACTTTTAATCTTCACTCCAATTTCACTTTATGGCCAAGAAGTGTGGTCTCTCAATCAGTTTTCAAGGAAGAATTTTGAGTGGCTTCACTCACACATACGCACCATTTCACAACGATGTCTTTTTTTTTTATTATTATTTTTTTTTTTATTCTCTCATAAAAAATTCTGTATGTTGACTCACCTATTGGAGCTTTCCAATTGGGCTTTAGTGTGTGACTTGAAGTGGGACCAAAAGAAACCAATAAGATACTAGCTCCAATGGGCCTTGGGCTTTTCTGTCAACTCTTGACAAGTCTAAAGTTACCATTTAATTATATTTAATACCACTATATAAATATAATTGCATTCTAGGCCTTATTAATAAATTATATCCCAAGACTTTATTATACATGCAATCCCTTCATAAAATATTCATAATAACACAAAATTATGAATTTAGACTGCCACTTTGTAAATTACTACATCTTATCCTTGAGTACCTGGTTTAATCCTTTAAATTATTAATCATATATTTATGAAATCTAATGTCATAAATATATACTTTAGTAACTCCTTACTAAAGTGGTTAGGCCTAACACTCTGAATAACCAAATCCATTAAACTTATCTCAAGGGAATATTTTATATCTCCGTTAAGAGATTATGAATTCCATTTTAAGAATATATGTTCCATCAACACTAAATGTGGCTTCTCAATATACTAAGATTTTGATTGTTACTTTAGATCTCACTCCTGATATATTAAAACAACCTACACGTCATGATCAGGTCCATTATTCTCTCAGAATTAAGAGTTCATGCAAATAGAAATCGTGAGATTTATTATTCATTTGATAGTCTTTAAGAGAATAATAAATCTCACAGCGGTCCAGTTCAATATGTTTTAACTCTTAAAACATATCAACATATCAACTAGAAGTCTCCACTTCCACGATCAAGACAAATAATTTTAGTTGATACATTATAGTCTTCGCAGATGAAATGCTTAATTCCATCACCGACTACGAACTATAAATTCTAGATTTACAAAGAATTTGTGATTTATAATTTCTGTGACTTTTCACATAAATCACATACTATGCATCTCATGGATTATATGATAATGTCCCAATATTCATGTTACTATTATGTTAGATAATAATAAAACAACTTTATTAAACACAACATTAAGCCATACATAATGTCACACATAGCATCATACAATAGGATTTAAGGGCACACATCCTAACAATCTCCCACTTGCCCTAAAGACTATTATGCACTAATCTAACTCTCATTCCCTCAAAATATGACTCAAAAGTCCTTTGAGGCAAGGTTTTGGTCAAGGGATCCGCTAGATTATTTGCACTATCAATCTTTGCTATTATTACATCTCCTCGAGCAACAGAATCTCGAATAATGTGAAACTTTCTCTCAATGTGCTTTCCTTTCTTGTGATTCCCTGGATCTTTAGATTGTGTAACCGCTCCACTATTGTCGTAAAATAATGTGATGGGAACTTGCTCCATTCTTACAACATCAAGATCAGAAAGGAATTTCTTAAGCCAAATAGCCTCCTTTGCTGCTTCATAAGCAGCAACGTACTTAGCTTCTATGGTGGAGTCCGCAATGTAAGATTGCTTAACACTCTTCCAACTTATGGCTCCACCTCCCAAGATGAAAACACATTCTGAAGTGAATTTTTTGAAATCTAGATCCGATTGAAAATCGGAATTTGCAAAGCCAATTAGAATCAAATCCTCACACCGGTAAACAAGCATATAATTTCTTGTTCTCTTGAGATACTTGAGAATATGTTTTACAGCTTGTCAATGTTTTGGTCTTGAATTTGATTGATATCGGTTAACCATGCCTACTGAATAACAAATATCCAGTCTAGTACAAAGGATGGCATACATGAGGCTTTCCACTACTGAAGCATAAGGAACTTGTCTCATCATATTTTCTTCCTTTTGAGTCTTAAACCTTTGGTCATTAGACAGAGGAACTCCATGTCTAAAAGGAAGCAATCCTTTTTTGGAGTTTTTCATGCTAAACCGTTCTAAGACCTTATCTATATATTCAGCTTGTGATAAACCTAATATCTTATTCTTACGATTTCGTCAAAGCTTGATCCTTAGAATAAAGTTAGCTTCACCCAAGTCTTTCATTTCAAATTAGCTTGACAACTAAACATGTACCGATGACATTACCCCTACATCATTCCCAATGAGTAGAATATCATCAATATAAAGCACTAAGAACATTACTACTTTGTCTCGATGTCTTTTGTACACACATGGTTCATCAAGATTTTGTTCAAAACTAAATTATTTGATTGCTTGATCAAATATGATGTTCCAAGATCTAGATGCTTGCTTAAGTCCATAAATGGACATTTTTAACTTGCATACCATATGCTCTTGGTTCTTTGCTATAAAACCTTTCGGTTGTAACGTGTATATTTCTTCTTTAAGGTTGCAATTAAGAAAATCAGTCTTGACATCCATTTGCCAAATCTCATAATCATAATGAGCAGTAATAAATAAGAGAATTCTAATAGATTTAAGCATGGCTACTGGTGAAAAGTTTCATAATAATTAATAGCTTTTTTTTGTGTATATTCTTTCGCCACTAGTCTTGCTTTAAAGGTCTCAACCTTTCCATTTATCCATCTCTTCCTCTTGTAAACCCATTTGAAATCAATAGGTTAAATGTAGTTAGGCGCCTTTACAAGATCCCATACATGATTGGAATATATAGAATCCAATTCAGATTTCATAGCTTGGACCCAATGATGTGCATCTATATCATTCTTTGCCTCTTTATAAGTGTAGGGATCCAATTCAGCCTCTTCTAGGATAGCTTCATAGGTTTCTCCCAAACCTATAAATCTTATAGGAGGCCGAACAATTATCCCACTACAACAAGGTACCTGTGTACTAGTCATCTCATGAGTAATGTCTTGTAGTGTATCCAATACAGCCATATCATCCCTAGTTTCATCCATTGGTTGTTCAATTACAAGTTCTTTCATTTTAGCCAAGACAACTCTACTTCTAGGAGTATAATTATTCATATAGTCATTTTTCAAGAATTTGGCATTTGTGCTAACAACCACTTTATTATCTTTATGGCTATAGGATAAACCTCCAACAGTTCCTTTTGGATACTCTACAAAGAAAACCACTTCTATTTTAGACTGTAACTTGTCAGACTTTCCTTTTAACACATGTACTAGACAACTCCAAATATGGAGATGTCTTATTCTAAGCTTATGCCCATTCTACAACTCTACAGGTGTTTTAGAAACAGACTTCGAATGTACTAAATTCAGAAGATACATCGCAGTACTTAAGGCATATCCCCAAAAGGAAATTGGTAGAGTCAAATAACTCAACATGGATCTAACTATATCTAAAAGAGTCCTATTCTTTCTTTCTGCTACACCATTTTGTTGTGGAGTTGCAGGTGCAGTCAACTGGGATATAATCTCATTTTCAGTCAAGTAATCCTTGAAATTCATAAAAAGGTATTCGCAACTTCGATTAGATCGAATGGCCTTTATACATTTGCCTAATTGATTCTTATCTTCAGCCCTAAACTCTTTGAACTTTTCAAAAGTTTCGGACTTCCGTTTTATTAGATACACATAACCAAATCTAGAGTAATCATTAGTGAAAGTAATGAAATACTCATAGCCACCTCTTGCTTGGATTGACATAGGACCACATACATCTAAATGTACAAGGTCTAAAAAATCTTGGGCTCTTCTACCTTTTGCATTAAAAGGTCGTTTGGTTATTTTACATTCCAAACAAGATTTGCAAACCGGAAAACCAACAAAATTCAAGGGCTCTAAGAGTCCATCTTTGATAAGTCTTTGAATTCCGTTTGAATTAATATGACCCAAACGTAAGTGCCAAAGATATGCTTCACTAGTAGAAGGAAACTTTCTTTTTAATGATTTTACATGAGAGCTACTATCTTATTTAGAATTGTATAATTCATGTTTGTCAGGAGTTAAAATATAAAGACCATTCATAATATTGCCTGAACAGATAAACATTTTATCCTTCTTTATTATAACATTATCTTTGAGGATAACATAATATCCATATTTACCTAAGTAAGTTGCAGGAATTAAATTCTTACGAATATTAGGTACATACAAATAGTCTTCTAATATTAAAACTTTAGACTTAAAGCATAAATTAAACACTCCAACAGTTACAACTGGAATCTTGCTCCCAAAGTAAGAAATAGTTCTCCCTCATTCAACTTTCATGTCTCCTTCCTGCAAAGAATTGCATGTATAATTAGTACAACCCGAATCCACACACTAGCCGTTGGATTCTGTACCAAATATATTTCAAGAAGAAATGAACTTTTCATACCCTTATTCTTGGCAGCCTTGAATGTTGTGCAATTCCTCTTCCAATGTCCTTTCTCACCACAATAGAAACACTTTCTTTTGGTTTTCTTTCCTTTGTTAGCAACTCCTAAGGCAATTTGTTTACCATATTGCTTGGTGAAGTCTTTCTTCTTCTTCTTCTTCTTCTTACCATTGCCTTTCGACTTAGGTTGAAAAGTAGAAACTTCACTAACATTGGCTGCAACACTAGAAGTACCAAGGATGCCTTCTGCCGCTACCAACTCATTCATTAATTCAGACAATGAATAAATCTTTTTGTTTATATTATAGTTAAGTCTGAATTCCTTGAATGATTCTGGTAGTAACTGGAGTATCATATCCACTTAGGATTTTCCATCAATGTAGGCACCTAAAACTTCCAATGTATTCAAATTAGAGATCATCCTAAGACAATGCTCCTTCACTGAAGTACCTTCAGCTATTTTGGTATTATAAATCTGCCAAATAGTTTCTTGCCTTGCAGAATGGCCTTGCTCACCAAACATCTCCTTCAAACTAAGTATTATGTTTGTAGCAAGTTCTACATCCTACATTTGATACTATAGAGCATTTGAAATAGATGCTAGAATTTAGCACTTAGCCATCTCATTAGATTTCTGCCAACGATCATATCGCTGTTTTTCCTCAAGAGGAGCATCTAATGAAAGAAAGTTAGGACATGACTGAGTAAACACATATTTGTGCTCTTCAGCAGTAAGAACAATGTCTAAATTTCTTTTCCAGTCAACATAGTTAGATCCAGTCAGTTTGTTTTGGTTAAGAATAGCAACAAGTGGGCTAAATGATGTCATGATTTAAATATGTGAATAATAAACAAGAATATAATAAGTAAATTGGACATTATCAATTTAGCATATAAGCATATAATATGGAACCTTTATTAAATCATAAAATAATATATACAACGACAACCTAATCCTATATTCAATATCCCTCAATATAGAGTGAACATTAAATACTATGATTGATTGAAAACTATTCTTATTATTAGTGCTATAATGATAAATCTTATCAAATATTAATAATATGTCGTTTTACATTTAGCCTCTAAGTAATAATAGCAAGAACTCAGCATAGAGGATACTATAATACTTAGTCTAGTGTATATCATTGTCTAGAATCATGTGTAGTCACATTTCATCCCTTTAACAGGCTTATTTTGTAGTACCATTATAAAAACACCCTCCGCATGGAATGCAAAGCTCGAAGCTAAGACAAGGTGTTTATCAAACCACTATAAACCAGGAAATTCAATCTTGTAGGATCATGAAGTAAATACTCTCCGTATGGAATGCTAAGCTCGAGGCAAAGACAAAGTATATATTTCACACTACTATGAACCAACAATGGAGGCCGTGAGATACAACCCTTGTATCTCTCTTCCACTAGATATTTTAAATTAAAGGTTTTTAAGATTAAGAACCATAATAATGCTAAACATTTTGAAAACATTATCCTAATCTCATTAAGAATAAATTTCATAATCCTAGCATTAATATATATAAATATATATAACGTAATATAAACTCATATTACATTATAAAACTATATTATATATATAATGTAATATATGGATTATTATATGTAATATATAATTATTACATTATATATATATATATATATATATATATATATATATATATAACCTTCAGATTGTTAGAATCCTTGGTGTAATACATGCAAGATGGCCAAGCCGTGCAATAAAGTCCAAGCCATGCAATGAAGTCCAAGCCTTGCAATGAAGTCTAAGCCATGCAATGAAGTCCAAGAATGTCATTCACGCACTTGATAGTTATTGAATTTACATTCAATAACTATATCTTCTAGGCCATAAACTTCTATTGGTTTGGCATGGTTCTAATTAAGACACGGCTTCACACATATAACTACCCTTGAGAGTAGTCATTATTAATAACTACTTTTGTTAATATATGGCTCCTCTTCAATAACAATATATCCTTGTGAAGACACACACACACACACACACACACATATATATATATATATATATATATATACAAGTGATGCAATTCTCTTCATTATATCCAAATGATGTAGAAAATTGAAACACAAGGATAGCGGTTTTCTTAAATTCTAAAATCCAATCGCTTGCTATACAATCATGATATGAAAACCTGGCTCTGATACCAATTGTTGGAAAATCTGGTTTTATATCTCATACAAAAACACACAACGGAAGCAATAAACATGGATCTATTTCATTCATGATTGATAACATGCACTATGCAAATTTCAGAATTTAAGAACAAGATAGCGTACCTTGGTGTGGAGAAATTCAAAATAAAGATTAGAAGCACTTAGAAATACTTTTAATCTTCACTCCAATTCCACTTTACGCCTAAGAAGTGTGGTCTCTCAATTAGTTTCTAAGGGAGAATTATCGAGTGGCTTCACTTACACATACACACCATTTCACAATGATGTCTTTTTTTTTTTTTTATTATCTCATAAAAAATTCTGTATGTTTTTTCCTTTATGACTAATTGATTATCTAATTGGGCTGGTCTATTGGGCTTCTCTAACTGGGCTTTAGTTTGTGGCTTGGAGTGGGACCAAAAGGAATCAATAAGACACTAGCTCTAATGGGCCTTGGGCTTTTCTGTCAACTCTTGATAAGTCCGAAGTTACCATTTAATTATATTTAATACCACTATAAAAATATAATTGTACTCTAAGCCTTATAAATAAATTATATCCTAAGACTTTATTATACATGCAACCTTTCATAAAAAATTCATAGTAACACAAAGTCATGAATGTAGACTGTCACTTTGTAAATTACTACATTTTATCCTTGAGTACTTGATTTAATCCTTTAAATTATTCATTATATATTTATGAAATCCAATTTCATAAATATATACTTTAGTAACTCCTTACTAAAGTGGTTAGGCCTAATACTCTGAATAACCAAATCCATCAAACTTATCTCAAGGGAATATTTTATATCTCCATTAAGAGATTATGAATTCCATATTGAGAATATATATTCCATCAACACTAAATGTGGTTGCCCAACATACTGAGATTTTGACCGTTATTTTAGATCTCACTCCTGATATATCAATGCAACCTACACCTCATGATCAGGTCCATTATTCTCTCATGATCAGGTCCATTATTTTTTCAGGATTAAGAGTTTATGCAAATAGAAGTCGTGAGATTTATTATTCATTTGACAATTATTAGGAGAATAATAAATCTCACAGCGGTCTAGTTTAATATGTCTTAACTCTTAAAACATATCAACTAGAAGTCTCTACTTCCATGATCAAAACAAATCATCTTAGTTGATACATTATAGTCTTCGCAGATGAAATGCCCAATTTTATCATCAACTACGAACTATAAATTCTGGGTTTACAAAGAACTTGTGATTTATATCTTCTGTGACTTTTCACATAAATCACATTCTATGCATCTCATGGACTATATGATAATGTCCTAATATTCATGTTACCATTATTTTAGATAATAATAAAATAACTTTATTAAACACAACATTGAGTTATACATAATGTCATACATAGCATCATATAATAGGATTTAAGGGCATACATTCCAGAACCATGATTCTGAGATTCATTCTCAGTGGAGCTATTAGCGTTACCATTTGAGGCAAACATTGCAAGTGAGTGAGGGACTAAATTTGAGTGTTTAGCCATAGCTTGCTCTTCATTGTGCAACATAATAGCAAGTTGCTCATAAGTGATAGGACCGCTCATAAGTGATAGGACCACTCCTAGTTCGAATTGTAGAACAGAAATGTGCAAATTCTCTAGGGAGTCCTTTGAGCACTATACAACGTAATTTTTCATTGTCCACTATTACACCAATAACAAGAAGTTTGTCATGAGCAATCTTGATCTTCTGCAAAAAATTATTTATAGACTCATTCCTTTTCTTAAGACTTTGTAACTTAAGCTTAAGGTTCAAGATATTTGCTTTAGATGTGGATGTGAACCTCTGTCCCAGAGTATTCCAAACATCTCTCGAGCTTCATTCTCAGTGGAGCTATTAGCTTTAGCATTTGAGGCAAACATTGCAAGTGAGTGAGGGACTAAATTTGAGTGTTTAGCCATAGCTTGCTCTTCATTGTGCAACATAATAGCAAGTTGCTCATAACTGATAGGACCGCTCATAAGTGATAGGACCACTCCTAGTTCGAATTGTAGAACAGAAATGTGCAAATTCTCTAGGGAGTCCTTTGAGCACTATACAAAGTAATTTTTCATTGTCCACTACTACACCAATAACAAGAAGTTTGTCACGAGCAATCTTGATCTTCTGCAAAAAATTATTTATAGACTCATTCCTTTTCTTAAGACTTTGTAACTTAAGCTTAAGGTTCAAGATATTTGCTTTAGATGTGGATGTGAACCTCTGTCCCAGAGTATTCCAAACATCTCTCGAGCTTGTGATTCCAACAACAAGCGAGAAAACCTGTGGTGATAAAGTGGAATTAATCAAGATATGCAAAGCTTTATCCTTGATCTTCCAAGCTTGAAAGTCAGGATTCACAACAAAGGTTGTATTTCCTGCACTATTAAGAACAAAAGGTGATGGCTTTGAAGCAGTACCATTAATGTGCTCAATCAAAGAGTAAGCCTCTAGTATTGTAATCAGCTGGTACTTCCACGGAATATAGTTGGTGTAATCCAACTTAATTGACATTAGGTTCGACATATTGGATAGTAGTAACAATGGAGATTAAGTAGGAGAGGATTGAATAGGTGTTGTATGAATTGGAGTAGTGTGGGTGGATTGTGTTGGATTTACTAAAGTTAAGGCCATGGATCTAAGCTCTGATACCATGAAAGAATTTGGAGCTTATGGGAAGGTCAACAATGGCAAAAAATATAATAGAAAGAGAGTGAGAGAGAGAAAGAAAAAAAATGGAAGAGAGAATGATCTCTATTAAGAAGAAAAAAATGATTATACAAGCTCAAAATGAATAACTTAGGCTCTTTTTATAGAGCTCTGTTTAGATAAGATCTAGAGACTCCTAATAGAATCAACACTAACAAACTCGTAACCACCCTATAACAACCTCTCCTTGATATTAGGATCTCTCCATGATTGCAAGAGTGTCAGTTACCATGACAGTTAACCACAGCTTGAGCTCATCTTCAAGGTTTGTATGGTGAGGATCAACAATCTTTACCCAAAGGAGGAAAACAGAGTCTTAAATTCTCATCTTGAAGAAGACTCAAAATGCCACCATTCTTAATAAACCAAAATGCCACCGTTTTTATTATATCTAAAGAGGCATATTCAGTCTTTAAACACGACATCATTTTGAACTTTGGCTGAAATAGCCGTTCTTCTTCTTCTTCTAGTTTCAATCTCTATTTTGAACTCTGGTTTGCAGTGCTCACTTTATCAGATTATTGAAGAAAAAATTGGTTTTGTATCTCATACAAAACACATAGCGGAATCAATAAATAAGGATCTATTTCATTCATGATTGATAACATGCACTATGTAAATTTCAGAATTTAAGAACAAGATAGCGTACCTTGGTGTGGAGAAATTCAAAACAAAGATTGGAAGCACTTGGGAACACTTTTAATCTTCATTCCAATTCCACTTTATGCCCAAGACGTGTGGTCTCTCAATCAGTTTTCAAGGGAGAATGAAAGTGTGTCTTACTCTCTTTCTTTTTCTTTTTCTCTACACTTCTAAAAAAAATTCTGTATGTTTCTCCCTTTATAACTACTGATTATCTAAGGGCACACATCCTAACAATCTCCTACTTGCCCTAAAGACTATTGTGCACTAATCTAACTCCTATTCCCTCCAAATGTGACTTGAAAGTCCTTTGAGGCAAGATTTTGGTAAAAGGATCCGATAGATTATATGCACTTTCAATCTTTGCTACTATAACATCTCTACGAGTAATAATGTCTCAAATGATGTGGTACTTCCTCTCAATGTGCTTTCCTTTCTTGTGATTCTTTGGATCTTTAGATTGTGCAACTGCTCCACTATTGTTGAAAAACAATGTGATGGGAACTTGCTCCATTCTTATAACACCAAGATCAAAAAGGAATTTCTTGAGCCAAACAGCCTCCTTTGCTACTTCACAAGCAGCAACGTACTTGGCCTCCATGGTAGAGTCTGCAATACAAGATTGCTTAACACTCCTCCAACTTATGGCTCCACCTCCCAAGGTGAAAACACATCCTAAAGTGGATTTTCTGAAATTTAGATCCAATTAAAAATCTGAATCTGTATAGCCAATGGGAATCAAATCCTCACTATGGTAAACAAGCATATAATTTCTTGTTCTCCATAGATACTTGAGAATATGCTTTACTGCTTGCCAATATTTTGGTCCTAGATTTGATTGATATTGGCTGATCATGCCAACTGAATAACAAATATCTAGTCTAGTACAAAGCACGGCATATATGAGACTTCCCACTACAAAAGCATAAGGAACTTGTCTCATCATATTTTCTTCCTCTTGAGTCTTAGGCTTTTAGTCATCAGACAAAGGAACTCCATGTTTGAAAGGAAGTAATCCTTTCTTGGAGTTTGCATGCTAAACCTTTTTAGGACCTTATCTATATATTCAGCTTGTGATAAGCCTAACTTCTTATTCGTACGATCTCGCCAAAACTTGATCCCTAGAATAAAGTTAGCTTCACTCAAGTCCTTCATATCAAATTAGCTAGACAACTAAACTTTAACCGATGACATTACCTTTACATCATTTCCAATGAGTAGAATATCATCAACATAAAACACTAAGAACATTACTACTTTGTCTTGATGTCTTTTGTACACACATGGTTCATCAAGATTTTGTTCAAAATCAAATGACTTGATTGCTTGATCAAATCTGATGTTCCATGATCTAGATGCTTGTTTAAGTCCATAAATGGACATATTCAACTTGCATATCATATGCTCTTGGTTCTTTGTTATGAAAGCTTCCGGTTGCAATATGTATATTTCTTCTTCAAGATTGCCATTAAGAGATGCAGTCTTGATATCCATTTGCTAAATCTTATAATCATAATGAGCAACAATGAATAAGAGAATTCTGATAAACTTAAGTATGGCTACTGGCGAAAAAGTTTCATCATAATCAATTCCTTCTTTTTATGTATACCCCTTTGCCACTAGCCTTACTTTAAAGGTTTCAACCTTTCCATCTATCCCTCTCTTCCTCTCGTAAACCCATTTGCAACCAACAGGTTTAATGCCGTTAGGCACCTTTACAAGATCCCATACATGATTAGAATACATAGAATCCAATTCAAATTTCATAGCTTGGACCTAATGAAGTGTATCTATATCATTCATTGCTTCATTATAAGTGTAAGGATCCGATTCAGCCTCTTCTGAGATAGCTTCATAAGTTTCTCCCAAACCTATAAATCTTATAGGAGGCCGAACAATTCTCTCACTACGATGAGGCACCTGTGTACTAGTTATCTCATGAGTAATGTTTTAAGGTGTATCCAATACAACCACATCATTCCTAGTTTCATCCATTGGTTGTTCAACTACAGGTTCATCTTTTTCAGCCAATACAACTTTACTTCTAGGTTTAAAATTTTTCACATATTCATCTTCTAAAAATTTGGCATGGGTGCTAACAAACACTTTGTTATCCTTATGATTATAGAATAAATAACTCTTGGTTCCTTTGAATACCTTAAAAACATGCATACTTCCGTTTTAGCTTTCAACTTATCAGACTTCCCTTTCAACACATGTGCTGGACATCCTCAAATGTGGAGATATTTCATACTAAGCTTGCGCCCACTCCACAATTCCTTAGGTGTGTTGGTAACAGATTTTGATTGAACCAAATTCAAAACATGCATAGCAGTTTTTAGTGCATATCCCCAAAGAGAAACTGGTAAAGTTGAGTAACTCATCATGGACCTAACCATTTTCAAAAGAGTCATATTCCTTCTTTCCGCTACACCATTTTGTTAGGGAGTTCCAGGTGCAGTCAATTGGGAGACAATCCCATTTTGAATTTAGTAATCCTTGAAATCCCCAAGAAGGTATTCCCTACCTCGATCAGATCGGATGGCCTTTATGCATTTACCCAATTGATTTTCAACTTCAACCCTAAACTCTTTGAACTTTTCAAAGGTTTCGGACTTTCGTCTCATAAGGTACACATAACCATATCTTGAGTAATCATCTGTAAAAGTGATGAAGTACTCATAACCTCCTTTTGCTTGGGTTGACATAGGACCACATACATCTGTATGAACTAATTCAAGCAATTCTAGGGCTCTTCTACCTTTTGCATTAAAATGTCGTTTAGTTATTTTACTTTCTAGCCAAGATTCGCAAACTGAAAATTCATCAAAGTCCATCGGCTGTAAAAGTCCATCTTTGATTAGTCTTTGAATCTTATTTGAATTAATATGACCCAAACGCAAGTGCCATAGATTTGCATCACTAGTAGAAGGAAACTTTCTCTTTAATGATGTTACATGAGAGCTACTATCTAATTCAGAATTGTATAATTCATACTTGTTAGGAGTTAAAATATAACGACTATCCACAATATTGCCAGAACAGATAAACATTTTATCCTTCTTTATTACAACATTGTCTTTGAGGATAACACAATATCCAGTTTACCAAAGTAAGTTGCAGAAATTAAATTCCTACGAACATTAGATACATACAAACAGTCTTCCAATATTAAAACTCTAGACTTAAAACATAAATTAAACACTCCAACAGTTATAACCAGAATCTTGGTCCCATCAGCCAAAGTAAGAAACAATTCCCCTTCATTCAGCTTTCTGGTCTCCTGAAACCCCTGTAAAGAATTGCAGATATAATTAGTACAACCTGAATCCACACACCAAGAATCCATGGGATTCTGTACTTAACATATTTTAAGAAGAAATGAACTTTTATTACCCTTATTCTTGGCAGCTTTGAACTTTACACAATTCCTCTTCTAATGTCATTTCTCACTACAATGGAAACACTTTCCTTTTATTTTCTTTCCTTTGTCGGTAACCCCTGAGGTAATTTGTTTACCATCTTTCTTAGTGAAGTTCTTTTTCTTTTTCTTTTTCTTCTTACCCTTGCCTTTCGACTTAGGTTGAGAAGTAGAAACTTCACCCACATTGGCTTCAACATTAGAAGTACCAAGGATGCGTTCCACCGCCACTAACTCATTCATTAATTTAGACAAAGAATAAATCTTTTTATTCATATTATAATTGAGTTTGAATTCCTTGAATGATTTCGGTAGTAACTAGAGTATCATATCCACTTGGGATTTTCCATCAATGTCGGCACTTAAAACTTCTAATGTGTTCAGATTAGCAATCATCCTAAGACAATACTCCTTCACTGAACTTCCTGCAGCCATTTTGGTATTATAAATTTGCCTCATGGTTTCTTGCCTTGCAGAACGGCCTTGCTTACCAAACATCTCCTTCAGACTTAGCATGATGTCCGAAACTAGTTCTACATCTTGCATTTGATGCTGTAGAACATTTGAGATAGATGCTAGGACGTAGCACTTGGCCATCTCATTAGATTTCTGCCAACAATCATATCGTTGTTTTTCCTCAAGAAGAGCATCTAATGAAGGAAAGCTAGGACATGGTTGAGTAAACACATATTTGTGCTCTTCAGCTGTAAGAACAATGTCCAAATTTCTTTTCCAGTCAACATAGTTGGATCCAATTAGTTTTGGTTATAGCCAAGTTAGTTTATTAAAATAAAAACACATTAATTGGTTAATAAATATTTTAATAAAACCATAAAATAATATATGCATTATTAGTGCTATCATGATAACTCTTATCGAACACTAACAATATGCCGTATTACCTTTAGCCTCTAAGTAATAATGACATAGCTTATTTGGGAGGTTAACATTACACTTAGTCTAGTGTACACCATTATCTAGAGTCATGTGTAGTCACATTTCATCTCTCTTTTATAGCGTTTAAACTTGTAGTACCATGAAAGAAAACACCCTCCTTTGGGATCGCGAGGCATATACACCAAGACGAGGTGTTTGTCTACACTACTTTAAACGGGTAAGTTCAATCTTGTAGTACTATGAAGTAAACACCCTCATTTGGGATCGCGGGGCATATACGCCAAGACGAGGTGTTTACCCACATTACTATGAACTCATAATGGAGGTCGTGAGATGTAATCCTTGTATCTCTCTCCCACTAGAAATTTTAAATAAAGGTTTTTAAGATCAAGAGCCATAATAATGCTATACACTTTGAAAACATAATCCTAATCTCATTAGGAATAATCATAACCCTAGCATTAATATATATAAGGGATAATTACAGTAAACTCACTTGTGGTATGACCCGTTTTCACCTTGCCTACCCGTGGTTCAATCATTTACACTTTGCCCACCTGAGGTTAGTTCTGTTAGCCTTCCATAACTCACTTCTCCATTTGCCGTTAGGAAACACGTTTTTAGGTAAAAACAAATATAACAAGAATAAAAAAACGAAGGTTTTCAATTTTTACAAAAAAAGAAGGTATGAACATTAGAAAGGTATGAACATTACTGGTGTTTTGTTTTCTTTACAATAAGAAATGATCTAATCTAACACAAGTTGAAGAGCATTAAATCTAATTTAATTAAAATTTTATAATTAAAAAACATTTCTTAATATTCTTCATCTTGTTCTTCATTTTCCGAGTGGTTCTTCGAATTATTCGTCTTCTTCTCCAAATTCTAACCCATCAACACCAAATTCTCAGCAAATCAAACCCATAAAAATAGTAAACAAACCAACCCAAATCAAACCCAGATCAAGAAACTAATCACAACAAACCCAGAAAAACACAATCAAACCCAGACCAACACAATCAAACCCAAAATCAAACCCAGCTCCTACCACCACTGACCAACACAATCAAACCACCACCACCCCACCACCCCGCTGACCAAACCAAAGATCTACCCCACCGATCAGTCACCAAACCCATCGATCAGTCAACAAACCCATGCCAACAAAGTAACCAAACCCACTACCACCATCGTTGATCAAAAAAGAGAGAGGAAGAGGGATTTCGCAATTATCAACGGATTGGGCGGAGGCTGAGATCGAGCTCCATTTTGGTCGAGACGGAGGCCGAGACAGGGACGGAGGTCGAGATGCTCCATTCTCTCTAAACCTTCACCGGCCCTCATCCTGGATCTACTCTAAACCATCGAGATAGATGCGAGAACGAAGGAAATCAGATGAACCCACAACCAAAACCACAAAAAAAAAATGAAACCCATGAAGCAAGAATGAAGGAAAATGAAACCCATCGTTGTGCTTTGGTCAAGGAAGCTTTTCTGGGAACGAAGGGATATGTGGCTTGAGTCCTGCATCGACTACATCGATCAACCAAAACCACATCTCCAGCGACTGCATCGGCTCAAACGGTGCCATCGAACCCAAATTTGTTACCAGAAGTGCCTGTACTAAGTCAAGCAAAAGGAAAATTGCCTTCGAAGAAATGGTTAAGTACCAGTGTGATTGTGGCTATTGTGATAGCAAATGTGTTGTCAGCAATTAGAGAAGGAGTTGGGTCTGGAAGTTATTGGATTTTTTTATTTATATTTGATTTGTATCCCTCCAATTTATTCTCCTAAAAGTTCTTCAGCAATCAAAATCCCTAATTTTTTGATTCTTGTTATGTTTATTTTTGTCTAAAAATGTGTTTTTCTAACGGCAAACGGGGAGGTGGGTTACGGAAGGCTAACGGAACTAACCTCAGGTGGGCAAAGTGTAAATGATTGAACCACGGGTAGGCAAAGTGAAAACGGGCCATACCACAGGTGGGTTTACTGTAATTATCCCTATATATAAATATATATAAACTCATATTACATTTAAAAATCCATATTACATTATATATAATATAATATATGGATTTATATATGTAATATATGATTTTATATTACATTATATATATACTATACGGATTGATAGAATCCTTATAAACCAAGATGACTAACACATGCAAAAAAAAGGCAAGCCATTTTCAAGCCATGCACTCTATGCATCAAAGTTTAAGACTGCAAAAGGTTTTCAAGCCATGCAATGAAAACCAAGCCATGCATTTGAAAGCCAAGCCGTGCATCAAGCCATGCCATAACATTCAAAACATGCAATTGAATTCCAAGCGGTGCAAGCATATTACAGTTAGAAAACAGTTACTTCAATATATAGTGCATGTTTCATTCCGTTTACAAATGGATTATGAATTCCATTGTATATATATATATATATATATATAAAACTTACGGCCATGTACAATTCTCACTCCTTGCACCGTTTGGCTTGGAGTGAGAATAACTACCCATATCAGTAACTACCCTTTTCGAATGGAATATGTATTGAATGTGAAATGTTGCCGTAGAATTGTAATGGCTATATAAATATATAGATCATCTTGAAGTTTCATAAACTTCAATCTATATATTACATCTATAAATCATGGCATATGAATTCCAACGCTATTAGCGTAAATTCATAAAACCATGATTATCAAACCATGTCTACACAAGAATCTGGTTTTCTTATATTCTAAAATTCGATCACATATTATACAATCATGATATGAAAACTTGGCTCTAATACCAATTATTGGAGAAAAAATTGGTTTTGTATCTCATACAAAACACATAGCGGAAGCAACAAACAAATATCTATTTCATTTATGATTATAACATGCACTATGTAAATTTTAAAATTTAAGAATAAGATAGCGTACCTTGGTGTGAAAAAATTCAAAACAAAGATTGGAAATACTTGGGAACACTTTTAATCTTCACTCCAATTCCACTTTAAGCCCAAGATGTGTGGTCTCTCAATTAGTTTCTAAGGGAGAATGAAAGTGCACCTCATTCTCTTTTTTTTTTTTTTTTTCTCTACACTTCTAAAAAAAAATTCTGTATGTTTCTCCCTTTATAACTAATTGATTATCTAATTGGGCTGGCCTATTGGGTCTTTCCAATTGGGCTTTAGTGTGTGACTTGGAGTGAGACCAAAAAGGACCAATAGGACACTAGCTTCAATGGACATTGGGCTTTTCCGGCAACTCTTGATAAGTCCAAAGTTACCATTAATTATATTTAATACCACTATATAAATATAATTGCACTCTAAGCCTTATTAATAAATTATATCCCAAAACTTTATTGTATATGCAATCCCTTCATAAAATATTCATAGTAATACAAAGTCATGAATATAGACTGTCACTTTGAAAATCATTGCATCTTATCCTTAAGTACCCGGTTTAATCCTTTAAAGTTATTTATTATATATTTATGAAATTCAATTTCATAAATATATATACTTTAGTAAATCCTTACTAAAGTGGTTAGGCCTAACACTCTGAATAACCAAACCTATTAAACTAATCTCAAGGGAATATTTTATATTTTCGTTAAGAGATTATGAATTCCATCTTGAGAATATATGTTCTATTAACACTAAATGTGGCTGTCCAACATACTGAGATTTTGTCCGTTACTTTAGATCTCGCTCTTGATATATCAAAGTAACCTACACGTTATGATCAGGTCCATTATTATCTCAGGATTAAGAGTTCATGCAAATAGAAGTCGTGAGATTTATTATTCATTTGACAGTCGTTAGGAAAATAATAAATTTTATAGCGGTCCAGTTCAATATGTTTTAACTTTTAAAACATATTAACATATTAACTAGAAGTCTCCACTTCCATGATTAAGACAAATCATCTTAGTTATAATCTTTACAGATGAAATGCCCAATTTCATCACCGACTACGAACTATAAATTCTGAGTTTACAAAGAACTTGTGATTTATATTTTCTGTGACTTTTCACATAAATCACATCCTATGTATCTCATGGACTATATGATAATATTCCAATATTCATGTTACCATTAAGTTATACATAATGTTATATATAGCATCATTCAATAAGAATTAAGGGCACACATCCTAACACAGATTTCACATGGCACTGATCCATATCACTCCTCTTTTAATAAAGAAATAAACTTTTCAAGGAGCATGGTCTGTAAAGAATAAAAGAAAAGTGCATTAATCAATTATATAAAGAATTGATTATCCAAGTTTTTTTTTTTTTTTTAAAATGTGGAAAGGGTATTGTCCTTTAAAAAAAAAAAAAATCGTTTCACTTTCTATGAGGTCTTTCTTTTTTAGCGAGTTATTATTTGATGTTATTTTAACTTTATCCTACAGAAAATAGTGATAGAGTCCAAGAGTGTAGAGTACATGCCCTTTTTCCTCTCATTTTTTCTATTCCTTAACACTCGTATTTGCAGGGACGGAGCCAGAAATCGAATCTTGGGGGGCAAGCTTAATGTAAGCTCATTCACTTTCATTATAACGCTACAATGAAGCATTATCAATTTCATTGAAGTAAAACTATATATAAATATTTTTAATATGCTTCGTTATTTTCATGTCTTACAAATATACCTTACTAGAAATTAATCCCTAACCAAAAAAACCAAATAAATATGCCCCACGAACCTAAACAAAAAATGTAAATAAAGTTTAAAGTAAACAAATACCTAAAAGAAAGTTAACAAACAAAAAATAGTGTCAGTAAAAAAACATGTTATTTATAGATAGTGGGTTACAGTCATTACCCATTATCTTGGTTTTAGAAATAAATAATTTTTTTTTGTAAAACCTTTTCACGTGCTATCTCAGTTATAAATCAAATCACAATTAAAAAATTTTCTTCTTTCTTATTTGAACCTACTTAATCACAATTAAACCATCTTTTGTTGTGTTCGTTACTTCCTTAACTGTTAGATCTAAAAAGTTCACCGTTGTTGGCTTGTTGCATCCATACACTGCTCAATATCAGAAGCTCATCAGGTTTGACACTCATTGTCAAGAGCTCAAGTCTCAACACTCAAGCTCACAGTTGCTGCATCTTTCACTCTCTCTGTCTCTCACATTTAGTTTTTTTTTTTTTTTTTTGGAATTTGATGGAATGATTTGGTATGTAAGATTCACATTGATTTTGTTTCAAATATTTTTAAGGCTGGGCTAATCTTTTGGTAAAATTTGTTGGTTGGGCTAAGTTTTCTTTAACTTTTTATTGTTGATTTTGTTGTTGAGTTAATATTTTTGGGCTATCTAATTTGTTTTTTGAATTTTAGATCAGTAATTTTTTATGGCCTTTTCTTTTCTTTTTTTATGAGTCTTTTCTTTGGTTTAAAGGGGCAAGTTTAATTTTATTGAGTCAAATTGCTAAAAATTAGGTAGCCATATATATACTACTGATTTTTTTTTTTCAAAATTTAGGGCGGGCAAGCCAAGGAATGGCTCCGTCCCTGGGTATTTGGTCTGTTTATGCGGTGCTTGTCAAAAACTTCTACATTAGAGTAAGTTTTCTCATTCATCTTCTCAGAGTAATGGTGCTAAAAATTCTAGTACTTAAGCACTATGGCATAAAAATTTGAAGCAGTCACAAATTTTGATTAACCATGCCGGAAGGAATTAATAAATAAAAAATAGATTTAGAATTAACCAATAGACTAAACACTGAATTTCCCCTACAAAGTTGGCAATTGGTACAATTAAATGTGGGCCGAATCTTCCATTCTCTAAAGGTTAAGGGCACTAGTATTTATGGGGCCATGAGATCCATATAAGGACAATGTGGAGGAACATTCTGGGCCCAGAATGTGTGGCCCAATTGCATAACAAAAACCATGCAACTAAACCGGGATAATTGTTACTTGCAAAATCTGGTTGCGTTGGGTTTGAATCCTTAATGGTCCTACAGAGCTCATGCTATGTAGCCCAACAAAGACAAGGTGTTTTGTCTTGCTTTTGTTTTGTTTTGAATAATGCTTGTTACACATAAAAGTGCACAATTGTGTGCCACAAATTGCCATGTGGTGAGTTGTAATTAGTATAGGTGTGTCCCCACATGACCCACCATTACACTTACATCAATCACAATTTGCCATATGGCGAGTTGTGGTACGAAATTATGCATTTTTTTGTGTTCAGAGCATTACTCTTTTGTTTTTCCCCCTTAGAAAGATTCTTTTAAAACTTAAAACTCTATAGTTTATGTGCAAAACCAAATCATATAGCATCAAATATTAAAAAAATTAAATTATAATTTTTAAAAAAGTAACAAATTAAATTCTACCATTTCAAAACTAACATTTAAAAAATTAAATTATAAACTTTAAAAAGTAACATATTAAATTCTATTTCAAAGTTAACAAATTAAGCCTCTTGATGTTTCAAAAAATAATATATTCAAATTTAGTCAATTAAGTTTAATATATTTTTATTTGTGGTTTAATATAGGTTGAGAATGTAAAGAAGTAGGGTTTAATAGAATTACCAATTTAATTTTTTATATCCCTAAATTTTAAAGTGATAGGTCAAAAATTTATTGACCAATTGTGATGAATTAATTGCTTAATTACCAAAGTTTATTAATTAATTCAATTAAAATGCAAAACAAGTGACAGGACAAACAAATCACCAACTAAAGTATAATGTAGCGGGAAAAAAATTGACACGATGATTTGATTACCAATGGGGAAAATCTTTGAGGCAAAAACTCTATCAGGTGATTTTAAGGTCACCCCTCTTGAGAATCCACTATTATCAAAACAAGCGATCATATGTAAAGAAATCCTAGTACCTTATACCAATCTACAGTTGAACCTTTACCCCAATATCCAATTGGACTTGTTCTGTAATGACTATCTCTCCTTGTATTGCACGGCTATCAGTACGTGACTAACCAAAAGATGCGCAGATCCCAATATTTGACTTGATCAACAACTTGAGAAGGATGTTAGCTGCAAAGTTCTTCAGTTCATTACACAATGAAGATCATGAAGTTGCTTGATTACAAAATTCTACAGTGGACAAACATAGCAGCTTCTTCAAGATGAACTAGGGTAACTAGGTTTCTGGTCACACTTTCTTCACACTTGTGGTATTGTACTCTTGTGTAATTGTGCAACTTGTGACGGCCCTTAAAATAATTCATATATATGTTTAGGGTTGTGAGAAAAGAAAGCCTAAACACATACTTACGGATTGGATGAAAAACAGCTCTGAAAAACTTTCATAAACCTCAATAGATAGCCATCTATCGAGATAGCTATCGAGCCACGAGCTTCAGCAGCTTTTAAATCTCGATAGATACTAGTTGTCGAAATTTAAAATCCAGCACTTCCTTACTTAATTCTTGGACAGACTTGATGGAAAAATAACATGCTTGTATTGCATCAGAGTAGACGCAACGGAAAAATAAACGGACCTACTTTATACATAAAAGTTGACATGCACTATATAAGTTTCAGAATATGTGAGTAAGAGAGTGTACCTTGGAGCGGTAAATTTCAAAAATTTTGAAGATCAAAGGTACTTGGGAACACTTTTAATCTTCACTCCAATTCCACTAACACCCAAGATGTGTGGTCTCTCAATCAGTTCCAAAGGGAGAATCTCAAAAAAATGTCTGACACTTTTTACACTATTTCACAAGAGTGATCTTTCAAACTCTCTCTACAATTTCTCTCTTGAAAAAATTTCTGTGTGTTTCTCCCTTTGTATCTAATTGATTATCTAATTGGGTTGCCTTTCGGGCCTTTCCAATTGGGCTTAAGTGTGTGGCTTGGAGTGGGACCAAAAGGGACCAATAAGACACTAGCTCCAATGGGCTTTGAGCTTTTCTGTCAACTCTTGACAAGTCCAAAGTTACCATTAATTATATTTAATACCACTATATAAATATAATTGTACTCTAACCGTTATTAATAAATTATATCCCAAAACTTTATTATACACACAACCCCTTCATAAAATATTCATAGTAATATAAAGTCATGAAAATAGACTGCCACTTTGTTTATTACTATATCTTAATTCCTTGAGTATCCGTTTTAATTCTTTAAGTTATTCATCATATATTTATGAAATCCAATTCCATAAATATATACTTTAGTAACTCCTTATTAAAGTGGTTAGGCCCAACTCTCTGAATAATAAACCTATTAAACTTATTTCAAGGGAATATTTTTAATCTCCGTTAAGAGATTATGAATTCTATCTTAAGAATATATGTTTCATCAACACTAAATGTGGTTGCCTAACATACTGAGGTTTTGACTGTAACTATAGATCTCACTCTTGATATATTAAAGTAACCTACATATCATGATCAGGTCCATTATCCGCTCAGGATTAAGAGTTCATGCAAATATAAGTCGTGAGTCTATTATTTAATTGACAGTCGTTAGGAGAATAATAAATCTCACATCGGTCCAGTTCAATATGTCTTAACTCTTAAAACATATCAACATATCAACATATCAACTAGAAATCTCTATTTCCATGATCAAGACAAATCATCTTAGTTGATATATTATAGTCTTCGCAGATGAAATGCCCAATTTCATCACCGACTAAAACTATAATTCTGAGTTTACAAAGAACTTGTGATTTATATCTTCTGTGACTAAATCACATAAATCACATACTATGCATCTCATGGACTATGTGATAGTGTCCCAATATTCATGTTACCATTATTTTCAAATAATAATAAAACAACTTTATTAATCACAACATTAAGTCATACATAATGTTATACATAATAAAATATATAGCATCATACAATAGGATTTAAGGATACACATCTTAACAAGACTTGCATGACTTTAATACTTGAACTTGAAACTTTGTTTCTTGAAGTATTAAACACATCCTAGATCTACCAAATTACAAGTAAAGTGCGTTTTGTCAAAGGATTAGCCAATACATAAAATATTGACATATGTTCCTAAAATTAATCACACATATTCTAACAATCTCCCCCTTTGGCAATCTGTGACAAAACCACAATAAAAAAATGAACATATGAGAGAAGTCATAAATCACTCAACTCATAATAACTTGTTAAGTACAATAAAATCTAACCTAACACAAACTCTTGAAAAACTTTACAAGAAGAGAGTTCATGGCAAGTAGACTTTAACAACCTATATTTTTGAAACACTTTAAACGGAACACTTTAAACAAAACTCATTAAGGCATCTTAGTGTGAGACAGAATTAAAAGATTGTATACAATAAATAAGAGACATGCGCATAAAGAGAGAAAAAGAAACAACACATGGAAAGATAGGTGAAAGAACTGTAATAACGACCTCAAATGGATATATATCAACAAGTACAAGATTGGCTATTACAATATAATCACAAGATCTATGGTACATGAATAATGTATCTAAAATAGAAAGAAAAGAAATAGATACAAAAAAATTCTCTTTACATCCCTCAAAATATAAACACTCTCTCTATCTTCTAAACTCACTCTCCCCCTGTAAGTATGACTACTCTCATCTCAAAACTATTCCTTTTTTTTTGTCACGAGTGACAAAGGGGTAAGTACATCAATTAGACATCTCATCATCACTAGGTGAGCTAGCATCATCATCCTCATTATCATTATCACTGCCGTAGCCATCGCCACTCTCATCCTCGGATCTTGGTAGAGATGGAGAAGAAGCAACTGTGAAACCACCCATGACAGCTTGTTGTCGTGCGATACGACCAACATGGGTGTTCACCTGACACAACTTATCATTGAGTGTGTGTGCCAAGGCGAGCATCCATGTGCACAAGCTGTGCCATGATGGCCTCAAGGGTCACATCCGCCCGTAGAAGATGAAGTAGTGAATGTGGATGGAGCGGTAGAAGCTGGAGGAGCAACTGTCTTGGTTTGAGTCTGCCTCGAGCGAAGCTATGCAAAACTTTGTTTAATGGTAGTGGCATTAATGGCACATATGAATGTGAAGTGGAGAGACTCAAGATAGGAGACAAAAAAATGGCAAAGGAGTCGCGTGATAGTCGAAGGAAAAATTAGCTTATCACGGGTCGCCGTATCTTTATAGACATTTATAAGGGAAAGTATAAAGTAAAAAGGAAAGTCAATCGAAAGATCCTCAATAAGGGATAACAAAAAGCGAGCACGAGGCTCTGTGATGGTGTTATAGTGAGACAATGGATGTAGAACAAAAGTCATAACCATGTTTGTTAGGACATATGAAGTTGTTCAAGCTTGTGAACATATGTCGCTATTTTATGTAATTGGCTTATCCTTAGACAAAACGCACTTTACTTGTAATTGGGTAGATCTAGGATGTGTTAAACGCTTCAAGAAACAGTGGTTCAAGATTAAGTGTTGAAGCCGTCAAAGTCTGTCCAAGATACAAGCCAGGAAGTGCAGGATTTTAAAGCTCGATAGATACCTCGACAGATACATCTATTGAGATTTAAAGAAGCTGTTAAGCCCGAGCCTCGACAGCTGTCTCGACACCTCTCGACACCTCTATCTGTCGAGAATTAAAGAAAACAGATTTCTAGGTCTGTTTCAAGTCCAATCCGTGTGTGTGTCTTTGGGACTTCTTTTCTCCTAACCCTAGACATATAAAAGGATTATTTTAAGGGCCGTCAAATAGAGCAACAAGTAGAAATCACAAGATACAAGTTGCTTCTTCTCTTTCATGCAATTTGTGATCGGTGAGAAAAAGTTCGTGCCCTAGTTCATCTCTGATGATCTGAAGAACTTTGCAGCCAACATTCCTTCTTCCTTAAGTTGGTGAGTGAGTCACGTACTTGGATTCGTGCAAAGGAGTAAGACGCGTACTGGGATCCGCGCATCACATTGGTTAGTCACGTACTTGGGAGCCGTGCATTGAACTGGAGAAATTGTCACTACAGAACAAGTCCAATTGGGTATTGGGGTAAGAGTTCAACTGTAGGTTGGTGAGGTACTGGGATTCCTTACTTGTAACTGCTTGTTGTGATAATAGTGGAGTTTCGGGAGTGGTGACCTTAAATCACCCGGTGGGGTTTTTGCCTTAGGGTTTTCCCCATTCGTGAACAAATCACCGTGTTATCTATTTTCCGCTGCATAACTTAGTTTCGGTGATTTGTTTGTGCTGCCACGTAAATTTGCATGTTAATTTGATTAATTAATAACTGGGCTAATTTAATTAATCTAAATTATCACAAGGGGTCAACGCGTTTGTGGCCTGTCAATGTTAATGAACCTTGGACCTTTAGCAAAGTCTGAGCAATGGGTGTACTAACGGTCACCCTAAGAAGAAGGTGTCTCATAGAATAGAGATGAGAGTTTTTCTTTGGACACTGTCCTCTGATGCTCACAACCATGGTAATTAGGATGTGTTACTCTAGGAACGTGTAGTACCTCGGATATAATATTCGGAGTAACAAGCATGCATATACCCTAAACGCGAGTGACAAACTAGGGTATGGAAAAATCAAATCCGTGCATATTGGAATAGAACTGCTATATGATCACGGAAGGGCAAGTGAGCAGGACACCACATAGTGACTCCCAACCCCTATTGTAGATGAAAGTGGGTAGGTTAGTGTCAGAAAAGTCTGACGGAATGACTTGGCATTCCGAATGAATGCCTCTTCGTGAAAAGTTCTCCAAGAAGTTCAATTTGGTCTTCTCATCACGGAACCGTACATGAAAAGGAGTAGGGTCAGAAGGAGAAGAAGAAGAAGATGCCCTGGAACGAAGAGGGTTCCAGGACGGAGTGGATTTACATTTAGGTGCCATGACATAACTAACGTAAGAGGGAGAGAAAGAGAAGGAGACAATCAGAAAAGTACCAAACAACAAATATATCAAAATATATAGAATTGAAGGTACGTATGCATGATAATGCATAAACATGTGACATGCAAATATAAAATATCATGGGCTCAGCTCAATCCAGACCTTCCAGCACACAGCATAGCAACAAGGTAAACACACATCTAAAATGCATGGAATATTGTTATAATGCACATGTGATGCAATGCATGAAGTTTAAAAATCATTTTGACAAAACCTATCCCAAAAATTGAGCAAAAACTTCATTTATTTTGAAAAATTTCAAAACTCTCTAAAAATCCCAAAAGTTAGGTCAAACATATGAAATGCATGATAAAGAGAGGGATTAAGGACCTTACCAGTGAAGAAAAGCAAGATTAAGGTCGAAGAAAACTTAGGAATGAAGTTGAAGTGAGTGAGAGGTGTATGGGAGGTGAAAAGACTCAAAGCAGTCGAGTGAGATTGAAGAAAATGGATCTGAAATCGCGGGGCTTGTATATATAGAAACTCCATAAACTTCGATTGATCAAGAGCTGTCGAGAGCTATCGAGCTTTAAAAAGGCGTGTTTTAGCTATTGAACCAGCTATCGAGGATCTAATGAGACATTTTCTCAACAATGAAGCTTGATGGATTGAGGTATCGAAAAGCTATCGAAGAGATAGAAAGTTTCTCGATAGATCGAACTAGCTATAGAGAGCTATCAAGAATGCGAAAAAAATCAACTAAAGGGTCTCGATAGATAGCTTAGCTGTCGAGAGCTATTGAGATTGACCAAAACCAGTTTTTCAAGGAAGTGAAAAATATAGATATGAATGTAATCAAGCATGCTATTCAACCAAAGATCCAACCAACATTTTATGCCCTCAAAATCATCTCTCAACTAAAAATAATATCATGCATTTAGATCCAAAACACACACACACATACACACACACACACACACACACACACACACACACAAAACAAGTTAAAACAGTTTATTGAGTATACATTAGCGCAGGTAAACCTTGCGATGACCAAATCACATTGTACCTGCACATATATCAAAAGTAGTAAAGATATTGTGTGTTGTGTATGAAAACATCGCAAGATTGCATAAGTGTCTACATGTTATGATAATTTGAGGTATGAGCAAATCAATTGAACTTACATATGATCATAACTGCTTAATGGGGAATATTACCTTCGAGGTACATCCTATAATTCCTACATCTCCTAGAATACACGTTTGAAATCATGTTTTAAAGCATTTTGATCTTTTTGCTTTTATTTATTTTTTTGTATATTTTTTTTTGATTGAACATATCATGTATGAGCATATAAGAGAGAGAAAAGAAATACCTAATTCTGTTAAGCTTTTTAACATTGCACTTTTGCTATGCCGAAGCATATTGATGTCATTTCATGATTAGCGGGCAATAGTGGTGAGATGGTTATTTATGCCTTTCTTTTAGGATTTTCTAGTCATTCCTGTCAAAAAGAGTGATAAGAGTGTCAAGTACAAAAGATTACTTGACCTTACTCATCACAAACAAGAGCCACAAAGCTTACTTGTTTAGTTGTGCATAGAGATGCTCATCTAAGTTACAAAAGATACAAAGTTTAGAAAATTTTGTTTCATTAGCCATTCAAGGTACACAATTACCAATGTACACAAACACACACTGTTTTTGTATTTTTCTGATTTTTCAATTTTATTTTTTATTTTTTTATGAATGAAAAACAAAACAAAATAAATTGAAAAACAACCAAACAAAAACATGTTAAATAAAGCAATGCATAAAAACTAGACTGTCTTAAAAAAAAAAAAAAGCAAAACACACAAGTAATGTAAACACAACAAAAAAAGGGAGAGAGAAATAAAGTGACTAAATCACTTGGAGTATTTTCCTTCTACACCTTGGAAGAACCTTTCCTTTTGACGAACCCTTGAGCTGGCAGAGAGAAGGAAGAATTGCACCATTCAAGTTCGTAAGGAATATGAGGGCTTTAAGGATCTCCAAGAGGAGCAAGAGAGGATGGAAACTGACTCAGATTTCCTGCCGAGACCATGCTGTTGCTTTGCTGAGTAGCTTGCCACTTGTAGCAATTTGGTTGAGTGTGTCCAGCTGCTTCATAGTGATGATAGAGATGCTACTTCTTCTCTTTGGACTTCTGAGCATTACTCTTCTTAGCCCTAGGATTTTTGGTTTCTTTCTTAGCAAGCTTAGGGGGTGCTCCTAAGATAGATTTATCTTTGTCTATGTTCTCATTAGCTATCACAGTTTTAGTATCATTATTCTTAGAATCAATATTATTAGCAGGAGAAACAAAAACAGTAGTACTAGAAGAAGCAATATTAGGAGAAGAAAAATCATACCCTAAACCGAATCAATCGGAGGTAGATTTTTGCATACTGAGCATCTTATCAAGCTTTGCACTTGAGGTCCTCTCCAACTGAGCTCTCTTGGAACAATTTTGCCTCAAGTTTCTTAATCTTCTCAGCCAAGAAATTCTTTTCAAACCTCAGTACTCCAATGGTCTGATTGGCTTTATCAACCTTTGTGGAGAGTTGTTTTCATTCAAGCTTCACATCACTGAGCTTCTTGGTGGCCAACCTATACAGCTTCTCATGTTTTTTCGAGACCTTGTATAACTTTGCATAGGCTATGCGGATGTCATCTTTCTCATACATTTTCACAAATTTTGATTCCACCAAGTTTTCTTCTTCATCTACATCTTCTACAATCCCTTCAGTAGGATTAACAGTGGAGGTGAAAGCATTTAGGATTCCGTCATCTTCATTTTCAAAATCATCCTCAGGTTCAGTGTTACTTAAGGTTGCAGTAAGTGCCTTGCTTTTCTCAATGGACTTGAGATAGGCAGGGCATTCTTGTTTCATGTGACCGAAGACTTGACACTCGAAACACTTGGGTCTTGAGGGAACAGTGTACTGACTGCCATCCTTAGCATCCTTCTTTCCTTTGTCTTGGCTCTTAGACTGAGAAGAACTTGATTGTCTATGATCCTTGTCGAAGCCCTTCGCATTTTCATTCTTCATGAACTTCTTGAATTGCCGAGTGATATAGGACTTCGTTTAGAATCTTCATCTTTAGAAGACCCATCCGTGTCACTGTTCTTAGCCTTCAATGTCATGCTTTTGCCCTTACCTAACTTGCCAATCCTTGTCAAATCTAATTTATAGGTCTGCAGATTTTCAACAAACTCTGTCAAAGGAATCTTGTCAATATCCTTTGATTCCTCAATAGCGGTGATCTTCGCATGAAATCTCTCGGGCAGATATTTGAGTACCTTTCTCACAATCTTGGGTTCAGGAATGGTTTCTCCAAGATTGAAAGCTGAGTTCACTATGTCCTTGAGCCTGGCATAGAACTCATCAAATGACTCATCCTCCTCCATTTTGATTTCTTCAAAGCTAGTAGTGAGCCTCTAAAGTTTCGAATCCTTAACAGCCTTGGTTCCTTCATAGGTTGTTTGGAGAATGGTCCAAGCCTCCTTTGTAGTATTAGTGGAGGATATTTTCTTGAACTCCTAATTTGCTGATAGACCAAGAATGTATTGACCTCTTGTGATGGATTAATTGATTAATTAGACAAGTTTAATTAATTAATCAAATTAGCATACAAAATATGTGATAGCACAAACAAATCACCAAATAACTAAATATGCAGCGAAAATTAAATGACACGGTAATTTGTTTACAAATGGCGAAAACCTACATGGCAAAAACCCCACTGGGTGATTTTAAGGTCACTACTCCCTAGTACCCAATTAGACTTGTTTAGTAGTGACACTCTCTCCTTATATTGCCCGGCTCCTATTACGTGACTAACCAATAGATGCGCGGATCTCAGTACGTGACTTGATCACCAACTTGAGAAGGATGTTGGCTGCAAAGTTCTTTAGTTCATCAATCGATGAAGATCATGAACTTGCTTTGTCACAAAACCCTATGGTGTACAGACACAGTAGCTTCTTCAAGATGAAATAGGGCAGCTAGGTTTCCGGTCGCACTTTTCTTCACACTTGTGGAATTGTGCTCTTGTGCAACTATCTCTCCATGTGTTGTTTCTTTTGACAACCTGTACTTCTAAAACACTTTAAACAAAACTCATCAATGCATCTTAGTGTGAGACAAAAATAAAATATTGCATACAATAAATAAGAAACATGTGTATAAAGAAAGAAAAGAAACAACGCATGGAAAGATAGGTGAAAGAACTGTAATAACAACCTCAAATGGATATATGTCAACAACTACAAGGTTTGCTATCACAATATGATCACAAGATCTATGGTACATGAACAATGTATCTAAAATAGAAAGAAAAGGAATAGATACATAAAAATCCTCACTACATCCTCAAAATATAAACACTCCCCCTATCTTCTAAACTCACCCTCCCCCTATAAGTATGACTAGTTTCATTTCAAAACTACTCCCCCTTTTTGTCATAAGTGACAAAGGGGTAAGTACATCAAGTAGACATCTCATCATCACTAGGCGAGCTAGCATCATCATCCTCATTAGCATCATCACTATCGATGCCATCCTTACTCTCATCCTCAAATGCTGGTGGAGATAGAGAAGAAGCAACCGTGAAACTATCTATGACAGCCTGTTGTCGGGCAATACAACCGACACGGGTGTTCACCTGACATAGCTCATCACTGAGTGTGTGTGTCAAGGTGAGCATCCATGCGTACAAGTTGTGCCATGATGGCCTCAAGGGTCATACCGCTCATAGAAGACGAAGGAGCGAATGTGGATAGAGTGGTAGAAGCTAGAGGAGCAAATGTCTCAGTTTGAGTCCGCCTCGAGTGAAGTTGTGCAAAACTCTGCTTAACGGTAGTGGCATCAATGGCACACATGAACGTGAAGTGGGGAGACTTAGAATAGGAGACAGAAAGATGGCAAAGGAGCCGTGTGATAGCTGAACGAAAAATTAGCTTATCACGGGTCGTTGTATCCTTATAAACATTTATACGGGAGAGTATAAAGTGGGAAGGGAAATCAATCGAAATATCCTTAATGAGGGATAACAAAAAGTGCATAAGAGGCAGGGTGGTCAGGATGCGCTACTCTAGGAACATGTAGTACCTCGGATACAATACCCAGAGTAACTACCATGCGTATACCCCTAACGCGAGTGACAAACTGGGGTATAGAATAATAAAATCCATGTATATTGGAGTAGAATTATTGTATGATCACGGAAGGTCACGCGGCCGGGATGCCACATAGTGACTCCCAACCCCTACTATAGATGATAGTGGGTAGGTTTGTGTTAGAAAAGTTTGACAAAATGACTTGGTGTTCTAAATGAATGCCTTGTAGAGAAATGGTCTCCAAGAAGTTCAATTTTGCCTTTTCATCTTGGAACCGTACGTGAAAAGGAGTGAGGTCAGAAGGAGAAGAAGAAGAAGATGTCCTGGAACAAAGAGCATCCTAGGAAAGAATGGATTTACATTTAGGTGCCATGACGCACTAACATATGTGAGAGATAAAGAGAGGGAGACAATCAGAAAAGTACCAAACAACAAATATATCAAAATATATAGAATTAAGGATACGTATGCATGAGGATGCATAAACATGTGACATGCAAATATAAATTCATCATGGGCTCAGCCCAATCCAAACCTACCAGCACGCAACATAGCAACAAGGTAAACACACATCTAAAATGCATGAAACATTGTTATAATGCACATGTGATGCAATGCATGAAGTTTAAACATCATTTTAACAAAACCTATCCCAAAAATTGAGCAAAAACTTCATTGATTTTAAAAAATCTCAAAACTTTCCAGAAATTCCAAAAGTTAGGTTAAACATATAAAATGCATGATGAAGAGAGGGATTAAGGACCTTACTGTAAAAAAAAGCAAGATTAAGGTCGAAGAAAGCTTGGGAATGAAGTTTGAAGTGAGTGAGAGGTGTTTGGGAGGTGAAAAAACTTAAAGCAATCGAGAGAGGTCGAGGATAATAGATCTGAAATCACGAGGAGCGTATCTTCACAGCTTGCCACACTTTTTCATCTAATGATTGTAAGAAAACTCTCATGTGTACTTTCTAGTATGCATAGTTAGTTCCATCAAATAAAGGAGGTACAATGAGTGACTATCCTCTATCCATGACAAACAATGGTCAATGGATCACACAGCAATGATTAAACCCTTATCAAAGTGTGCCTGCTTTGATACCACTTGATAGGTCAAGAATGTATTGACCCCTTGTGATAGATTAATTGATTAATTAGCCAAGTTTAATTAATTATTCAAATTAACATACAAAATATGTGGTAGCACAAACAAATCAACAAATTACTAAATACGTAGTAGAAATTAAATGACACAGTAATTTGTTTATGAATAAGAAAAATCTACGCTGCCAAAACCCCATCGAGTGATTTTAAAGTCACCACTTCCGAGAATCCACTATTATCAAAACAAGCATTTACAAGTAAAGGAATCCTAGTACCTTATACCAAACTATAGTTGAAACCTTATTCCAATACCTAATTGGACTTGTTTGGTAGGGACAATCTCTCATTGTATTGCACGGCTCCCAGTATGTAACTAACCAATAGATGCATAGATCCTAGTACATGACTTGATTTCCAACTTGAGAAGGATGTTGGCTACAAAGTTCTTTAGTTCATCAATTGATGAAGATCATGAAGTTGTTTGGTCACAAAACCCTACGGTGTATAAACACAGCGGCTTCTTCAAGATGAACAGGGGTAGCTAGGTTTTTGGTCAAACTTTTCTTCACATTTGTGGAATTGTGCTCTTGTACAACTGCAAAACTTCTGATGGCCCTTAAAATAATCTTTATATATGTTTAGGGTTGTGAGAAAAGAAATCCTAAACACATACTCACGGATTGAATGAAAAACAGCTCTGAAAAACTGAGTTTCATTAACCTCTATAGATAGCTATCTATCGAGATAGCTATCGAGCCACAGGCTTCAGCAGCTTTTAAATCTCGATAGATACTAGCTATCGAGCTTTAATGAACAACACTTTCTTACTTGATTCTTCGACAAACTTGCATGGCTTTAACACCTGAACTTGAAACCTTGTTCCTTAAAGCATTAAACACATCCTAGATCTACCCAATTACAAGTAAAGTGCATTTTGTCAAAGGATTAGGCAATACATAAAATGTTGACATATATTCCTAACATCAATCACATATGTCCTAACATTTGTGACTGCATTGAATAAAGCATTCAATGCCCTATTGTTGAAGTTTGCCGCCTTAATCTTTGCATCATCCTAGTAGGCTAGTGCTTCCTTTAGCTTGGTCCAGCCTATCTTCACAGCTTGCCACACTTTCTTATTTAATGACTACAAGAAAGCTGTTATACATACTTTCCAATATGCATAGTTAGTACCATCAAATAAAAGAGGTACAATGAGTGACTATCTTCTATCCATGACAAACAGGGGTCAATGGATCTCACAGTAAAGATTAAAACCTGATCAGAGTGTGCCTGCTTTGATACCATTTGATAGGCCAAAAATGTATTGACCCCTTGTGATGAATTAATTGATTAATTACCCAAGTTTATTAATTAATCCAATTAACATGCAAAACATGTGATAGCATAAACAAATTACCAACTAAAGTATAATGCAGTGGAAAATAAATTGACATGGTGATTTATTTGCGAATGAGGAAAACCACCGAGGCAAAAACTCCACAGGGTGATTTTAAGATCACCATTCCTGAGAATCCACTATTATCAAAACAAGCGGTTACAAGTAAAGGAATCTAAGTACCTTATATCAACCTACATGTTGGGAAATATGTGATTCAATGTAGGAACATATGTCATTATTTTATATAATTGGCTAATCCTTTGACAAAATGCATTTTACTTATAATTGGGTAGATCTAAGATGTGTTTGATACTTTAAGAAACTTTGTTTCAAATTCAAGTGTTAAAGCCATGCAAGTCTGTCCAAAATTCAAGTGTGAAAAGTACTGTTCATTAAACTTGACAGCTAGCTCGATAGTTGGCATCTATCGTGCCTTGAAGAGCTGTTCTAGCCCGTGGCTCTACAGCAGCTTGACAGATAGAGTATCTGTCAAGGTTTATGAAACTTAGAATTTCTGGTCTGCTTTTCATCCAATCCTTGAATGTATTTTTGGGTTTCTTTTCTCACAACCCTAGACTTATAAAATGATTATTTTGAGGGCTGTCAAAGGTGACATAAGTTGCACAAGTGTTAAGCAAAGTTTGTTCATGCAAATTGTGACCAGAGATAAAATTTGCCCTAGTTCATCTTTCTTGTGAAGAAGCTGTTGCGTTTATGCATCGTAGGGTTTTGTGACTAATGAGCTTCTCAATCTTCATCGTGTGATAATTGAAGAACTTTGCAGCTAACAACTTTTCTAGTTGGTGATTGAAGTCACGTATTGGGATCTGCGCAATAGGTTAGTCATGTACTGGGAGTCGTGCATTGAAAGGAGAGGTTGTCACTATAGAACAAGTCCAATTGAGTATTGGGGTAAGGGTTAAACTGTAGGTTGGTATAAGGTACTGAGATTCCTTTACTTATAACCACGTGATAATAGTGAATTCTCGGGAGTGGTGACCTTAAAATCACATAATGGGGTTTTTGCCGTGTAGGTTTTTCCCATTCATGAAACAAATTACCGTGTCAATTTATTTTCCGTTGCATACTTTAGTTAATTGGTGATTTGTTTATGCTACCACGCATTTGAATGCCAAATTTATACTTTATTCAAATAAGTTTAGGTACCAAATGCTACTGGCTTTGTGTTGGGCTCAATCTAGCTGATCATATATGCAATCTATAACAAGAAGTCCATTTCAACAAAATCATTGGAAATGATGGAAGAAGAGGGCTCTACCCATTTTGTGAAAGAAGCATTTGAGGACAATGAAGGGGCCAATATGAAAAGTTGAAACCTCTATAAAGGAAGCAGCCTCCCAAATCCATCTGTAAATCAACAATATAGCTTCCAAAGGATCTTGAAGACACTAATTTAGAAATCTGTATGAAAGATACTCTAGTTGGCCCTGTGAAAAAGATGTGGGAAAGTGAAAAAAGAATCACAATTGATTATGAGGTTTTTTTTTTTTGGTGGAATACTTATAAATCATGTGTTGGCCCTATAAACAAGATTTTGGAAAGGGAGAAAGGAATCACAATTGATTATGAGATTTTTGTTTGGTGGAAAACTTAGAAATTAAGTGATGCACGAGAATAGTTACTGGATGAGTTTTAGGAAAAAAAAATTCCATTATTTTTTAGTTTGAGTAGTATGCAAAAATGCATGAAATTAAAAAAAAATGGCAAATCACAACTTACCCTCTTATGGTTTGGCCAAAATTTAAGTTGCCTACATGTGGTTTAAAGTTGGCACTTTGCCTACCTGAGGTTCACTCCATTAAGCTTCCATAATCCACCTCTATACTTTCACTCTTAAAAACACAAAAAACATAACAAAAACATAAAAGTCAAGATCTAAAATCATGTTTCATAACATGGTGAAACTTTGGCTTAAGAACACTCTTACCAAATATTACTTTCTTCAAAACTCGTTTGTTTATGTTTAGAATCCTTAAAACTAGATTAGTTTAACCTAATGAATTAGTTAAGTAGTTACTTAGGTTAATTATGAGATCTAAATTAAAAACATGCACAAATATTACTTAGTGCGGAAATTAAAGAAGGCAGTAATATGATGACTTAGGAAAACCAATGAAACCAACCGTTTCAAGGTAAAAACCTAAGGAGGATTTAATCTAGTTATCCTTAAGGTAAATAAAGCCACTACGATAGAATGAAAGTTTACAATAGATTTAAACTCTAAATCTAAAGCTACCTCTTGTAGAACTTATTAATACATCCATGTGCAACTCCGACTCCACGGGCTCCTTTATCTTAGATTTGTCAAACACAAACTCCCATGCTTGTGATTTTGAGATCCCACTCAATTCAGATCCCATTGAGGCTTATTTTGTTTGTTCCCTACAGGACGAGTAGGTTTCTTGGGTTTTGTTTCACTAATATCTACCCTAATTGTCTTAGTGTCTAAGACCTTTTCCTTAGGTACCTTAACATCAGATTTAGGCATAGATACAACAGGAACAAACTTGGTGGAAGTTGATAGGTCAAAAACGTATTGATCCCTTGTGAGAGATTAATTTGATTAATTAGCCAAGTTTAATTAATTAATCAATTTAACATGCAAATGCATGGTAGAACAAAAAAATCACCAATAAACTAAAGTGCAGGGGAAAATAAATTTGACATGGTGATTTGTTTACGAATGGGGAAAACCTTTAAGGCAAAAACTCCACCGGGTGATTTTAAGGTCACCACTCTCGAGAATCCACTATTATCAAAACAAACGGTTACAAGTAAAGGAGTCCTAGTACCTTCTACCAACCTACAGTTAAACCCTTACCTCAATACCCAATTGGACTTGTTCTGTAGTGACAATCTCTCCTTTTGATGCACGACTCCCAGTATGTGACTAATCAATTGCGCGGATCCTAGTATATGACTTCAATCACTAACTTGAGAAAGATGTTGGCTGCAAAGTTCTTTAGTTCATCCGCACGATGAAGATCAAGAAGATGCTCAGTTACAAAACCCTATGGTGCAGAAACACATTAGCTTTTTCACAATAGAGATGAACTAAGGCAAACTTTGTCTCTGGTCACAAATTGCTTGAACAGATTTTGGCTCAATGCTTGTGCAACTTGTGTTCTCTTTGACAGCCCTTAAAATAATCAATTTTTATGTATAGGGTTATGAGAAAAAAGGCCCAAAGACATATCCATAGATTGGAAGAAAATAGATCAGAATTTTTGCTTTTCTTAAACCTCGACAGATAGCATTTGTCAAGAAGCTGTCGAGTAGCTGTCGAGCAGCTATTGAGCCACGGGGCTGGAACAGTTTCTTAAGCTCGATAGAATCTAGCTGTCGAGTTTTAATGACAGGCACTTCTTCAGCTTGTTTCTTGGATAGACTTGCATGGCTTTAACACTTGATCTTGAAACCTTATTTCTTGAAGTATTAAAAACATCCTAGATCTACCCAAATACAAGTAAAGTGCGTTTTATTAAAGGATTAGCCAATTATATAAAATAATGACATATGTTCCTAACAAGTGAAACACATATGTCCTAACAATCTCCCCTTTTGGCAATCTGTGACAAAACCACAACAAATAAATGAACATATGAGAGAAGTCATAAAACACTCAACTCATGCTCACTTGTTGAAAACAATAAAATTTATCCTAGCATAAACTCTTGAAAAACTTTGCAAGAAGAAAGTTCATGATAAGTAGACTTTGACAACTTATATTTCTAAAACACTTTAAACAAAACATATCAAGTCGTCGTTGTGTGAAGCAGAAATAATAGATTGCATACAAATAATAAGAAGCATGTGCATAGAGAGAGAAAAGAAACAACATATGTAGGGGTAGGTGAAAGAAACATACATCAATATATAAAGAAAATAAGTACAATGTATGTAAAAAAATGGTCACAAGACCTAAGGTACAAGAACAATGTATCTCTAAAAGAAAGAAAAGAAACATACAAGAAATCCTCACTACATCCCTCAAGATATTAACACTCCCCCTAACAAAATGGCCCTATACTAAATCTCCACCTAAGAATGACTACTTTCATAGTAAAACTACTCCCCATTTTTGTCACGAGTGATAAGGGGTAAGAGTGTCAAGTAGACATCTCATCAGTAGAGCCAGCATTTCCATCATCATTATCACCACCACCACCACCATCATCATCATCCTCAGAAGTAGAACCCACTAAAGGAGGTGGAGTAGAAGCCTCAGGAGCGAAGCCATCCATGCCCGCTTGCTGCCGTGTAATATGACCGACACGAACGTTCACCTGATGTAGCTCAATAGAGAGTGTATCAAGGCAAGCATCCATGTGCTGAAGTTCCATGATATCTCCGAGAGTCACATCACCTGTAGAAGAGAAGGGCGCAGATGTGGATGGAGCAAATCAAGATGGAGTTGAACGAGTGGAAGGAGCAGCTGACCTAGTCTATCACGACCGAAACTGCACCTCACTACGTTTACCGGTTGTGGCATCTATGGCACACATGAAGGAAAAAGGGTCGGACACTAGAATGGGAACAGAAAAATGGCGTAAGATCCTCGTGATAGCGGATGGAAAGATGAGCTTATCACGGGATACCGAATTCTGATGAAAATCTAATATAAAAAGAATGAAATGAGAAGGGAAATCTATATTGAGATGCTCAAGAAAGGACAACAGAAATTGAGCACGAGGCTCGGTGATAGAGTTATAGTGAGAGAGAGGATGGAGTACAAAGGTCATAACTAGGTTCAAAAACCGAGGGCCTTTTGCAAAGCCCGAATAGTAAGTGAACTAGCGATTAACCTATTCGAAGGGACGCTTACAAAATGTAGATTTGAGTTCATCCTTGAACACGGTCCTCAGACCCTCATAACTGGGATAGTCGGTATAGTCTACCCTTGGGACACGAAGCACATCGGATACCAACTCCGGTGTGACAACAATGCGCATCCCTCGAACGTGAGTGATAAAATGAGGTACTGAACAATCAAATCTATTAGGACATATGTGATTCAAGTTGTTTTGAACATATGTCATTATTTTATATAATCGGCTTATCCTTTGACAAACTGCACTTTACTTGTAATTGGGTAGATTTAGGATTTGTTTAATGCTTCAAGAAACTGTGTTTTAAGATCAAGTGTTGAAGTCATCAAGTCTGTCCAAGAAATAAGCTGGAAAGTGCAAGTTATTAAAGCTCGACACCTACATCTATCAAGCTTTAAGAAGCTGTTTTAGCCCTGATGCTCGACAGCTGCTCGACAGCTTCTTGACACTCCTAGCTGTCGAGATTTGAGGAAAATAAATTCCAAGTTCTATTTTGATTCCAATCCTTGGATATGTCTTTGGGACTTCTTTTCTTCTAACCCTAGACATATAAAAGGATTATTATAAGGGCCGTCAATAGGTACGCAAGTTGCACAAGCATTGAGAAATTTTTGTTCAAGCAATTTGTGATCCGAGACAAAGTTCATGCCCTAGTTCATCTTTCTTGTGAAGAAGTTGCTGTGTATGTGCACCGTAGGGTTTTGTAACCAAGCATCTTCTTGATCTTCATCGTGTGGATGAATTGAAGAACTTTGCAGCCAACAACTCTCTCTTTAGTTGGTGAATTAAAGTCGCGTACTAGGATCCATGCAATTGGTTAGTCACGTACTAGGAGCCGTGTATCAAAAGGAGAAACTGTCACTACAGAACAAGTCTAATTGGGTATTGGGGTAAGGGTTCAACTGTAGGTTGGTAAGGTACTGGGATTCCTTTACTTGTAACCTCTTGTTGTGATAACAGTGGAGTTTCGGGAGTGGTGACCTTAAATCATTCTGACAGGCCACAAATGCGTTGACCCCTTGTGATAACTTAGATTAATTAATTAGCCCAGTTCTTAATTAATCAAATTAACATGAAATATCACGTGACAGCACAAACAAATCACCAAACTAAGTTAAGCAGCGGAAAATAAATAACACGGTGATTTGTTCACGAATGGGAAAAATCCTTACGGCAAAAACCCCACTGGGTGATTTAAGGTCACCACTTCCGAAACTCCACTATTATCACAACAAGCAGTTACAAGTAAGGAATCCCAAGTACCTCACCAACCTACAGTTGAACTCTTACCCCAATACTTAATTGGACTTGTTCTGTAGTGACAGTTTCTCCTTTCAATGCACAGCTCCCAAGTACGTGACTAACCAGATGCGCGGATCCCAGTACGCGACTTCAAATACCAACTAGAGAGAGAGAGAGTTGGCTGCAAAGTTCTTCAAATCATCAGAGATGAACTAGGGCACGAACTTTGTCTTTCTGATCACAAATTGCATGAACAACAAGTTCTCAAAGAATGTGCAACTTGTATCTTCTGCTTCCTTACTTGACGGCCCTTAAAATAATCCTTTTATATGTCTAGGGTTAGGAGAAAAGAAGTCCCAAAGACACACTCACGGATTAGACTTGAAACAGACCTGGAAATCTGTTTTCTTTAATTCTCGACAGATAGAGGTGTCGAGAGGTGTCGAGAAGCTGTCGAGGCTCGGGCAAAACAGCTTCTTTAAAGCTCGATAGATGCATCTGTCGAGGTATGTGTCGAGCTTTAAAAACTTGCACTTCCTAGCTTGTTTCTTGGACAGACTTTGACGGCTTCAACACTTAACCTTGAACCACTGTTTCTTGAAGTGTTAAACTCATCTTAAATCTACCCAATTACAAGTAAAGTGCGTTTTGTCTAAGGATAAGCCAATTACATAAAATAGTGACATATGTTCACAGACTTGAACTACATATGTCCTAACAATCTCCCCCTTTGGCAATCCGTGACAAAACCACAACATACAAATGAAGATATGAGAGAAGTCATAAATCACTCAACTCATATTCACTTGTTACATACAGTAAAATCTATCCTAACACAAACTCTTGAAAAACTTTGCAAGAAGAGAGTTCATGGCAAGAAGACTTTAACAACCTGTATTTCTGAAACACTTATAAATAAAACACATCAAGACATCTTTGTGTAAAACAGAAATAATAGATTGCATACAAGTAAAGAAACATGTGTATAAAGACAGAAAAGAAACAACACATGTAAAGGTAGGTGAAAGAAAAACATACATCATCATATATAAGAAGAGAATAAATACAATGTATGTCAATACATGATCAAAGTATCTCTGAACATATGACAAAAGAAAAGAATACATATGATCACCTCACTACATCTCTCAGTCCACACTCCCCCTAACAAAAATGTCCTATGCTAACACTCCCCCTTTTTGTCACGAGTGACAAAGGGTAGAGTGTCAAGTAGACATCTCATCCGAAGAGCTCGCATCTCCATCATCATCATCGTCGGAATCATCATCATCATCGCCATCATCATCAGCCTCGGTCTTAGTCGACACATGAGGTGGCGGAGGAGAAGCCTCTGGAGCAAAGCCGCCCATGGTCGCCTGTCGCCTGGCGATGCGACCAACACGGACGTTGACCTGATACAACTCCGTGGAGAGTGTATCTAGGCGAGCATCCATGCGCTGTAGCTGCGCCATGATGTCTCCTAACGTGACGTCGCTCGAGGAGGAAGAAGCAGACGCACGAGCTGATCTAGAGGTGGCCGGACGAGTGGAAGGAGTGGCACCATCTGTCTGTCGCGATCGGAACTGTGCCTCGCTACGTTTTACGGTAGCGGCGTCTATGGCGGACATGACATGGTAAGGATCGGACGAAGGGAATGGGATGGAAAAACGGCTCAGGATCCTCGTGATAGCGGAAGGGAAAATGAGCTTATCACGGGTGGCCGTATCTCTATAGACATCGATAATGGAAAAGATGAAGTGTGAAGGAAAGTCTATAGAAAGATCCTTAAGGAGGGACAGCAAAAATCGAGCGCGAGGCTCTGTGATAGAGTTATAGTGAGAGAGTGGGTGCAAAACAAAAGTCATCACCATGTTAAGGAAACGAGGACCTTTAGCAAAAGGTCAACATGGTGTGTACATATGATCTCCCCAAGTGGTAGGACACTCACAGAACGCCGAGATCATCTCGTCTTTGGACACAGTCCAAAGACGCTCACAGCTAGGGTAATCAGGATGATCCACCCTAGGGACATGAAGAACCTCAGAGACTAACTCTGGGGTGACACAAATGCGCGTACCTCGGACGCAAGAATAGAAAAAAGGTACTGAAGAATCTATCCCGTGGATGTTGGAGTAAAACTCCTGTATCAACACGAAAGGACAGGTGACCGGGACGTCACACAGTGACTCCCAACCCCGAGTGTGAATGACATCGGGAAGGTCGGTGTCGGCAAAGTCTGCCAGGACTACGTGGCGTTCCAAATGAACACCGCGTTTAGAAAAGTTCTCCGAGAAGTCCTTATGGGCTTTCTTATCACGGAACCGGACAGAAAGAGGGGTAGAATCAGAGGAAGACTGCCCCTTAGAACGCAAAGGGTTTTGGGACGGAGTGGATTTACGCTTAGGTGCCATAGACACAGCTAACGCAACCATAGAGAGGGGGAGAGAAAGAAAACACACAGAAAAGTCCCAAACAGTTCAATATTGGCAGAATAATATTGAAATGAAAAGAACGTATGCATGAAAATGCATGAGCATGTGACATGCAACATAAAAACATCATGGGCTCAGCCCAATCCAAACCTAACAGCACACAATCGATAGGCACACATCTAAATGCATGAAAATACAATTAGAATGCTAATGTGATGCAATGCATGTGATTTTGAAGATCAAGACTATCAAACCAAACCAAGAATTTCATGAAAACCCCAACAATTTTGAAAACTCCCAAAAATTTTCAAAAACATAAAACCTAGGGTTTTAAAACAATGAAATGCATGAAAATGAGGGATAAGACGCTTACCAAGAGATGAAGATCGCAAAGAACACTTGAAAACGCCTTGGGAAGAGGTTTGGAGGGAAAAAGAGAAAATTTGAGTGAGAGAACAGAGGTTTCGAGCGAGAGAGATCGAGCAAATGAGAAGAGAAATCGCGAAAACTCAATTTATAGCCTCTCAGTAAATCTCAACAGATGATGCTGTCGGGAGGTGTCGAGCATGCTGTCGAGGTCATGTGTCGAGAAATACACATGGACAGACGAGTCTATCGAGGTCAGGTATCGAGGAAGAAGAAGTAAACAAGAAGTAACCTCGATTGATCCAGCAGCTATCGAGAAGCTATCGAGCAGACAGAAAGTTTCTCGATCGATCCAGCAAGTGTCGAGGTATTTGTCAAGACTGCGACAAGAAAGAGTCTAAGGAGCTCGACAGATAGCTCATGTGTCGAGAGGTATCGAGGAGGTGTCGAGATGCCTTTAAAAGCAGTTTTTCAAAAGAGGAAAAACACAGACATGAATGCAATCATGCATGCAACTCAACCAAAGATACAATCAACACATTAAGCTCTCAAAATCATCTCTCAACAAGAAAATTGATGCACATGTATCTCAAAACACGCACACACACACTAAACAAGTCTAACCAATTTTATATTTCAAAAACAAGTCCAGACAGTTTAGTGAGCATACATTAAAGCATGTAAACCTTATGATGGCCAAATCACATTGTACCTGCACATGTATCAAGAATAGCAAAGAGTGTTGCGTGTCGTGTGTGAGAACATCGCAAGATTGCATAAGTGTCTTAATGTTCTGACGATTTGAGATATGAGAAAATCACTTTAACTCACACACAATCATAACCGTTTGATGAGGACTATCACCTTCGAGGTACATCCTATAACTCCCACATCTCCTAGAAAACACGCTTGCAACCATATTTTAAAGCATTTTTAATCTTTTTGCTTTTCATTTCTTTGCATATTTTCTTTTAACAAGCATATCATGCATGGGCATACAAGAGAAAGAAAAGAATTACCCAATGATGTTAAGCTTTTGACACTGCACTTTTGCTATGCCGAAGCATACAGGTGTCATTGACATTGCACTTTTGCTATGCCGAAGCATACAGATGTCATATTATGATTGACGAGTAACAGTGGTGAGATGGTTATTTATGCCTTTCTCTTAGGATTTTCTAGTTCAACCCGTCAAAAAGAGTGATATGAGTGTTAAGAAGAAGAGATCACTTAACCTTACTCATCACAAACAAAGAGCTATAGAGCTCACTCGCTTAGTTGTGCTAAAGAGTGCTCATCTAAGCTATAGATGATACAAAGTTTAGAAAACTCTGTTTCAATGGCCATATCAAATGTTCACATGAACTAATGCACACTAAGTCACACTGTTTTTGTATTTTTCAATTTTTCAATTTTTTTTTTATTTTTTTTTATTAGAGAAGCAAAAATAAAACACAAAACTGAAAACACACAAACAAAAACATGTAAAGCAAAACAATGCATAAAACTAGACTGACTCAAAACAGTAAAGAAACACACAAGTGATGCAACAGACAAAAAGAGGAGAGAAGAAGAAGTGACTGAAATCACTTAGATCCCTTTGCCTTCCACATCTTGGGAGAACCTTTCCTATTGGTCGACCCTTGAACCGGTGAAGAGGGAGAAGAACATGAACCGTTCAAGTTCGAAAGGAACATGATGGCTTTAAGAATGTCTCCAAGAGGAGCGAGAGAAGACTGAAGCTGATTCTGGCTCCCAGATGCTATTGTGCCATTGCTTTGTTGAGTGGCAAGCCACTTGTAGCAATTTGGTCGAGTGTGACCGGCAACACCACAATGATAACAGAGATGCGGCTTCTTCTGTTTGGCCTTTTGAGAGTTAGTCTTCTTAGTCCTAGGATTTCTAGATTCCCTTTTCTCAATTTTAGGGGGTGCTCCTAGGATGGAGTTGCCCTTGTCTACATTCTCACTAGCTAAATCAGTTTTAACATTATTCTCCTCAGTTTTAATGTTATTAGCAGGTGGAACAAAAACTGTAGTACTAGCAGAAGGAGTATTAGAGATAGAGAATTCATACCCCAATCTAGTACGATCTGAAGAAGATCTCTGAGCTTCTAGCATCTTGTCCAGCTTAGCGCTTGACGTCCTCTCCAGTTGTGCTCTGACTTGAAACAGTTCCGCTTCAAGCTTCTTGGTCCTTTCAACCAAGAAATTATTCTCGAACCTCAGTGCTCCAATGGTCTGATTTGCTTCATCAACCTTTGTGGACAGCTCCTCACGGTTGAGTTCCACATCACTGAGCTTCTTGGTGGCCAGCCTATAGAGTTTCTCATACTTCTCAGAAAGCTTGTATAGCTTCTCATAGGCGGTATGGATATCATCTTGATCATCCATAATTTCACACTTGGAATCCACCAATTCTTCTTCTTCATCCACTTTTTCAGTAACCCCATCAGTAGGGTTAACAGTGGCAGTGAAGGCATTCAAGATTCCGTCGTCTTCATCTTCGGAATTGTCCTCGGGCTCTGTGTCGCTTAAGGTAACAGCAAGTGCCTTGCTCTTCCCTATGCTCTTGAGGTACGTAGGACACTCTTGTTTCATGTGTCCGAAGCCTTGACACCCGAAGCATTTTGGTCCAGGGGGAACAATGTACTGACCGCCATCCTTGACATCCTTCTTCCCTTTATCTGAATTCTTGAATTGTGAAGAACTGGATTGTCTACGGTCTTTGTTGAAGCCCTTTCCGTTGGCATTCTTCATAAACTTCTTGAATTGCCTTGTGATGTAGGATTTCATCTTGGAATCTTCATCATCTGACGAGTCATCCGTATCACTGCTCTTGGCCTTTAGTGCCAAACTCTTGCCCTTGCTTGACTTGCCTAACCTAGTTAGCCCTAACTCATAGGTTTGCAAGTTTCCAACTAGCTCAGTCAAAGGAATTCTGTCAATATCCTTCGACTCTTCGATCGCTGTGATCTTAGCATGGAATCTTTCAGGCAGCGATCTGAGCACCTTCCTTACTATTTTGGGTTCAGGGATGGTTTCCCCAAGATTAAAGGCTGAGTTTACTATGTCCTTGAGCATGGCATAGAACTCATCAAATGACTCATCCTCTTCCATCTTAATTTCTTCAAAGCGTGTGGTGAGCCTTTGCAGCTTTGAATCTTTGACTGCCTTGGTGCCCTCATAGGTTGTCTGGAGGATGGTCCATGCTTCCTTAGCAGTTTTAGTTGAGGAAATTTTCTTGAACTCCTCATTGGTGACTGCACTGAATAGGGCATTCAATGCTCTGCTATTGAAGTTAGCCGCCTTGATCTTAGCATCATCCCAGTCGGCCGGCGCTTCTGTAGGCTTGATCCAGCCTATCTCCACAGCTTGCCACACTTTCTCATCTAAAGACTGCAAGAAAGCTCTCATGCGTACTTTCCAGTATGCATAGTTAGTGCCATCAAATAAAGGAGGTATAATAAGAGATTGTCCTCTATCCATGACAGCAGGGGTCAAATGGATCACACACAGAAGATTAAACCCTAATCAGAGTGTGCTTGCTCTGATACCACTTGACAGGCCACAAATGCATTGACCCCTTGTGATAACTTAGATTAATTAATTAGCCCAGTTCTTAATTAATCAAATTAACATGCAATATCACGTGGCAGCACAAACAAATTACCAAACTAAGTTAAGCAGCGGAAAATAAATAACACGGTGATTTGTTTACGAATGGGAAAAATCCTTACGGCAAAAACCCCACCGGGTGATTTAAGGTCACCACTCCCGAAACTCCACTATTATCACAACAAGCAGTTACAAGTAAGGAATCCCAAGTACCTCACCAACCTACAGTTGAACTCTTACCCCAATACCTAATTGGACTTATTCTGTAGTGACAGTTTCTCCTTTCAATGCACAGCTCCCAAGTACGTGACTAACCAGATGCGCGGATCCCAGTACGCGACTTCAAATACCAACTAGAGAGAGAGAGTTGGCTGCAAAGTTCTTCAAATCATCAGAGATGAACTAGGGCACGAACTTTGTCTTTCTGATCATAAATTGCATGAACAACAAGTTCTCAAAGAATGTGCAACTTGTATCTTCTGCTTCCTTACTTGACGGCCCTTAAAATAATCCTTTTATATGTCTAGGGTTAGGAGAAAAGAAGTCCCAAAGACACACTCACGGATTAGACTTGAAACAGACCTGGAAATCTGTTTTCTTTAATTCTCGACAGATAGAGGTGTCGAGAGGTGTCGAGAAGCTGTCGAGGCTCGGGCAAAACAGCTTCTTTAAAGCTCGATAGATGCATCTGTCGAGGTATGTGTCAAGCTTTAAAAACTTGCACTTCCTAGCTTGTTTCTTGGACAGACTTTGACTGCTTCAACACTTAACCTTGAACCACTGTTTCTTGAAGTGTTAAACTCATCCTAAATCTATCCAATTACAAGTAAAGTGCGTTTTGTCTAAGGATAAGCCAATTACATAAAATAGTGACATATGTTCACAGACTTGAACTACATATGTCCTAACACATTCGGTGAGATTTTTGCCGTGTAGGTTTTTTCCATTCGGAAACAAATCACCGTGTCGTTTATTTTCTGCTGCATACTTAGTTTATTGGTGATTTGTTTGTCCTGCCATGGAATTTGCATGTTAACTTGATTTATTAAAAACTTGGCTAATTAATCAATTTAATTCATCACAAGGGGTGTACGCATTTGTAGCCTATCAAGTGGTATCAGAGCAGGTACACTCTGATTTGGGTTTAATCCTTATGTGTGATCCATTGACCCTTGTTTGTCATGCATAGAGGTTAGTCTCTTATTATACCTCATTTTTTTACGGTACTAACTATGTATACTGGAAAGTACGCGTGAGAGCTTTTTTTGCCCTCAATAGATGAGAAGGTGTGGCAAGCTGTGGAGATAGGCTGGACCAAGCCTACAGAAGCACCGGCCGATTGGGATGATGCCAAGATCAAGGCGGCCAATTTCAACAGCAGAGCATTGAATGCCCTATTCAGTGCGGTCACCAATGAGGAGTTCAAGAAGATTTCATCCATGGAAACTACTAAGGAAGCATGGACTATTCTCCAGACAACCTATGAGGGAACAAAGGCTGTCAAGGATTCAAAGCTACAGAGGCTCACTACAAGCTTCGAAGAAATTACGATGGAGGAGGATGAGTTATTTGATGAGTTCTACGCCAAGCTTAAAGATATAGTGAACTCAGCTTTCAATCTTTGGGAAACCATTCTTGAACCCAAGATAGTAAGAAAAGTGCTCAGATCTTTGCCCCAGAGATTCCATGCCAAGATCACGGTGATAGAGGAATCGAAGGATATTGAAAAAATTCCTCTTACTAAGCTGGTTGGTAATCTGCCAACCTATGAGGGTTGACAAGGATTGGCAAGTCAAGTAAGGGCAAGAGCATGGCATTAAAGGCCAAGAGCAGTGACACAGATGAGTCTTCAGACGATGAAGATTCTAAAATGAAGTCTTACATTACTAGGCAATTCAAGAAATTCATGAAAAATGCAAATGGAAAAGGCTTCAACAAGGACCGTAGGCAATCCAGTTCTTCATAGTTCAAGACCCTAGATAAAGGGAAGAAGGATACCAAGGATGGCGGTCAGTACATTGTTCCTATTGGACCTAAGTGCTTTGGGTGTCAAGGTTTCGATCACATGAAACAAGAGTGTCTTACGTACCTTAAGAGCATTGGGAAGAGCAAGGCACTTGCTGCACCCTGAGCCCGAGGATGATTTCGACAAAGAAGATGACGGAATCTTGAATGCCTTCATTGAATCTGTAAATCCTACTGAAGGGATTACTGAAGATGTAGATGAAGAAAAAGAGTTGGTGGATGTCAAGTTTGAAATAATGGATGAACAAGATGACATCCATACCGCCTATAAGAAACTATATAAGCTTTCTGAGAAGCATGAGAAACTCTATAGGCTGGCCACCAAGAAGCTCAGTGATGTGGAACTTGACCGTGAGGAGCTTTCCACTACGTTTAATGAAGCAAATCAGACCATTAGGGCACTAAGGTTCGAGAACAACTTTTTGGCTGAGAAGACCAAGAAGCTTGAAGCGAAGCTATTTCAAGTTAGAGCACAATTGGAGAGAATGTCAAGTGCAAAGCTAGATTAGATGCTCAGCATTTAGAAACCTGCTTTGGATCGAACAGGATTGGGGTATGAACTCTCTTTATCTAATATTCCTTCTACCAGTACTACTGTTTTTGTTCCTCCTAGTAATAATATTACAATTGAGAACAATGATGTTAAAATTGAATTAGCTAGTGAGAACCTAGTCAAGGGTAAGTCCATCTTAGGAGCACCCTCTAAACTTGAGAAGAGGGAAACTAAAAACCCTAGGATTAAGAAGGCTAACTCTCAAAAGCCTAAACAGAAGAAGCAGCATCTCTATTATCATTGTGGTGTTGCTGGTCATACTCGACCAAATTGCTATAAGTGGTTAGCCACTCAACAAAGCAATGATATGATAGCATCTGTCAATCAGAATCAACTTCAAACCTCTCTTGTTCCTCTTGGAGATCTATTCAAAGCCCTTATGTTCCTTTCGAACTTGAACGGTTTCAATTTTTCCCCTTCATCATCGGTTCAAGGGTTGGCGAAAAGAAAAGGTTCTTCCAAGGTGTGGAAGGAAAATGGTTCTAAGTGATTTTGTTTACTTTTCTCTCTCTCCCCTTCGTGTTTTTGTTTTTGCATTAGTTGTGTGTGTGTTGCTTTACTGTTTTGAGTCAGTCTAGTTTATGCATTTTTTTTTGCTTTGTTTAACATGCTTTGTTTGGTTGTTTTCAGTTTTGTGTTTTATTTTTTGCTTTTCAAATGAAAATAAAAAATAAAAAAATTGAAATTGAAAAATTGAAAAATACAAAAATAGTGTGTGTTTGTATACATTGGTTCTTGTGAACCTTAAAATGGCCATTGGAATAGAGTTTTCCAAACTTTGTATCTCTTGTAACTTAGATGAGCATCCTTATGCATAGCTGAGTAAGTGAGCTTTGTGGCTCTTTGTTTGTGATGAATAAGGTTAAGTGATCTCTTGTACTTAACACTCGTATCACTCTTTTTGACAGGTAGGACTAGAAAATCCTAAGAGAAAGGCATAAATAACCATCTCACCACTGTTACCCGCCAATCATGAAATGACATCTGTATGTTTCAGCATAGCAAAAGTGCAATGTCAAGAACTTAACATACTTGAGTATTTCTTTTCTTTCTTATATGCCCATGCATGATATGCTAAATAAAAGAAAAATATGCAAAGAAATAAAGAGCAAAAATATTAAAATGCTTTAAAAATATGATTGCAAGCATGTATTCTAGGAGATGTGGGAGTTATAGGATGTACCTCAAAGGTGATAGTCCCCATCAAACAGTTATGATTGTGTGTGAGTTAAAGTGATCTTCTCATATCTCAAATAGTCATAACTTTGAGACACTTATGCAATCTTACGATATTTTTCACACACAACACGCAATATGTTTTGCTATTCTTGATATATGTGCAGGTACAATGCAATTTGACCATCACAAGGTTTACATGCGTTAATGTATGCTCACTAAACTGTTTTGACTTATTTTTGAAATATAAAATTAGTTAGACTTATTTAGTGTGTGTGTGTGTGTGTTTTGGGATCCATGTGCTTAAAATTTGTTGTTGAGAGATGATTTTGAGAACTTAATATGTTGAATGGATCATTAGTTGAGATGCATGCATGATTGCATTCACATCTATGTTTTTCTCTTATCGAAAAACTACTTTTTGAAGCTAGCTTGACACCTCCTTGATACCTCCTCCATACCTGGCTTTCTATCAAGCTTCTCAGCTTTTTCTTATCGCAATCTCGACAACTTCTCGACACCTTGTGGATTGATCGAGAAACTTTCTGTCCCCTCGATAGCTTTTTGACAGCTGATGGATCGATCGAGATTCCTTTGGTGTTTGTTCCTCCTTTCTTGACACCTTCCTCGATAGCTGTATCTGTCGAAGATGACTTTCTTCACACCTACCTCGACAAATGTCTCAATACCTCTCGATACCTGCATTTGTCGAGATTTATTGAAGGTGTATATATAGGTTCTTCGTAATTTTTCTCTCATTTCTCTCGATCTCTCTCTCGACAATTTCTTGTTCTCTTTTCCAAAACCACTTCCTAAGGATTCTTCAAGCTTTCTTCAAGTTTTTCTTCACTTGGTAAGCTTCTTATCTCTCTTCTACATGCATTTCATGTTTTGAAATCTAGGTTTTGGGGTTTTTGAAAAATTTTGGAGTTTTTCAAAATTGTTGAGTTTTTGTTGAAATTTTGGGATAGTTTTTGAAGATTTGTTCTTAAAAACTACATGCATTGCATCACATTAGCATTCTAATAATATTTTCATGCATTTAGATGTGTGCAATCTTGTTGTGTGCTGGTAGGATTGGATTGGGCTGGGCTGGGCTGGGCTGGGCTGGGCTGGGCTGAGCCCATGATATTGTTCATATTGCATGTCACATGTTCATGCATTTCCCATGCATACGTTCTTTTCTTTTCAATATACTTGTCATATATTGAACTATTTTGGGACTTTTCTGTTTGTTTCTTTCTTTCTACCTCTCTTTCTGTTTGCGTTAGTAGTGTCTATGGCACCAAAACGTAAATCCATTCCGTCTTAGAACCCTCTTCGTTCTAGGGGCTCTTCATCTTCTAATCCTACTCCTCTTTCTGTTCGGTTCCGTGATGAGAAAGCCTAACAAGACTTCTTGGAGAACTTTTCTAAATGAGGTGTTCATTCAGAATGCCAAGTTATTCTGGTAGACTTTGCCGATATCGACCTGCTCGATGTCATTTATAGTCGGGGTTGGGAGTTACTGTGTGATGTCTCAGTCACTTGTCCTTCCGTGACGATACAGGAGTTTTACTCCAACATGCATGGAATTGATTCATCAGTACCTCTTTTTCACACTCGTGTTCGAGGTATGCGCTTTGCAGTCACTTCGGAGTTGGTCTCTGAGGTGCTTCATATTCCGAGGGTTCTTCATCTTGATTACCCCAGATGTGAGCATCTATGGACAGTGTCCAAAGACGAGATGACGTCAGCTTTTTGTGAGCGCCCCTCTGATTGGAGTGAGCATCAGTACACACCATGTAGGCCTTTTGCTAAAGGTCCTCGTTTCTTGAACATGGTGATGACATTTGTTTTGCACCCTCTCTCTCACTACAACTCCATCATAGAGCCTTGTGTTCGGTTTTTGTTGTCTTTCTTAGAGCACCTCACTATAGACTTTCCTTCATACTTCATCTTCTCTATCATAGATGTCTATAGGGATACAGCTACTCGTGATAAGCTCATCTTCCCTTCTGTTATCATGAGGATTCTATGCCACGTCCCTTTTCCCTCGTCCGATCCCTTCCATGTCATGTTTGCCATAGATGCCACTACCGTAAAATGTAGTGAGGCGCAGTTTAGTTAGAGACAGACGAAATCAGCAACTCCTTCCTCCCGTCCGGCTCCATCTCGATCTGCATGAGCCGCATCTGCTCCCTCCTTTTCCTCGAGCGATGTGTCACTTGGAGACATCATGGCATAACTTCAGCGCATGGATGCTCGCCTCGATACGCTCTCTACGGAGTTGTATCAGGTGAACGTTTATGTTGGTCGCATTGCTAGGCGATAAGCAACCTTAGGCGGCTTTGCTTCTGAGGCTACTCCTCCACCTCTGACAGGCCACAAACGCGTTGACCCCTTGTGAAAAATTAGATTGATTAATTACCCTAGTTATTAATTAATCAAATTAACATGCAATATCACATGGCAGTATAAACAAATCACCAAAACTAAGTTATGCAGCGGAAAATAAATGACACGGTGATTTGTTTACGAATGGGGAAAACCTGACGGCAAAAACCCCACCGGGTGATTTAAGGTCACCACTCCCGAAACTCCACTATTATCACAGCAAGCGATTACAAGCAAGGAATCCCAAGTACCTTACCAACCTACAGTTGAACCCTTACCCCAATACCCAATTGGACTTGCTTTGTAGTGATAGTTTCTCCTTTTCAATGCACGGCTCCTAAGTACGTGACTAACCAGATGCGCGGATCCTAGTACGCGACTTCAAACACCAACTAGAGAGAGAGAGATTTGTTGGCTGCAAAGTTCTTCAAATCATCAGAGATGAATTTGGGCACGAACTTTGTGTTCAGATCACAAATTGCATGAACAAGAAGTTCTCAATGATTGTGCAACTTGCATCATCTTTTACGGCCCTTAAAACAATCTTTTTATATGTCTAGGGTTAGGAGAAAAGAAGTCCCAAAGACACATTCACGGACTAGACTTGAAACAGAACTGAAAATCTGTTTTCTTTAATTCTCAACAGATGGAGGTGTTGAGGATCTATCGAGGAGCTGTCGAGGCTAGGGGAAAGACAGCTTCTTAAAGCTCAATAGATGCATGTGTTGAGGTAGGTGTCGAGCTTTAGTAACTTGCACTTCTTTGCTTGTTTCTTGGACAGACTTTGATGGCTTCAACACTGAATCTTGAAACACTGTTTCTTGAGGTGTTAAACACATCCTAGATCTACCCAATTACAAGTAAAGTGCGTTTTGTCTAAGGATAAGCCAATTACATAAAATAGCGACATATGTTCACAATCTTAAACTACATATGTCCTAACAACTTCTTCATGTGGCTTCTGAGACTGAAGATGATGATGGTGATGACGATGATGCTTCGGATGATGATGGAGATGCTAGCTCTACCGATGAGATGTCTACTTGGCACTTTACCCTTTGTCACTCGTGACAAAAAGGGGGAGTAGTTTTTGGGTTATGAGAGTAGTCATACTTAGGGGGAGAGCTTGTAAAGGACATTTTTGTTAGGGGGAGTACATTTTTGATAAGGGGAGTGTTGCTATGAGGGATGTAGTGAGGCTTACATATATTTCTTTCATTTTCTTCTTTTTAGAGATACATTGTTCATGTACCCCGGCCTTGTGACCAGTTTTACATACATTGTGCTTACTTGTTCTATATATATATATATATGTGTGTGTGTGTTGATGTATGTTTCTTTCACCTATCTTTTCATGTGTTGTTTCTTTTCTGTCTTTATACACATACTTCTTATATTTGTATGCAATCTATTATTTCTGCTTCATACAAAGATGCCTTGGTGTGTTTTGTTTAAAAGTGTTTCAGGAATATAGGTTGTCAAAGTCTACTTACCATAAACTTTATTCTTGCAAAGTTTTTCAAGAGTTTGTGTTAGGATAGATTTTATTATATTTAACAAGTGAATATGAGTTGAGTGATTTATGACTTCTCTCATACCTTCATTTGTTTGTTGTGGTTTTGTCATGGATTGCCAAAGGGGGAGATTGTTAGGACATATGTGGTTCAAGTTGTTTTGAACATATGTCATTATTTTATGTAATTGGCTTATCCTTTGAAAAAACACACTTTACTTGTAATTGGGTAGATTTAGGATGTGTTTAATACTTCAAGAAACTGTGTTTCAAGATCAAGTGTTGAAGTCATCAAGTCTGTCCAAGAAACAAGCTGGAAAGTGCTAGTTATTAAAGCTCGACACCTAGGCTCGACACCTACATCTATTGAGCTTTAAGAAGTTGTTTTAGCCCCAATGCTCGATAGCTCCTCGACACCTTTAGCTGTCGAGGTTTAAGAAAAACAGATTCCAAGTTCTGTTTTGATTCCAATCTGTGGATATGTCTTTGAGACTTCTTTTCTTCTAACCCTAGACATATAAAAAGATTATTTTAAGGGCCGCCAATAGGTACGCAAGTTGCACAAGTAGTGAGAAATCTTTGTTCAAGCAATTTGTGATCCGAGACAAAGTTCAGGCCCTAGTTCATCTTTCTTGTGAAGAAGTTGCTGTGTATGCGCACCGTAGGGTTTTGTAACCAAGCATCTTCTTGATCTTCATCGTGTGGATGAATTGAAGAACTTTGCAGCCAACAACTCTCTCTCTAGTCGGTGAATTAAAGTAGGGTATTGGGATCCGCGCAATTGGTTAGTCATGTACTGGGAGCCGTGTATCAAAAGGAGAAACCGTCACTATAGAACAAGTCTAATTGGGTATTGGGGTAAGGGTTCAACTGTAGGTTGGTAAGGTATTAGGATTCCTTTACTTGTAACCGCTTGTTGTGATAATAGTGGAGTTTCGGGAGTGGTGACCTTAAATCACCTGGTGGGGTTTTTGCCGTATGGGTTTTCTCCATTCGTAAACAAATCACCGTGTCATTTATTTTTCGCTGCATGCTTAGTTTATTGGTGATTTGTTTGTGCTGCCACATAATTTGCATGTTAACTTGATTAATTAAAAACTTGGCTAATTAATCAATTTAATTCATCATAAGGAGTCTACGCATTTGTGACCTATCAAAATCCATGCATGTTAGAGTAAAACTCTTAGATTAGCATGGATGGACATGTGACCGAGACGTCACACAGTGACTACCAACCCTAATTGTTAATGACATCTAGTAGGTTAGTGTCAGAGAAATCTGACAAAATGACTTGGCATTCTTAATAAATGCCTCATCGAGAAAAGTTCTCCGAAAAGTCCTTATGGGCTTTATCATCACGGAACCAGATATAAGAAGGAGTAGGATTAGAAGAAGTATATGGCCTAGAATGTAGAGCATTCCGAGACGGAATGGACGAACATTTAGGTGCCAAAAACACGACTAACGTAAACAGAAGAGAGAGAGGGAGAAAGAAACACTCGAAAAAGTCCCAATACATTTCAAATATAACAAGTATATTGAAAAGAGAGAACTTATGCATGGGAAATGCATAAACATGTGACATGCAATATAAAAGGCATCGTGCACTCAGCCCAATCCAATCCTACCAGCACACAATCAAATTGCACACATCTAAATGTATGATAATACAGTTATAATGCTTATGTGATGCAATGTATGAGATTTGAAACTCATTTAGGCAAAAACCCATCCCAAAATTTCAACAAAGACTCCTTAATTTTGAAAAACCCAATTTTTTTTTTTTCCAAAAACCCCCAAAACTTAGGTTTCAAAACATGAAATGCATGTAAATGAAAGATTAGAAACTTACCAAGTGAAGAAAAACTTGAGAAAGCTTAAAAGATGCTTGGGAAAGAGGTTTGGGGTGAGAGAGAGTGATTTAAGAGGTGTAAGAGTGGATCTGTCGAGAAAGAGATCGAGAAAAGTGAGAGACGAGACACGTTGATCCTTTATATAGAAGGTCAGTAAATCTTAACAGATGAAGATGTCGAGAGGTATCGAGACATGTGTTAAGGGAGGTGTTGAGCAAACAAGCATCAACAGATGCAGCTGTTGAGGAGGTGTTGAGGAACAAAACATCAGACACGAATAAAAGAAGCTCGATCGACCCACCAGCTGTCGAGCGGCTATCGAGATTACGAGAAAAAATAGCTTAAGAGCTCGACAGATAGCTAGGTGTCGAGGAGCTGTCGAGATTTCTTAAAAATAGTTTTTCAAGGAGGGAAAAACATAGATATGAATGCAATCAAGCATGCAACTCAACCAAGGATCCAAGCAACATTTTAAGTTCTCAAAATTATCTTTCAACAACAATTTTAAGCACATTAATCCCAAAAAAAACAAGTCAAGGCAGTCTAACCAATTTTATATTTCAAAAACAAGTCAAGACAGTTTAGTGAGTATACATGAACACATGTCAACCTTGTGATGGTCAAATCACATTGTACCTGCACATGTATCAAAAATAGCAAAGAATTTTGCGTGTTATGTGTGAAAACATCACAAGATTGCATAAGTGTCTCTATGTTATGATGATTTGAGATATGAAAAAATCACTTTAACTCACACAAAATCATAACTGTTTGATGGGGACTATCACCTTCAAGATACATCATATAATTCCCACATCTCCTAAAAGACACGCATATAATCATGTTTTAAAGCATTTTGTTCTTTTTGTTTTATTTTCTTTGCATATTTTGATAAGCAAATCATGCATGGGTATACAAAAGAGAGAAAAGAAATATCCAATTATGTTAAACTTTTTGACATTGCACTTTTGCTATGCCAAAGCATACAGATGTCATTGACACTACACTTTTGCTATGCCGAAGCATACAGATGTCATGTCATGATTGGCAGGTAACAGTGGTAAGATGGTTATTTATTTTCTAATCCTTCCTGTTAAAAAGAGTGATATGAGTATTAAGTACAAGAGATTACTTAATTTTACTCATCACAAACAAAGAGCCACAAAGCTCGCCTGTTTAGTTGGGCACACGAATGCTCATCTAAGCTACAAATGATACAAAATTTAGAGAATTATGTTTTAATGGCCATTTTAAGGTTCATAACAACCAATATACACAGACACATACTGTTTTTGTATTTTTTTTTTAAAATTTTTAATTTTTTTAAAAAAATAATAAAATAAAACTGAAAACTGACAAATAAAAACATGTAAAGCAAAACAAAGCAATGCATAAGATTAGACTGACTCAAAATAAGAAAGCAAACACACAAGTAATGCAATAAAAAGTAGATAGGGTGAGAGAAAAAGTGATAGAATCACTTGGAATCCTTTTCCTTCCACACCTTGGAAGAACTTCTCCTTTTTACAAATCCTTGAATCCGCGGTGAAGGGGAAGAATTGAGACCATTCAAGTTTGAAAGGAACATGAGGGTTTTGAGAAGATCTCCGAATGGAGCAAAGGGGGATGGAAACTGATTCTGGTTTCCCGACGCCATTATGTTGTTGCTATTTTGAGTGGCTAACCACTTATAATAATTTGGTCGAGTATGATCATCTATTCCACAGTGATGATAGCGATGCTGCTTCTTCTGTTTAGGCTTTTGAGAGTTAGCCTTCTTAGTCCTAGGGTTTTTAACTTCTTTCTTATCCTACTTAGGGGCTGCTCCTAAGATAGATTTATCCTTTTCTATGTTCTCACTAGCTAATTCAGTTTTGATGTTAGTGTTCTTAATTTCAACATTATTTCTAAGAGGAACAAAAAAAGTAGTACTAGAAGAAGTAATATTAGAAAAAGAGAGATCATATCCTAAATCGGTTCGATTGGAAGCAAATTTTTGAAGAATAAGCATTTCATCCAACTTAGCGCTTGAGCTCTAACTTGGAATAGTTCTGCCTCAAGCTTCTTGATCTTTTCAGCTAAGAAGTTTGATTGGCTTCATCAAACTTCATGGAAAGCTCTTCGCGCTCAAGCTCCACATCACTGAGCTTCTTGGAGGTCAACCTATACAACTTCTCATGCTTTTTTGAGATCTTGTATAACTTAACATAGGTTATGTAGATGTCATCTTGTTCATCCATCTTCTCAAATTTGGACTCCACCAATTCCTCTTCTTCATCCACATCTTTAACAATCCCCTCAGTAGAATTGACTGTGGCAGTGAAGGCATTCAAGATTCCATCATCCTCATTGTCGGAATCATCTTTAGGTTCGATGTTAGTTATCATAATAGCAAGTGCCTTGTTTTTCCCAATTTTCTTGAGATATGTTGGGCACTCCTGTTTTATGTGTCTGGAGCCTTGGCACCCAAATCACTTAGGTCCTGTAGGAATAGTGTACTAACCGCCATCCTTAGCATCCTTCTTCCCTTTGACTTGGCCCTTGAATTGAGAAGAACTGGATTGCCTACGGTTCTTGTCATGAGCTTCTTGAATTACCTGGTGATGTAAGACTTCATCTTAGAATCTTCATCGTCTGAAGGCTCTCCGTCTCACTGCTCTTAGCCTTTAGTGTCATGCTCTTGCTCTTGCTAGACTTCTTGATTCTGGACAAACCTAACTCATAGGTCTGTAGATTTCTGACCAGTTCTGTCAAAGGAATTTTATCAATATCCTTTGATTCCTTAATAGCATTGATCTTGGCATAGAATCTTTTGAGCAGAGATTTGAGCACTTTTCTCAAATCTTGGGTTCTAGAATGGTTTCTCCAAGATTAAAAGCAGAGTTCATTATGTCCTTGAGTTTGGCATAGAATTCATCAAACGACTCATCCTCCTCCATCTTAATTTCTTCGAAGCTTATAGTGAGCCTCTGTAGTTTCGAATCTTTTACAGCCTTTGTTCCCTCATAGGTTGTTTAGAAGATGGTCCAAGCTTCCTTTGCAGCTTTAGTGGAGGATATCTTCTTGAAACCCTCATTAGTGATTGCATTAAATAAGGCATTCAATGCCCTGCTGTTAAAGTTTATTGCCTTAATCTTTGCTTCATCCCAATTGGCCAGCGCTTCCTTTGGCTTGGTCCAGCCAATCTCTACAGCCTGTCACACCTTCTCATCTAGAGACTGTAAAAAAGCTCTCATGCCTACTTTCTAGTATCCATAGTTAGTTCCATCAAATAAAAAAGGAATAATAAGATATTGTCCTCTATCCATGACAAACAGTGGTCAATGGATCACACACAAAGATTAAACTAATCAGAGTGTGCCTGCTCTAATACCACTTGATAGGCCAAAAACGTATTGACCCATTGTGATGGATTAAGTTGAATAATTAGCCAAGTTTAATTAATTAATCGATTTAACATGCAAACGTGTGGTAGCATAAACAAATCACCAATAAACTAAAGTGCAGTGAAAAATAAATTTGACATGGTGATTTGTTTACGAATGGCGAAAACCTCCAAGGCAAAAACCTTATCGAGTAATTTTAGGTCACTACTTTCGAGAACGCACTATTATCAAAACAAGCGGTTACAAATAAAGGAATCCCAATACTGTCTACCAACCTACAGTTGAACCCTTAACCCAATACCCAATTGGACTTGTTCTGTAGTGACAATCTCTCCTTTTGATGCATGGCTCCTAGTACGTGACTAACCAATTGCATGAATCCTAGTACGCGACTTTAATCACCAACTTAAGAAAGATGTTGGTTGCAAAGTTCTTCAGTTCATCCACACGATGAAGATCAAGAAGATGATCGGTTACAAAACCTTATGGTGCACAAACACAACAGCTTCTTCACAATAGAGATGAACTAGGGCAAACTTTGTCTCCGGTCATAAATTGCTTGAACAGACTTTTGCTCAATGCTTGTGCAACTTGTGTTCTCTTTGACGGCCCCTAAAATAATCATTTTATATGTTTAGGGTTATGAGAAAAGAAGGCTCAAAGATATATCCATGGATTGGAAGAAAACATATCAGAATTTTTGCTTTTCTTAAACCTCGATAGATAGTCAAGCAGCTATCGAGCCACGGGGCTGGAACAGCTTCTTAAGCCCGATAGATTCTAGCTGTTGAGCTTTAATGAGAGACACTTCTTTAGCTTGTTTCTTGGACAGACTTGCATGGCTTTAACACTTGATCTTGAAACCTTGTTTATTGAAGTATTAAAAACATCCTAGATGTACCCAAATACAAGTAAAGTGCATTTTGTCAAAGGATTAGCCAATTACATAAAATAATGACATATGTTCCTAACAAGTAAAGCACATATGTCCTAACAGAAGTCACAATAGATGACAAACCATTCTCAACAAACCCTAACCTTGTCTTATCAGATGCAAATTTTTGAACATTCAACACGTTATCAAGTTTATAAGGAGAAGTCCTATCAAGTTGTTCTTTAGCAACAAATAATTCAAATTCTAAACTTTTTACTTTTTCAATCAAAGACATGTTCTCAATCTTAACATTAATTATAAGTTCCTTGGCATTAAACAATTTGAGCAAAAGATTTTTCTTTTCATGTTCAAGAGTTTCTATCTTTTTCAATCCTAAGTCAACATTCATGGCATCTTTCGCTGCAATCTTGCAAAGCTTGTTATATGCCTTTTGCAAATCAGCATTCTTAGAGAGTTCCCCATTAGATGAGTTTTCCTCAACAATCTCAGTTTCACTTACTATTGCTGTAGTAGTGAAAACTATAAAATTTCCTTCTTGATTACTTTCATACTTGTGATCAGATCTTTCATCATCACTAAGAGTAACAACCATAGCTTTACCCTTTGACCTTAAATATGTCGGACATTCAGATCTAAAATGACCATATCCCTGACAACTAAAACACTGTTGACTAAAAGAATTGTTAGAATATTGAACAACTTTATCTTTTGATCTTTTAGAAACATTATTTTCTGTTGTTTCATTCTTCTTCACATTCTTAGGGTCACCATTATTTCGATTTCTTGCCTTTATATTATTGTTTCTTTGAAAATTTCTAAAGTTCAAGGCAAGATAAATAATCTTTGTAGAAGAGATCTCATCATCGATGTTGGGATTAGTGCCCTTAAATTCTATTGTATGATGATATGTATGTTATTATGTATGACATTATTTATGACTTAATGTTGTTTTATTAGTATCTAAAATAATGGTAACATGAATATTTGAAAATTATCATATAGTTTATGAGATACATAATATGTGATTTAGTCACAGAAGATATAAATCACAAGTTCTTTGTAAACTCAGAATTTTAGTTCGTAGTCAGTGATGAAATTAGGCATTTCATTTGCGAAGACTATAACATATCAACTAAGATGATTTGTCTTGATCATGGAAATAGAGATTTCTAGTTGCTATGTTGATATGTTTCAAGAGTTAAAACATATTAAATTGAGCCACTGTGAGATTTATTATTCTTTTAACGACTGTTAAATGAATAACAAACTTACGACTTATATTTACATGAACTCTTAATCTTGAGAGGATAATGGACTTGATCATGAAGTATAGGTTGCTTTGATATATCAGGAGTGAGATCTAAAGTTATGGTCAAAATCTCAATATGTTGGGCAACCACATTTAGTGTTGATGGAACATATATTCTCAAGATGGAATTCATAGCCTCTTAACGGAGATACAAAATATTCTATTGAGATAAGTTTAATGGGTTCAGTTATTCAGAGAGTTAGGCCTAACCACTTTAGTAAGGAGTTATTAAAGTATATATTTATGGAATTGGATTTCATAAATATATGATAAATAACTTCAAAGGATTAAACCGGATACTCAAGGAATTAAGATGTAATAATTTTCAAAGTGGCAGGCAGTCTATATTCATGACTTTGTATTACTACGAATATTTTATGAAAATGTTGCTTGTACAATAAAATCTTAGGATATAATTTATAAATAAGGCCTAGAGTGCAACTATATTTTTATAGTGGTATTAATTATAGTTAATGCTAACTTTGGACTTGACAAGAGTTGACAGAAAAGCTCAAGGTCCATTGGAGCTAGTGTCTTATTGGTCCCTTTTTGGTCCCATTCCAAGCCACACACTTAAGCCCAATTGGAAAGGCCTAAAAGGCCAGCTTAATTAGATAATCAGTTAGATACACAGGGAGAAACATACATAATTTTTAGAGGAAGAATAAGAAACAACACTATTGTGAAGTGGTGTGTATGTGTAAGGGGTGTTAGACACTTTGACATTCTCCCTTTGAAAACTGATTGAGAGGTCACACATTTTGGGCGTTAGTGGAATTGGAGTGAAGATTGAAAGTGTTCCTAAGTTTTTTTGATCTTCGGTTTTGAAATTCACCGCTCCAAGGTACATTTTCTTGTTCTTAAATTCTGAAATTTACGTAGTATATGTTAACATTTATGAATGAAGTAGATCCATTATTTTTCTGTTGTGTATGTTTTGTATATGTTACAAATATGCTATTTATCCATCAATCAAATCCATAATCATCTACATCATCTACTGATTTTAAGTCCATGGATTTGGATTTGCTAGTCTTGGGTAAGTCAGACTCATAGGATTGAAGGGATCCTACAAGTTCATCAATAGGGATGGTATCAACGTCCTTGCTCTCAGTATGGCAGTGATGTTGGGTCTAAAATCTTCAGTCAAAGATCTAAGGACCTTCCTAAATATCTTAATTTGATCATACACTTCACCCAAATTAAAGCTGAGTTAACTATGTCATTTAGTTTGGCAGAGAACTCATTAAAAATTTCATCATTTGCCATTCTAATGCTCTCAAACCTAGAGGTTAACTGTTGCAGTTTATTAATTTTCATAGCCTTAGTGCCTTCATGCATAGTTTGTAGAATATTCCAGGCAGTATGGGCAACATCTACATTAGAGATCCTTTTGAATTCTTCCATAGAAAAGGCATTGAATATTGCATTCATACCCTTGCTATTAAAGCTTGCCGCTTCTTTTTGAGCAGTAGACCATTGATCTACTAGAGCAGTAGGTCTTTTCCAATTAGTTTCCACAGACAACCAAACTTCTCATCTAGAGATTTCAAAAAAGCTTTCATCCTCATTTTCTAGTAGGCAAAATTATTCCCATCAAAGTGAGGAGGGATCACAAGAGAGCGATCGTGTTCCATGACAGTAGGGGGACAATGATCAACTCAAGGTAAAACTACTTAATCAAGAGTTAACCCTTTCTAATGCCACTTGTTTTGTTTGTTTGTTTGTTTGTTTGTTTTTTTTGTTTTTTTTTTTTTAATGTTTTGACCCTTTGAAACCAGATTAGTTTAACCTAATGAATTAGCCAAGTAGTGGCTTAGGTTCATTATGAGATCTAGTTTAAACACATGCAAACCTATTACTTAGTGTGAAAAATTAAAGAAGACAGTAATATGATGACCCAATAAAACCAATGAAACCAATCGTTTCAAGGTAAAAACCTGGAAAAGATTTAGTCTATCTATCCTCAAGGTAAACAAATCCACTATGATAGAATGGAAGATTACAATAGATTTGAACCATAAATCTAAAGCTACTTCTTGTAGAACTTACTAACACGACCTCGTATAGCTCTGACTTCACAGACTCTTCTATCTTGGATTTGCTAAACACAAACTCCCACGCTTGTGATTTTGAGATCCCACTTGAAGGTTTTAGATCACCATTAGTAGTAGATTTTTATGCAGCAACTTGTTCTACTAGTTCTTGATTGTAGATTTCTTGTTTCGACAGATGCTTGTCAAGTTAGAAGGTATAGAAATCTCATAAGAGTAACTCACAAGGCTTCCAAGAGCATCTAAAACATAGTTAGGGTTTCGTTTTATACCTAGTAGTGTTAGACTAAAATGGTAGATGTTTTTGTGGGCTTGGGCTTGACTTAAAATTTTGCAGAACCTAATTTTCGATCGGTTGAATCTATCTTTCGATCGATCGAGCTTCATAGTAGCATGCTTCTATTTTCTGCAGTTTGACAGTTCTTGAAACTTGAATTGAACAAACTTGAGCAATATCTAACCCCTAATCTAGACATATTTTTGTTCATGGTTTGTCAACATACAAATATTTGGAAACTAAAAATTTAATCCTAAATATTTAGAACCTAACAAACCAATGCCAACTCATGGCTTACCATAAAGAATCACTGGAAAACATAGAAGTACTTACAACGCAAAGAGATATTTTCACGAAAATGTAAGGAATACAATGGGGAACATTGCTCTTTCGTGTCATTAATCACTTGCTAAGAATTTTGTGTAAACCTGTTTGTAGTGCACTTTGAAATTTACATATCCAGGGAAGAGAAATTGGATAATCTTTATGGATAACTCAATTTAATTGAATACATGATTTTTCATTTGTTTATTAACAACATTTTTAAAGTTGAAGCTGTACAGGGCATAATCTTGTTCTTGTCGCATCAATTCCTCAAGATGCTCCTAACACTATGAGTATTCCTACTGAAATCGTGATGCCAAAAGACTACAACAATGCATTTTTTCCAACACTAAGTTATCCTGCCACCCATAAGAAGAAATATGTAAAGCCATCTTTCAAATAACAGAAAAAATGACTAGCCACCACCATCTCACTAAAATCAAAGCCCATCATCAATGAAAGCCGAAAAAAGAAGAAGATGGTTTTTAATGGTGGTGGGTTACGTCAGTCTAATGGAGTGAAATTCAAGTGGGTAAAAGTGCAACCTTTTAAACTATAGGTAGACATTTTAAATTTTGGCCAAACTACATGTGGGTAAGTAGTAATTTGCCCTAAAAAATTAATATTGAAAAAAATACTGCAAAATTTTATTAGTTAGGTAGAAGAAAGCAATATTGTTTTATTTATTAGTTTTTTGTGAGAAGAATAAGAGATGAAATGTTGCGTCTCTAGTTTAGCTTGTGCTGTATATATAGGTATATACAAGATAGGTTGTAATATATATTACTAAAAGGTGCCTTTGCATAACCCTTCAAATTGGATAAACCAAAAAGTGCCTATTGAAATGTTGTAACCCTTCATATTAGATATACTAAAAAATGCCTATTGAAAGGTCACAACCCTTTATATTGGATATATGTGCCCATTGAACGAAAATATGCCTATTGAATAAAAAAGTGTCTATTGACCAATAAAATGTCTATTGAATGAAAATGTGCCTATTGACTAAAATTGTGCATATTGAATGAAAATGTGCCTATTGAAGGGTCATAATCCTTTGGGTGTGAATAGTGGTTCATATTCATTTGGTACCTTCTTCTTAACTTCTTCTCTTTCATCTTTTTAAGAAATAAAAGAAACCAGTGAGTCTTCTCCGAAATTCCTATTTGTAGAACTTAATAAACTTATCTTGAGAACAAATTTGTAGTAACCCTTTAGCAACACTTGTGTGGGGGAAAATATTATCTAAAGATAACATTCAATAGTGCCTCTAAGTCAATCAAATGTTATGTTTGTCTATTGGATCAATTTGTTATTTCATTATATTACTCCTCTAAATTCCCAACATTTTGAGCAAGTCATTTTTTCTTTTTGTTAAATAGTAAAAAGGTTCAGGAATCAAGTCACACCAATGGTACTAAAATAATACTGAATGATTTCTTTAAACTCCTTACAGATGTTTTTCTTCTAAGATTTCTTGTTCTTTTCCCTACACTTTAGTCCCATCAGCAACCAAACATTTTGTTCTTGTTGTCCTAATTTATTTGCTAGTGAATAATTTTTAGTTTTTGTTTTCAAGGTTTTTGAACATTCTTGTTCTCAATGACAGTTTTTTGTTTTAATATATAAATCTCATGTGAAACAGTTACTAGATACTAAAACTTAACAGGCAAAATGAAAAGGCATAACTTTTTGACATTTTTAAATGTATGTATGGCATAAATTTATATAGCCACATGGCGCATTAAGGAGTGGTCAACAAAAATTCATACATTTTGCTTTTATATTACATTAGTCATTAACCCGTACGATGCATGAGAATAGATATTGAATGAGTTTCAAGAAAAAAAAAAAAAGCCATTATTTTTGAGTTGGACTAGTATGCAAAAATGCAAAAAATTAAAACAGAAGAAGAAGATATTGAAACAAATAGCACAAAGTTTTAGAGAAGTCTTAAATCACTCAACTCATAACCATTTGTTGTATTACAAAATAAATCTATCCTTATTACAAACTCTTGAAAAACTTTACAAGAAGAGAGTTCATGGCAAGATAGACCTTTACAACCTGTCTTTCTGAAACATTTAAACAAAACTCATCAAGGCATGATGTGTGCAACAGAAATAAAGATTGTGTACATAAAGAAACATATGTATAAAGATAGAAAAGAAACAACACATGTAAAGGTAGGTGAATAACATGATCATACATCACCATCATATATAAGAAAATAAAGTACAATGTATGTCATAATAAAAATGCTCACAAGACCAATGTACAAAAAGCTAAAGAACTAAAAAGAAAGAAAAGTATATATAAGCCTCACTACATCCCTCAAAACTGTATACACTTCCCTTAGCAAAAAAGTCCTATACTAACTCTCCCCTTAAGTACAAGACTCCTCTTAAACCTAAAACTACTCCCCTATTTTGTCACGAATGACAAAGGGTAAGTCACTGAGAGATTGTCATCTCGTCATCACTGGAAGAGCTAGCATTATCCTTATCATCATCATTATCCTCATCAGGCGAGGCCTTTGGAGAAGGAGAGGGAGAAGGAGCAAAGCCAGCCACGCAAGCCTATCTATGAGAAATGCAACTGACTCAGGTGTTCATCTGACACATCTCATCTATGAGATAGTCAAGACGACCACCAAAGTCAGCCTCCATCTACTGAAGCTGCGCCATGATGGCCTCGAGGGTCACACCACCAACTGCAGAGGTAGATGGAGCTGAAGAAGAAGGTGGAACAACAGAAGCTGCAGGATCAGTTGTCTCCACTCTTGGCTGCTTCGATCGAAGCTGGGCCTTGTTCTACCGAACATAACCAGCACTAATGGCACCCATGGTGGTGAAAAGAGGAGAGAAAGGAATGTGAAAGTGAAAGTGTGTGAAGGATCCATGTGATAGCCGAAGGAAAGATGAGCTTATCACGGTTAGCAGTATCCAAATACATATCTAGAATAGATGTGATGAAGTGAGAGGGAAAGTCTATAGAAAGATCCTCCATCAAAGAAAGAAGAAAACAAGCATGAGGCTCAGTGATGGAGTTATAGTGAAACAATGGTGTGAGAGTGAATGTCATCACCATGGTAAGGAATCTCAGGCCTTTAGCAAAACCTGAGCATGGGTTGTTTAGCTTACCACCCCATATGGTAGGAGTCTCACAAAAGTGAGAGAGACGCTTGTCTCTGGGCACAGCGCGTAGACAATTACAACCAGGGTAGTTAGGATGCACTACCCTAGGCATGTGTAGTACCTCAGATATAAGATCCGGAGTAACTATGATAATTGTACCTTAAAATATAATAACTTACTGAGGCACAGAGGTATGTGCCAGGCCACAAATGCGTTGACCCCTTGTGATAACTTCGATTAATTAAATTAGCCCAGTTATTAATTAATCAGATTAACATGCAATATCATGTGGTAGCACAAACAAATCACCAAACTAAGTAATGCAGCAGAAATTAAATGACACGGTGATTTGTTTACGAATGGGGAAAACCTTACGGCAAAAACCCCACCGGGTGATTTAAGGTCACCACTCCCGAAACTCTACTATTATCACAACAAGCAGTTATAAGCAAGGAATCCCAGTACCTTACCAACCTACAGTTGAACTCTTACCCCAATACCCAATTGGACTTGTTATGTAGTGACAGTTTCTCCTTTCAATGCACGGCTCCAAGTACGTGACTAACCAGATGCGCGGATCCCAGTACGCGACTTCAAATACCAACTAGAGAGAGAGTTGTTGGCTGCAAAGTTCTTCAAATCATCAAAGATGAACTAGGGTACGAACTTTGTCTTTCAGATCACAAATTGCATGAACAAGAAGTTCTGAATGAATGTGCAGCTTGCATCCTTATTGACGGCCCTTAAAATAATCCTTTTATATGTCTAGGGTTAGGAGAAAAGAAGTCCCAAAGACATACTCACGAATTGTACTTGAAACAGAACTGGAAATCTGTTTTCTTTAATTCTTGACAGATAGAGGTGTCGAGAGGTGTCGAGAAGCTGTCGAGGCTCGGGAAAAACATCTTCTTTAAATCTCGATAGATGCATGTGTCGAGGTAGGTGTCAAGATTTAAAAATTGGCACTTCCTTGCTTGTGTCTTGGACAGACTTTGATGACTTCAACACTGGATCTTGAAACACTGTTTCTTGAAGTGTTAAACCCATCCTAAATCTACCCAATTACAAGTAAAGTGCGTTTTGTTTAAGGATAAGCCAATTACATAAAATAGCGACATATGTTCACAGACTTGAACTACATATGTCCTAACAATCTTCCCCTTTGGCAATCCGTGACAAAACCACAACAAACAAATCAAAATATGAGAGAAGTCATAAATCACTCAACTCATACTCACTTGTTACATACAGTAAAATCTATTCTAACACAAACTCTTGAAAAACTTTGCAAGAAGAGAGTTTATGGCAAGAAGACTTTGACAACCTGTATTTCTGAAACACTTATAAACAAAACACATCAAGGCATCTTTGTGTGAAACAGAAATAATAGATTGTGTACAAGTAAAGAAACATGTGTATAAAGATAGAAAAGAAACAGTACATGTAAAGGTAGGTGAAAGAAAAACATACATCATCATATATAAGAAGAGAATAAATACAATGTATGTCAATACATGATCAAAGTATCTCTAAAAAGACAAGAAAAGAAAAAGAAATACATATGATCACCTCACTACATCTCTCAGTCCACACTCCCCCTAACAAAAATGTCCTATGCTAACACTCCCCCTAAGCATGACTACTCTCATACAAAACTAATCCCCTTTTTTGTCACGAGTGACAAAGGGTAGAGTGTCAAGTAGACATCTCATCCGAAGAGCTCGCATCTCCATCATCATCATCGTCAGAAGCATCATCGTCATCGCCATCGCCATCGCCATCATCATCAGTCTCAGTCGACACATGGCGTGGCGGAGGAGAAGCCTCTGGTACAAAGCCATCCATGGTCGCCTGTCGCCTGGCGATGCGACCAACACGGACGTTCACCTGATACAACTCCGTGGAGAGTGTATCTAGGCGAGCATCCATACGCTGTAGCTGCGCCATGATGTCTCCTAAAGAGATGTCGCTCGAAGAAGAAGAAGAAGAAGCAGAAGCTCGAGCGGATCTAGAGGTGGTCGGACGGGTGGAAGGAGTGGCTGTTGGTAAAAAATATAATACGCAGCGGAAGAAAATATAATGTATATATGGAAACGGATCTACTTCATACATAAAGGTTAACATGTACTATTTAAGTTTCAGAATATAAGAACAAGAGAGTGTACCTTGGAGCGGTGAATTTCAAAACTTGAAGATGAGAGGCTCTTGGGAATACTTTCAATCTTCACTCCAATTCCACTAACGCCCAAGATGTGTGGTCTCTCAATCAGTTCCAAAGGGAGAATGAAAGTCTATCTCACACTCTCTCTTCTTCTCTTTTATGAAATCTCTACAGAAAAAATTCTGTGTGTTTCTCCCTTTGTATCTAACTGATTATCTAATTGGGCCGGCCTTTTGGGCCTTTCCAATTGGGCTTAAGTGTGTGGCTTGGAGTGGGACCAAAAGGGACCAATAAGACACTAGCTCCAATGGGCCTTGGGCTTTTCTGTCAACTCTTGACAAGTCCAAAGTTACCATTAACTATATTTAATACCACTATATAAATATAGTTGCACTCTAGGCCTTATTAATAAATTATATCCCAAGACTTTATTATACATGCAACCCCTTCATAAAATATTCATAGTAATACAAAGTCATGAAAGAAGACTGCCACTTTGTTTATTACTACATCTTAATTCCTTGAGTACCCGGTTTAATCCTTTAAGTTATTCATCATATATTTATGAAATCCAATTCCATAAATATATACTTTAGTAACTCTCCTTACTAAAGTGGTTAGGCCCAACTCTCTGAATAACAAACACATTAAACTTATCTCAAGGGAATATTTTGTATCTCCGTTAAGAGACTATGAATTCCATCTTGAGAATATATGTTCCATCAACACTAAATGTGGCTGCCCAACATACTGAGATTTTGACCATTACTATAGATCTCACTCCTGATATATCAAAGCAACCTACACTTCATGATCAGGTCCATTATCCTCTCAGGATTAAGAGTTCATGCAAATATAAGTCGTGAGTTTATTATTTAATTGACAGTCGTTAGGATAATAATAAATCTCACACCGGTCCAGTTCAATATGTCTTAACTCTTAAAACATATCAACATATCAACTAGAAATCTCCATTTCCATGATCAAAACAAATCATCTTAGTTGATATGTTATAGTCTTCGCAGATGAAATGCCCAATTTCATCATCGACTACGAACTATAATTCTGAGTTTACAAAGAACTTGTGATTTATATCTTCTGTGACTAAATCACATACTATGCATCTCATGGACTATATGATAATGTCCCAATATTCATGTTACCATTATTTTCAAATAATAATACAACTTTATTAACCAAAACATTAAGTCATACATAATGTCTTACATAATAAAATACATAGCATCATACAATAGGTTTTAAGGACATATATCCCAACAGTGGCACCATCAGTCTGTCGCGATTGAAACTGTGCCTCGTTACGTTTTACGGTAGCGGCATCTATGGCGGACATGACATGGTAAGGATCGGACGAAGGGAATGGGATGGAAAAATGACTCAGAATCCTCGTGATAGCGGAAGGGAAAATGAGCTTATCACGGGTGGCCGTATCTCTATAGACATCTATAATGGAAAAGATAAAGTGTGAAGGAAAGTCTATAGAAAGATCCTCTAAGAGGGACAACAAAAACCGAGCGCGAGGCTCTGTGATAGAGTTGTAGTGAGAAAGTGGGTACAAAACAAAAGTCATCACCATGTTAAGGAAACGAGGACCTTTAGGAAAAGGTCGACATGGTGTGTACATATGATCTCTCCAAGAGGAAGGACGCTAACAAAACGCCGAGATCATCTCGTCTTTGGACACAGTCTAGAGACGCTCACAGCTAGGGTAATCAGGATGATCCACCCTAGGGACATGAAGAACCTTAGAGACTAACTCTGGGGTGACAGCAAAGCGCGTACCTCGGACGCAAGAGTAGAAAGAAGGTACTGAAGAATCTATCCCATGGATGTTGGAGTAAAACTCCTGTATCAACACGAGTGGACATGTGACCGGGACGTCACACAGTGACTCCCAACCCCGACTGTGTATGACATCGAGAAGGTCGGTGTCGGCAAAGTCTGCCAGGACAACGTGGCGTTCCAAATGAACACCTCGTTTAGAGAAGTTCTCCGAGAAGTCCTTATGGGCTTTCTCATCATGGAACCGGACAGAGAGAGGGGTAGAATCAGAGGAAGACTGTCCCTTAGAACGCAGAGGGTTCTGGGACAGAATGGACTTACGCTTAGGTGCCATAGACACTACTAACGCAACCATAGAGAGGGGGAAAGAAGAAGAAACAAGCAGAGAAGTTCCAAACAGTTCAATATTGGCAGAATAATATTGAAAAGAAAGAATGTATGCATGGAGAATGCATGAACATGTGACATGCAACATAAAAACATCATGGGCTCAACCCAATCCAAACCTAACAGCACACAAGAGATTTGCACACATCTAAATGCATGACAATACAATGAGAATGCTAATGTGATGCAATGCATGTGGTTTTGAAGATCAAATCTATAAAACCAACCTAAGAATTTCATGAAAACCTCAACAATTTTGAAAAACCCCAAAAATTTTCAAAAACACAAAACCTAGGGTTTTAAAACCATGAAATGCATGAATATGAGGGATGAGATGCTTACCAAGTGATGAAGATTGCAAAGAACACTTGAGAAAGCCTTGGGAAAAGGTTTGGAGGAAGAGAGAAAAGTTTTGAGAGAGAGAACAAGAGTTTTCGAGTGAGAGAGATCGAGCAAAGTGAGACTGAAATTGCGAAGAATCAACTTATACAGCTTCAGTAATTCTCGACAGATGCAGCTATCAGGAGATATCGAGGTAGCTATCGAGGTAAGCTATCGAGAAATACACGTCGACAGATGAAGCTATCGAGGTCATGTATCGAGAAGGAAGAAACAGCCAAGAAGGAACCTCGATCGATCCAGAAGCTATAGAGAAGCTATCGAGCAGACAGAAAGTTTCTCGATCGATCCAGCAGGTGTCGAGGTATCTGTCGAGACTGCGATAAGAAAGAGTCTAAGAAGCTCGATAGATAGGTATGTGTCCAGAGGTATCGAGGAGGTGTCGAGATGCCTTTAAAAACAGTTTTTCAAAAGAAGAAAAACACAGACATGAATGCAATCATGCATGCAACTCAACCAAAGATCCAATCAACACATTAAGCTCTCAAAATCATCTCTCAACAAGAATTTTGATGCACATGTATCTCAAAACATGCACACACACACTAAACATGTCTAACCAATTTTATATTTCAAAAACAAGTCCAGACAGTTTAGTGAGCATACATTAACGCATGTAAACCTTGTGATGGCCAAATCACATTGTACCTGCACATGTATCAAGAATAGCAAAGAGTATTGCGTGTTGTGTGTGAAAACATCGCAAGATTGCATAAGTGTCTCAATGTTATGACGATTTGAGATATTAGAAAATCACTTTAACTCACACACAATCATTACTGCTTGATGGGGACTATCACCTTCGAGGTACATCCTATAACTCTCACATTTCCTAGAAAACACGCTTGCAACCATATTTTAAAGCATTTTTGATCTTTTTGCTTTTTATATCTTTGCATATTTTCTTTTAACAAGCATATCATGCATGGGCATATAAGAGAAAGAAAAGAAATACCCAATTATGTTAAGCTTTTGACATTGCATTTTTGCTATGCCGAAGCATACATATGTCATATTATGATTGGCGAGTAACAGTGGTGAGATGGTTATTTATGCCTTTCTCTTAGGATTTTCTAGTTCAACCCGTCAAAAAAGAGTGATACAAGTGTTAAGAAGAAGAGATCACTTAATCTTACTCATCACAAACAAAGAGCTACAAAGCTCACTTGCTTAGTTGTGCAGAAGAATGCTCATCTAAGTTACAGGTGATACAAAGTTTAGAAAACTCTGTTTCAATGGCCATTTCAAAAGTTCACATGAACTAATGCACACAAACACACACTGTTTTTGTATTTTTCAATTTTTCAATTTTTTTTTTCAGAAAAGCAGAAATAAAACATAAAAACTGAAAAAACACAAACAAAAACATGTAAAGCAAAACAATGCATAAAACTAGATGCATATGCATGAGGAAGAAGAAGAATAGAAAGAGATCAATCCATGGAGATGACACCGATGTTTTGACGAAGGAACTCAAAACGTTTGCTATCCAAAGGTTTGGTGAACAAATCAGCTTTTTGGTCATCGGTGTGGATAAACTCAAGGGTGAGAACACCATCTTCGACAAGCTCCCTAATGAAGTGATGTCGAATCTCTATGTGCTTGGTTCGAGAATGTTGAACCAGATTCTTAGAGATATTGATGGCACTGGTATTGTCACAATAGATGGTGAGATGTTCTTGACGAATACCATAATCATGAAGGAGTTTTTGCATCCATAGGAGTTGGGTGCAACAGCTACCAGCAGCAATGTACTCAGCTTCAGCAGTGGATAATGAGATGGAGTTTTGCTTTTTGCTCATCCAAGAGACCAAATTATTTCCCACATAAAAACAACCTCCTGAGGTGCTTTTTCTATCATCAGCATTCCCAGCCCAATCAGCATCAGAATACCCAACTAAGACATTATTATTGTCTTTGCTATACCACACACCAAAGTTGGCAGTAGTCTTGACATACTTGATGATTCTTTTTAAAGCAGTCATATGTGACTCTTTGGGATTAGCCTGATATCTAGCACACACTCCTACACTGTAGCTAATGTCAGGTCTACTAGCAGTAAGGTAAAGAAGACTACCTATCATGCTTCTATAAAGTGAAGAGTCTACACTTTTACCTAACATGTCAACAATGAGTTTAACATTTGGGCTTATGGGGGTTCTAACAGAACTAGCAGATTCCAAACCAAACTTTTTCACAAGATTCTTAGCATATTTAGATTGAGAGATGAATATACCTGAATCTTGTTGAAGAATCTGCAGTCCAAGGAAGTGAGACAGCTCTCCAATCATGCTCATCTCGAACTCTGCTTGCATGAGTTTTGAGAATTCTTGAGCAAGCTCATCCTTAGTTGATCCAAAGATGATATCATCAACATAGACTTGAGCAACCACCAGCTCACCAGCTTTTCTTTTGATGAAGAGAGTTTGATCAGCCTTTCCTCTTGTGAACCCATGGGATATCGGGTATTGAGTCAATCGGTCATACCAAGCTCTAGGTGCCTGTTTTAATCCATAGAGGGCCTTTTTGAGATACAACACATGATCCGGAAAGTAAGGATCAATGAAACCTTTAGGTTGAGCCACATAAACATCCTCTTTAAGCAATCCATTCAAGAAGGCGGTTTTCACATCCATCTGATATAGCTTGAACTTCAAGTGACATGCTAAAGCGAGAAGGATTCTGATGGACTCCATACGAGCAACTGGGGCAAATGTTTCATCATAGTCTATACCCTCCATCTGAGTGTATCCCTGAGCTACAAGTCGAGCCTTGTTGCGGATTACATTGCCCTCCTCATCAGTCTTATTTCGGAATATCCACTTGGTGCCGATGACATGCTCGCCCTCCGGTCTGGGGACTAAGGTCCACACATCATTCCTCTGAAACTGAAGCAGTTCATCATGCATTGCTTCTACCCAACTTTCATCCTGAAGAGCTTCCTCAACTTTAGTGGGTTCAACCTGTGACAAATAACAAGAGTATGACACAAAGTTAGCCACACACTTATCAACTGTGCGTTTCCGCAATGTGAGTTCATTCATGTTTCCCACAATAGTTTCTGGAGGATGATTTAATTTGATTCTGGAGGAAGGTCCTTTGTCTTCATGAAACTCAGAATCTGGTGATGTAGGAATGTCTGCTGGCTCTTCTACAACACTTGGAGTACCAGGAGTACTTGGGGATGTAGGCTCTTGTTCCATGAGTTCTGGAGCTCTCCTAGGTTCTGGAGGGAGAATCTCTTTAGGGAGTTCCTCATCAATTTTCTCAGAATTGACATTTGAAGACTCATCAATAACAACATTCACTGTTTCCATGACCTTCATGGTTCTTTTGTTATATACCCGATAAGCCTTACTTGTAGTAGAGTATCCCAGAAATATCCCTTCATCATTTCTGGAATCAAACTTTCCTACATTCTCTCTATCCTTTAGAATGAAGCAAGTGCTTCCAAAAATTTGGAAATACTTCACATTTGGCTTTCTTCCTTTCCATAACTCATATGGAGTCTTTTTGGTGCCGGGTCTGAAGTACACTCTGTTCACCGTGTGACATGCAGTGTTGACTGCTTCACCCCATAAATTTCTAGCCACATCCTTGCTGTGCAGCATGGCTCTAGCCATCTCCTGGATAACCCTGTTCTTTCTTTCTACTACACCGTTCTGCTGAGGAGTAATAGGAGTAGGGAATTCTTGAGATATACCTGATCTTGTGCAGAATGACTCCATGTATGAGTTTTTGAATTCTTTACCATGATCACTTCGAATTCGGTCAATTTTCAGGTTCTTCTCATTTTGTAGTCTTGTACACAGTGCTTCAATGTGCTCAGGAGCGTCAGACTTGGATCGTAGAAGGATAACCCAAGTGTACCTGGTGAAGTCATCTACTACAACCATAATGTATCTCTTACCTCCAAGAGATTCGGTTCTTGTAGGACCCATAAGATCTAAATGCAATAGCTCCAAAGGTCTGGATGTAGCTGATGTTTGAGTGCTTGGATGCTTAGCTTTCGTCTGTTTCCCAAGTTGACATGGTCCACACACAACATTGTTCAGCCTACTCAGCTTTGGCATCCCTAGAACAGATTCATGCTTAGATACAATAGAAAGATGTTTGTAACTAGCATGTCCCATCCGTTGGTGCCACAAGTCTTCATTTGGCAACCGAATACTATTGCATACAATATCAGCATCAGGTACCAATCCATAGCAGTTGTCTAGAGTACGTACACCACTTATGAGTTTCTTTCCAGATTCATTCATAACAAGACATTTTCCTTTGGAAAATAGCACCATGAAATCTTGATCACATATCTGGCTTATACTCAACAGGTTTACTCTTAGGCCATCCACATAGAGAACATTTGCAATGTCTGGTAGTCCAGGTAGAGAGATAATTCCTTTCCCTTTTATCTGTGACTTGCTCCCATCACCAAAGGTGACATTTCCACCTTTCTTAGACTCGAAGACTTTGAATAGGGATCGGTCTCCAGTCATGTGTCTTGAGCAACCACTATCAAGGTACCACAAGCACGTGTCCATCACTTTAAAGGCGGACTTCATCATGAAACACACTTCGTGCTTAGATGACAAATTTGTGGGAATGGTATCTTCTCTCATTTGCCTTTTTCGAACTAGGCCTTTAACTTTAACTCTGTTCAGACAAACTCCTTTACACATTGTGAATTTGAGACAGTCTAGTTTCTGCTTGTACAAACTGAGATTCTTTTCAATAATCGTCACGGAAGAAATCAAATAACTTTTAGACTTGTAGTTTCTAAGACACTCAAGGAAAAGAGATTAGAAAAACAAGATGTATTTGATATCACGGATCTCTTCAATTAAGAGACTGTCCTTCATCCATGACAGCAGGGGTCAAATGGATCACACACAAAGGATTAAACCCTAATCAGAGTGTGCTTGCTCTGATACCACTTGCCAGGCCACAAATGTGTTGACCCCTTGTGATAACTTCGATTAATTAAATTAGCCCAGTTATTAATTAATCAGATTAACATGCAATATCACGTGGTAGCACAAACAAATCACCAAACTAAGTAATGCAGCGGAAATTAAATGACACGGTGATTTGTTTACGAATGGGAAAACCTTACGGCAAAAACCCCACCGGGTGATTTAAGGTCACCACTCCCGAAACTCCACTATTATCACAACAAGCAGTTACAAGCAAGGAATCCCAGTACCTTACCAACCTACAGTTGAACTCTTACCCTAATACCCAATTGGACTTGTTCTGTAGTGACAGTTTCTCCTTTCAATGCACGGCTCCAAGTACGTGACTAACTAGATGCGCAGATCCTAGTACGCGACTTCAAATACCAACTAGAGAGAGAGTTGTTGGCTGCAAAGTTCTTCAAATCATCAGAGATGAACTAGGGCATGAACTTTGTTTTTCAGATCACAAATTACATGAACAAGAAGTTTTGAATGAATGTGCAACTTGCATCCTTATTGACGGCCCTTAAAATAATCCTTTTATATGTCTAGGGTTAGGAGAAAAGAAGTCCCAAAGACATACTCACGGATTGTACTTGAAACAGAACTGGAAATCCGTCTTCTTTAATTCTCGATAGATAGAGGTGTCGAGAGGTGTCGAGAAGCTGTCGAGAGGTGTCAAGAAGCTGTCGAGGCTCGGGAAAAATAGCTTCTTTAAATCTCGATAGATGCATGTGTCGAGGTAGGTGTCGAGATTTAAAAACTGGCACTTCCTTGCTTGTGTCTTGGACAGACTTTGATGACTTCAACACTGGATCTTGAAACACTATTTCTTGAAGTGTTAAACCCATCCTAAATCTACCCAATTACAAGTAAAGTGCGTTTTGTCTAAGGATAAGCCAATTACATAAAATAGCGACATATGTTCACAGACTTGAACTACATATGTCCTAACAGTATGGATCTCGTGTATGTTGGAGTAAAACTCCTGAACAAACATGATAGGATACCACAAGGGTTTCTCATAGAGAGATTCCCATCCTTGAGTCTGAATGACTTCGGGTAGTGGAGTGTCGGCAAAATCCAATAGGATAACCTAGCATTGCGGATGAACGCCATGTTTCTAGAAGTTCTCAAAGAAGTTCGTCTGGGCCTTTACATCATGGAACTAAATGTGAAAAGGAATGGGAGGATCAAAAGAGGAAGATGACCTAGAACCTTGACGAGGGTTTCAAGCCAGAGTAGATTTGCATTGTTTGGGCGTCATAACACAGTCTATCCGAGAGAAAGAGAGAGAGAGAGAGAGAGAGAGAGAGAGAGAGAGGGAGAGAGAGAGAGAGAGAGAGAGAAGAAGAAGAAAACACAACACATACATAGAATAGAAGAGAAAAGAAAGAACGTATGCATGAAAAATGCATGAACATGTGACATGCAAAAATTAAAAGAATCATGGGTTAAGCCCAATCCAAAGCTATCAGCACTCACAAAAATAATCAATCACACACATCTAATATTCATGAAACATTGTTAAAATGAAATGAGGATGCAATGCATGAGCAATAACAACAAATCAACACAACCCAAAACAAAAATTTCAAAAAAAATCTCAAAAACCCTAAAAATTTTCAAAAACCTAAAACCTAGGTCTAAAAGTGCATGAATGCATGAAAAAGAAGTGATTGAGAACACTTACCAAGTGTTTGGAACTTGATCTAGGCCGAAGAACATGTGGGTGAGGAGATTTGAGAGAGAGAAAGAGGTTTGGATTGAGGGAGAGAGAGAGAGTTTTCTATTGAGAGAGAAGTGAGAAAAAGAGATTTGAAATTGCACCTCAGCTTTTTATTAAAAACGTAGCTCAATGGATCGAGATAGCTATCGAGATCTGTCGAGTACTAAATCTCGACAGAAATGAATCTGTCAAGGTGCTGTCGAGAAACTAAAATCACCTCAATGTATCGAGAATCTATTTAGAATCTATCGGTTAGACAAAATGCTTAGAAAATTGGCTTGATGGATCGAGAAGCTGTTGAGAAGAAACCCAAAAATCTCGATGGATCAAAGATCTGTCGATAATCTATCCAAGCTGAAGAAAGAAAGCTTGATAGAAATGAATTTGTTGAGGATCTATTGAGAAGCTGTCGAGCTTGAAGAAAAGGATTTCATAGGAGGAAAAACACATATAGATGAATGCAACAGGCAAGCTACTCAACCAAAGATCTAAGCAACATATTAAGCTCCTAAAACATCTCTCAACATATAAGCATAGCATCTATAGATCCAAAATACACACACACACACACACACACACACAAGTCTAACCAATTTTATATTTTGAAAAAAAAAGTTAAGATAGTTTAGTGAGCATATATTAACACATGTATCTCTTGTGATAGCCAAATCACATTATACCTGCACATGTATCAAAAATAGTAAAGAATTTGCATGTTGTGTGTGAAAGCATAGAAAGTTTGCACAAGTTTCTCATATTATGATGATTTGAGATACGAGAGAATCTAATACACTCACACACAATTATAACTATTTGATGGGGACTATTACCTTTGAGGAACATCATATAATTCTCACATCTCCTAAAAACACACTAGCAACCATATTAAAAGTATTTTGATTATGTGTGCTTTCATATTCTTTGTATATTTTCTTTTTGAACATATTATGCATAAGAATATAAGAGAGAAAAAAAATGCCCAATTATGTAAGCCAAAACATCACAATTTTACTATGCCAGAGTGTACAGATATTATACATGATTGGCGGGTTTTAGTGGTGAAATGGTTATTTATTCATTTCTCTTAGGATTTTCTAGTTCTTCCTATCAAAAAGAGTGACATAAGTATCAAGTATAAAAGATTACTTAATCGTACTCATCACTAACACGAGTCACAAAGCTCACTTGCTTAGTTGTGCATTAAAGTACTCATCTAAGTTACAAGAGACAAAATTTAATAAACTTTGTTTCAATGGCCATCCAGGGTACATAAGTACCAAAATACACAGACAAACTGTTTTTGTTTTTGTTTTTGTTTTTTGTTTTTTATTTTTTTATTTTTTTTATATAAAACAAGATAAAACAAAATTAAAAACAAACAAACAAAAACATGTAAACATATAAAGTATCAAACTAGATTGACTCAAAAACAAGAAAGCAAAACAAACAAGTAATGCAATAACAAAAGAGAGAGGAAGTGACTTAATCACTTGGAGTATTTTTCCTTCCACAGAATTGGAGGAAGATCCTTTCCTAGAGTTGAACCTTTGTTTCGGAGGTGAGGGGGATGAATTAAAATCGTTCAAGTTTAAAAGGAACATTAGGGCCTTAAGAAGATCTCCAAGAGGACCCAGAGATGGTGGAATTTGACCTTGACCACCAGATGATAACACACTGTTGCTCTGTTGAGTGGCTAACCACTTATAGAAATTTAGACGAGTGTGTCCTGAAGCTCCACCGTGATGATAAAAATGCGGCTTCTTTGGTTAAGACTTCTTATTTTTAGCCTTATTGTTCTTAGGGTTTCTAGTCTCTTTCTTCTCTATCTTAGGGTGTGCTCCTAGAATAGATTTGCCTTTGTCTAGATTGTTCTCACTATCTATCTCAGTTTTAGTTTCATTTTTATCAAGAACGGTTGTACTAGAAGAGGCAATATGAGAAGAGTTAGAGAGTTCATACCCAAAGCCGGTTCTGTCATAAGCTGATTTCTGGAGGTTCGACATTTCATCTAGCTTTGTGAATAGCTCCTCTCGTTCCAACTCCACTTCACTAAGATCTTTAATAGACAGCCTATACAACTTCTCATGCTTTTCAAATACCTTGTATAACTTTGCATAGGCTATAAGGATGTCATCCTGATTATCCATCTTCTTAAACTTGGATTCCACCAAGTCCTTTTCTTCATCCACTGCTTCTATGATCCCCTCAGTAGTATCCACTATGGCAGTGAAAGCACTCAAGATTCCCTCATCGTTGCTATCATTTGACTTAGTCTCAGGCTTAGTATCACTCAAGGTAGCAGTAAGAGCCTTGCTTTTCCCAATTGACTTGAGATATGTTGGACATTCTTGTTTCATGTGTCCAAAACCTTGACATCCGAAGCACTTTGGTCTGGAAGGAATAGTATACTGACCGCCATTCTTTGCATCCTCCTTCCCTTTGTCTTGAATTTTAAATTGAGAAGAACTGGATTGCTTACAGTCCTTGTCAAAACCTTTTACATTGGTATTGTTTGTTGGGGACATATTTGGTAGTTGGCATATCCTTTGACAAAACGCACTTTACTTGTATTTGGGTAAATCTAAGTAGGTTCAAGATGATCATTACAAGTGGTTAAATTGAAGACATGAAGATTACTCAAGAACTGCTCAAGAAAAGTGCAAACTGCAGGTCTCGATACCTCCTCGACAGAAGCTCGATCTGTCGAGATTCATTAAAGCTCGACAGATGTCCCGATCGATCGAGCTTACGGGTTTCAGATTATAGCCAGCAACGTTTTTATTCTAAAAGGCTAATTGTTTATGGGTTTGTATAATTCTTATTGGACTAGGAAAACCCAAGGTTTGTGTAAACCTATTTGGAATAGGAGAGCCCATTAAGCTCCTATTTAAAAGGAGATGGAAAAAGGAAAACCTAACCCTAGAGAGCTTCATAAGGTTTTCTTTTTGAAACCCAAGCCTCTTCCTATAGAAGAAAGAGTTCTTGCTGCGTTTCTTGTACGCCTTAGGGTTTTGTAACCAAGCAAAGTCTCTTGCACCAACATTGAAGATCTTATTGGTGTTTCTATGTGAAGCTGCTGCAAATCAACTACAACAATCAAAGGGTTGCTGTGGAGTTAGTCACGTATTGGGATTCGTGCAAAGGAGTAAGTCGCGTACTGGAATCCGCGCATCAAATTGGTTAGTCACGTACTTGGGAGCCGTGCATCAAAAGGAGAAATTGTCACTACAGAACAAGTCAAATTGGGTATTGGGGTAAGAGTTCAACTGTAGGTTGGTGAGGTACTTGGGATTCCTTACTTGTAACTACTTGTTGTGATAATAGTGGAGTTTCGGGAGTGGTGACCTTAAATCACCCGGTGGGGTTTTTGCCGTAAGGGTTTTTCCCATTCGTGAACAAATCACCGTGTCATTTATTTTCCGCTGCATTACTTAGTTTGGTGATTTGTTTGTGCTACCACGTGATATTGCATGATAAATTTGATTAATTAAGAACTGGACTAATTAATTAATCTAAGTTATCACAAGGGGTCAACGCATTTGTGGCCTGTCATTGTTCATGAACTTCTTGAGTTGCCTAGTGATGTTGGACTTCATCTTAAAATCTTCATCATTTAAAGACTCATTAGTCTCATTACTTTTGGCCTTCAATGCCATATTCTTACTTTTGGTTCATTTCCCAAGTCTAGTCAAACCTAATTCATAGGTTTGCATGCTGCCAATTAGCTTCGTCAAAGTAATGGTGTCCATGTCCTTTGATTCTTCAATTGCTATTATCTTAGCATGAAATCTCTCAAGGAGAGATCTAAGAACTTTTCTCAAAATCTTGGGCTCAGGAATATGATCACTAAGATTGAATACTGAGTTCACTATGTCCTTCAGCTTGGCATATAACTCATTAAACATCTTATCCTCCTCCATCTTTATCTCCTTAAAGCTAGTTGTGAGCCTTTGGAGTTTTGAATCCTTAACAATCTTAGTCCCTTCATAGGTTGTCTAGAGGATGGTCCATCCTTCCTTTGCAGTTTCAGTTGAGGATATTTTCTTGAACTCTTCATTGGTCACTACATTAAATAGGGCATTCAATGCTTTGCTGTTGAAGTTTGCCACTCTGATCTTAGCCTTATCCCAATCAGTCAGTGCTTCCTTTGGCTTCACCTAGCCAATTTTCACAGCTTGCTAGATTTTCTCATCTAAAGACTGCAAGAGAGCTCTTATGCATATTGTTAGGACATATATGATTCATGTTAGGAACATATGTCAACATTTTATGTAATTGGCTAATCCTTTGACAAAATGCACTTTACTTGTAATTGGGTAGATTTAGGATGTGTTTAATGTTTCAAGAAACAAGATTTCAAGTTCAACTATTAAAGCCATGCAAGTCTATCCAAGAATCAAGTGAAGAGATGCTATTCATTAAAGCTCAATAGTTAGTATCTATCAAGGTTTAAAAAGCAGCTTCAGCTCAAGGCTCGACAGCTACTCGATAGATAGGGTATCTATTGAGGTTTATGAAAAATAGATTTTCAATTTTGATTTCCATCTAATCCGTGAATGTATGTTTGGGCTTTCTTTTCTCACAACCCTAAACATATATAAGGATTATTTTAAGGGTAGTCTAGGGTTGCACAAGCATAGAGCAAAGTATTGTTCATGCAAAAGGTGACCGGAAACCTAGTTTGCCTTAGTTCATCTTGAAGAAGCTGCTGTGTTTGTACACTCTAGGGTTTTGTGACCAATCAACTTCGTAATCTTCATCGTGTGATGAACTGAAAAACTTTGCAGCCAACATTCTTCTCAAGTTGGTGATAAAGTCATGTACTGGGATCCGCACATCTATTGGTTAGTCATGTACTGGGAGCTGTACAATACAAGGAGAGATTGTCACTATAGAACAAGTCCAATTGTGTATTTGGGTAAAGGTTCAACTGTAGGTTAGTATAAGATATTGAGATTCCTTTACTTGTAACCGCTTGTTTTGATAATAGTGGATTCTTGGGAGTGGTGACCTTAAAATCACCTGATTGGGTTTTTGCCTTGGAGATTTTCCCTATTTGCAAACAAATCATCGTGTCAAATTTAATTTATGTTGTATTATACTTTATTTGGTGATTTTTTTTGTGCTATCACGCTCATTACATGTAATTGGTTAGTCACGTACTTGGCTAATTAATTGGTTAATTCATCATAAGATGTCAATACATTCTTGGCCGACCACGTACTTTTTAGTATGCATAGTTAATGCTACCAAATAAAGGAGGTATAATAAGAGATTGTCCTCTATCCTTGATAAACGGGGGTCAATGGATCACACAGCAAATATTAAAAGCTAATCAGAGTGTGCCCGCTCTGATTCCACTTGTTGAGTTAAAAAAGAATTGACCCCTTACAGATTAGTTCATCAACATTGAAGATTAGGAAGCTCCTTGGTCATAAAACCCTTGGCATAAAGACGCAGTAGCTTCTTTAGAGAGAATAATGAACTAGGGCACTATCTGATTGCGCTCTCTTCTGTGACGGCGTTTAAAATAATCCTTATATATGTCTAGGGTTGTGAGAAAAGAAACCCTATACAAATATTTCAGCATGGGCCGAAAATCACATCTGAAAATTCTGATTCCATAAGTCTCAACAGAAACAGCCTGCGTCGAGCTTCAACATTAAATCTCGATAGAAAGGATTCTGTCGAGACTTTTGTCGAGCTTTAGTGAATAGATCTTCTTCACTTGTTTCTTGTTCAAATTTTCATGGCTTTAACACTTGACTTGAACAACATGTTTCTTGAAGTCTTAAACCCATCCTAGATCTACCCAATTACAAGTAAAGTGCATTTTGTCAAAGGATTAGCCAATTACATAAAATATGTCCCTTACATAGATCATTAATAACATCATCTTCTTCTTCATTTTAGCCACTTAGATCTTCTTTTTAGCCATTGTAATTGCTCCCTTCTTCGTTTGCTCTCTCCCTTGTTTGTCTGCTATGCTTGTTTAAAACTTTAAATTCTTTCTCTACATAGGCTTTGAATGTTTTAAAATTTACATTGACGTTGGACTAGTATAAGCTGTACTGCTATACCTACATTGCTACATTCAACTCAATTTCTCTTGGTCTCTCCGCCAAAAGCATAAAAGCCTCTTATTTTATTTGCTTTTCCCAAAGCCACGTGACTCTCCATGGTCTTTATCTCTGAATGCTTATTTTGCTCTTTCAATTACCTTTTTTTTTTTTAATTTTTAATTTTTTTAATTTAGTCAATTGCTTAGATGGGCAAGTGTCAACTTCTAGTGGCATGAAGTTTAATTTATCCTATTTAACTGATCACATGGGTCAGAAATGGAAATTTAGCTATTCTTAAAATGTATTAACAAATTCTCTAAGCCCTAAACAATATAGAAGGTATATTCTCTAAGAGAATTATTATATATATATATATATATATATAATATAGTGGTAACTTCGAAAGGGTACACCAGTATGAACTGGTACCAAAATATTTCATTCCCATAACTAAACTGAAATGGCATCCCGTATGGTATTGATTCCCTTGGTTGTATGTATAAGTACGTATAGGTATATACTGTTGGAAAAATATAATACGCAGCGGAAGAATAAAAATGTAATGTAAATGGATCTACTTCATACATACAAGTTAACATGGGCTATTTAAGTTTCAGAATTAGAGAACAAGAGAGTGTACCTTGGAGCGGTGAATTTCAAAAACTTGAAGAACGGAAGCACTTGGGAATACTTTCAATCTTCACTCCAATTCCACTAACGCCCAAGATGTGTGGTCTCTCAATCAGTTCCAAAGGGAGAATTAAAGTGTGTCTCACACTCTCTCTTCTTCTCTATGAAATCTCTACAAATTCTCTTTTTTTTAAAAATTCTGTGTGATTCTCCCTTTGTATCTAACTGATTATTTAATTGGGCTGGCCTTTTGGGCCTTTCCAATTGGGCTTAAGTGTGTGGCTTGGAGTGGGACCAAAAGGGACCAATAAGACACTAGCTCCAATGGGCCTTGGGCTTTTCTGTCAACTCTTGACAAGTCCAAAGTTACCATTAACTATATTTAATACCACTATATAAATATAGTTACACTCTAGGCCTTATTAATAAATTATATCCCAAGACTTTATTATACATGCAACCCCTTCATAAAATATTCATAGTAATACAAAGTCATGAAAGAAGACTGCCACTTTGTATATTACTACATCTTAATTCCTTGAGTACCCGGTTTAATTCTTTAAGTTATTCATCATATATTTATGAAATCCAATTCCATAAATATATACTTTAGTAACTCCTTACTAAAGTGGTTAGGCCCAACTCTCTGAATAACAAACACATTAAACTTATCTCAAGGGAATATTTTATATCTCCGGTAAGAGACTATGAATTCCATCTTGAGAATATATGTTCCATCAACACTAAATGTGGCTGCCCAACATACTGAGATTTTGACCTTAACCATAGATCTCACTCCTGATATATCAAAGCAACCTACACTTCATGATCAGGTCCATTATCCTCTCAGGATTAAGAGTTCATGCAAATATGAGTCGTGAGTTTATTATTCTATTGACAGTCTTTAGGAGAATAATAAATCTCACACCGGTCCAGTTCAATATGTCTTAACTCTTAAAACATATCAACATATCAACTAGAAATCTCCATTTCCATGATCAAGACAAATCATCTTAGTTGATATGTTATAGCCTTCGCAGATGAAATGCCCAATTTCATCACCGACTACGAACTATAATTCTGAGTTTACAAAGAACTTGTGATTTATATCTTCTGTGACTAAATCACATAAATCACATACTATTGCATCTCATGGACTATATGATAATGTCCCAATATTCATGTTACCATTATTTTCAAATAATAATACAACTTTATTAACCAAAACATTAAGTCATCCATAATGTCTTACATAGTAAAATACATAGCATCATACAATAGGATTTAAGGACAAATATCCCAACATATACAAGTAAGATTATAATATATATATTACCAAAAGGTGCCTTTGCATAACTTCGATAAACCAAAAAGTGCCTATTGAAATGTCATAACCCTTCATATTGGATATACTAAAAAGTGCTTATTAAAAGGTCATAACCTATCATATTGGATATATATTAAAGGTGCCAGTTGATCGAAAAGGTGCCTATTGAATAAATATGTGTCTATTGACTAAAAAAATGTCTATTGAATAAAAATATGTTTATTGACTAAAAATGTGCATATTGAATGAAAATGTGCCTATTGAAGGATCATAATCCTTTGGGTATAATTAGGTGGTTCATATTCATTTCTTAACTTCTTCTCTTTCATCTTTTTTAAAAATAAAAGAAACTTGTGAGTCTTCTCCAAAATTCCTATTTGTAAAATCCAATAAATTTAGTTGCATCTTGAGGACAAATTTGTAGTGACCTTTTAGCAACTCTTATGTGGGGGCAAATATTATCTAAGGATAGTATTCAATTGTGCCTCTATGTCAATCAAATTTTATGTTTGTCTACTAGATCATTTTGTTATTTCATTATGTTACTCCTTTCAAATCCCAACATTTTGAGCAATTAATTTTTTTGTAAGTCATTTTTTTTTCGTGTTAAATAGTAAAAAGGTTCAGGAATCAAGCCACACCAAAAATACCAACAATAGGTCTATTTTTTTTTTATTAGTAAGTTTACACACCTTGAATCCTTGGTAAGATTGGGATACATATCAAATTTCCTTGGTAAGTTCACCTTGAATCCTTATTCTGTACTACCTTCTTTCTCTTTCGTTGTTGTTGTCCTAATCTATTTGCTAGTGAATAATTTTGGGTTTTTGTTTTTATGGTTTTTTAACATTCTTGTTCTCGATGATAGTTTTATTTTTAATATATATATATATATATATATATATCATGTGAAATGGTGACTAGATATTGAAACTTAATGAAAAAAAATGAAAAGGCACAATTGTTCGGTATATTTTTAAATGTATATATGACATAAATTCATATAGCCACATAGTGCATTAAGGGATGGTCAACAAAAAGTCAAATGTTTCGCTTTTATATTACACTAGTCACTAACCCGTGTGATGCACGAGAATAGATATTAAATGAGTTTCAAGAAAATAAAAAGTCATTATTTTTGAGTTGGAGTAGTATGCAAAAATGCATAAATTTTTTTAAAAAAAAAGATATTTAAACAAATAAGAAAATTTTTTATTAGTTAGGCAGAAGAAAGCAAAACTGTTTTATTTATTAGTTTTTTGTGGGAAGGAATAAGAGAAAAAATGTTGCATCTCTAGTTTAGTTTGTGTTATATATATAGGTATAAATAAGATATGTTATAATATATTTATGCCAAAAGTGTGTATTGAAAGGTCATAACCCTTCAAATTTGATATACTAAAAGATGTCTATTAAAAGGTTATAACCCTTCATATTGGATATACCAAAAGGTATCTATTGACTAAAAAAGTGTCTATCGAATGAAAATGTGCTTATTGAATGAAAATGTACCTAACTATTGATTAAAAAGGTGTCTATTGATTAAAAAATGTGTCTATTGAATGAAAAAATGTCTATTGACTGAAAATGTGCATTTTGAAAAATAAAAAAGAATAATTGTTCAGTAATTTTAAATGTATACGTGACATTAATTTATGTAACCACGTGGCGCAATGAGGAATGGTTAACAAAAAGTCAAACATTTAGCTTTTATATTATATATATATATATATATATATATATATATAGACGTGTTACGTTTTTCTCTATACATTTTTTATACAACTAAACTTTTTAAAGTTTCAGTTCTAAAAAGAAAACATTTTAAAGTTTCAAATTAATTGATTAAATTTCTCATTCTCTTAAGAAAATTATTGTGATAATAAAATCTTATCACACATTTTTAATTGATATTACTCAAATAATTGATAGGCACATTTAAATTCATTGCCATGTAAATTGTATTTTGATATAAACTCAAATTTTTACTTACACAATATCTAAGAATTAACTCAAACTAAAATTATAAGAGGTGGAGAAAGTACATATGATGAGAAACTCAAAAAACACAACACCAAATTGTATTAACCTAATGTAGATATATAATAAACACAAAAAATATCAAACTAAAGTAGTGTTGCAAGAAAGAATAATAATAATTCAAAGAGAGAGAGAGAGAGAGAGAGAGAGAGAGAGATCATTAAAAGTGGGGGGGGGGGGGGGGAGGAATATTGAAGGAATTGTAGTTGTAAGGTGAGAATTTAATAAGGAGAAAAATAGTTAAGAATAAGAGAAAAAAATATTGGAAATAGGTGGATGCTATGACCATTGATGTTACTAGTGGTTAGCACCAACCTTTTGGACTCTTTTCTTTTTTTAAGACTCTGCATTGAATTCTCCATTTTTTTTTTCAATTCTATAATGTCTACGCTATAATTAACATGCATACTATTGCAGCTAATATTGATTAGGGCCTTAAGAAGCATACTATTGCAGCTAAGAATTAACATGCATACTATTGCAGCTAATATTGATTATGGCCTTAAGAAGCATGCATTGCTTGTGCTATGAGCCCATGAAAAAAAAAACATGAAATTAGATAGTAATAAGATGTATGGTATCAATTATAAACCATTTTCCTAGTACAAACTAGTATATGTTATTGATACTTTATAGTATATGGAAATTTTATAGGTTGGCAACCTCTTCATATCTAGGAAAACATGGAGATAGATGAGCACCAACTTGATAGTTGGAAAATTTATTTATGCCAACGTTGAATCAAGGATTAGAGGTGATTGGTAATGGCTAACACATTGCTGCTTAGCTGAGTAAATGTGGTACTCAAAGAAGCTATTGGAGACTTGACGGATTGATCTTGGAAACCTTGCTCACATGAGTCTGCATCGTTCATGGCAGCTGAAACCCATGTCTGAACATCATTATATTTCTTAGATCCCAAGGCAGTAGTCGAGGATTGAATTTGATCAATTGCATCTCCATAGTTCTCAGCGCAATCGGTTAGGGCTTGCTTCAAGCCCTCGTTCTTTGTTGAACCTAGTAGTTTTTTGACATCGGCATTTATTGCTTTAGCTTTAGCCCCTGTATATTTTAGTGCAACTTTGGCTATAGTCAAGAGATCTTTAGCTGATTTGGCCTCCTTGTCCGATTGAAGAGTGCTTAGGCACAGAGACTTGTACGAAGTGTAACCACAAGCTTGTTCAATCAAGCTCTGGCATAGAATTTGGGTTGGAAAGACAGTCAAAAGAAGCACAAAGACGAGGCTTGAAATGGGATTCATGTTTTCACTATAATGTTTTCTTTTCAGAAAAATTTTATGGTTTTGAATGGGTAAAGTCAATGTAGCTATAGTACTTTTTCTTTTTTTTTTTGTGTTTTTGAGAAACTTGTAGTTATAGGACTATGTTTATATAGAAAAAAGTTGGGATGTGATCGGTTCTAAGTTCAACTACCTATTTTGAAAGTTGATCTATAAAAAGTAAATGGAATATTTTAGCAGGATTGAATTACATATGACCACACAACCACGCTTTTTAACCGGTCTCTTTGACCTTAAAATGGTTATTATGAGTTGGCTGAATAAAAAAAAAAAAATTTCAACCCAAAACAAGATTATTATTATTATTATTATTATTATTATTATGATGATGATGAAAAAATATTTTGTGAATAAAATATATGAGTTTTCCTAACGTGTACAATGTAAACCATTTTGTGAAACTTTTTATGGAAAAATAAAAAAAGTGATCAACATAATAGAATATTCCACATACGTGTGGGCCCTACCACCCTTAAGACTTAATAGTTCTTTGTGTCTATAGTACTATTTATGCCTATCAAATCATTTATCAAAGCTGGGGCATGAAATTATAACATTGTGAAGATCGTTTGGTTACTTTTTCTTAATGCCAATTTTGTGCTCAGCAAGATGTTTGTCCCTATATTAACACACGTCTTCGGTGAGGCCAACTATCATTGGTGGGACCTTCCAAGGTGAGGCATCTTTGACCATGTTTCACCAAGCTAAGGTGGATGATAGTAGGACCAGTTGGATTCGGATGGGCCAGACCCAAATTAGGGGTGGACCTTTCTTTTTACCCCCATTATATATATTATACTAATAACAAGATTCTGTGTTTAGGTTTCATCATTTTGCGTATTAAAATATCCTCACACAAATTCTTAAACTCTCTAAAATACTCCAACCTTTTATATATATGTTTTCTTTAGAATCTTTCTCTAAAATGTAAACAAGTATAAAATGGTTTTTGGATTGTTAATTTTGGTTTTAAAGGCCCAGTTTGGTTATCATTTGGGGTGGATTCATTTTCTCTTTTCAATTTTTAGACTCTTTTTTTTTTTTCCCTCAAATCTTGTATTCATTTTCTCTACCCAACCCATTTCTTGTTTGGCATTATTTTGTTGTCTAGTTTTTACTTTGTTTTTTCACTTTATATTTTTTGATTAAAAATTCAACAAATTGAGAGAGAGATTATGTGTTTTTTGATGGGACAAGTCAATGTTAGAGGGATCTATAGATTTGGTTTTTTACGAAAATGCCATTGTATGCATTTTCAAGAAGATAAAAACACCAAAGAGTTGTATTCAGTTTTTTTACTCAATTCCTTTTTTTTTGGATACTAAAAATGAAAACTGAGTGCAAATATAGAGTCAAATAAGTTTTTTAGTGGCGGGTCCCCCGAAAATTGAAAATGAATATAGAATACACCCTTTTTAACTTAAACCAAACAAGGCCTAAGAGTACAGTTTCAAGGATACAGTTTTCATTTTGATAAAGAAGCCCCGCTTCTTCTTTAGAAGAACTTTTCAAGATTAGGGTTTTAGCACTTTGATCTGCCTCTTTACTTTCCGTTGTTTATGCACCATGCCATTATTCCATGTGTTAGGACATACGTTGTCATGACCCAAATCCATGGAACATGCATTTACAAAGCGATCCAAAAGTTCTATATTCCTAACTACACTTTCATTTGAAAACAGTGATTGATGGGTTGAGCCACACATCTAGTAAGTAATTATGCATGGTGATGGGGTGAGCCACACATTTAGTAAGTAATTATGCATGCTGGATGAAAGAGGTGTCCGATCGTTAAGGACAATACTGGAAAGTAAAATCCCCGAGACGGATTGGTTGCAAAGCAGATATGACTAATTATGCATGCTAGATGAGAAAAGACTCAAAGCCCTGTATCACATTCAAGGATACCAAATGAGACTTAGGAAAACATTTGATAAGAAAGTAAGAACTAGATATTTGAAGTTAGGAGATCTAGTGTTGAAAGATATCTGAGCCTCGGCTCAAGATGTAAACGGGAAGTTCAAGCAAAATTGGGTAGGCCCATACATTATCAAGCAGAAATACTCTGGGGGAGCAGTAAGGTTGATGGACTGAGATGCAAATCCTTTCACTAAGCCAACCAACATGGATCAATTTAAGAAATACCACGTCTAACGTGGTAAACTGGAAGCACCACATTTGAAGTGGTTGTAAACTATATTATTTCCCTTCCTAGGTTTGATATATATATATATATATATATATATATATATATATATATAAAAGCTTGCTAGGCTGAAAACCCGAAAAGGCGGTCTAGGAAAAAATTAGAGCAACCAAAAAAAAATAAAAAATAAAAAAACAAAGTAGGTTGAGAACCCCAGATGGCGACCTACGCAAAAGAAGAGTGAAAAAAAAGAGAGAGTGAGAGAGCCTACTAGGCTGAAAACCTGAAAGGGTGGCCTAGGAAAAAATTAAGGTAAATAAAAAATCAATGAACTACATGATGACCTAATCCTTCTATTAAGGGGTGTACGTAGGCAACCATGGATTGGTCCGGTCACAATTTCCCAAAACCTCCCAAAACCCGCCATTTGCCCATTAACTGAAATTTTCCAATACTTAAACCATTCCATTAAACCATGTCATTACACAAAAACCTAAACTCTAAGCCAAACCCTAAAAGCCTATACCATAAATAGAACCCCTATCCTGCAAACCGTAAATAATTCCTAAAAATAAGTGTTTTTACATCAACTTCTAAATAAACATGCTTAAAACCAAAAAAAATAAGAAGGTCACTTTGTCTTTAGTCTTTTCTTTTTCTGATCATTAGTTTCTTGTGTGTTAGGCGCTTCCTCATCCTTGTCTCTTCTTTTGAATTCATAGTTGTCTTCGTCGAGCCTTTCTCGGTTATCTCTGAGAAATTGTTCTCTCATAGCAACCCTCTCAGTTTCCTTGTCAACAATCTTGTCTATCAGCCAGTTAGAATATTTTGTAGTCATCCTGTGAAAGTGAACCTTGACAAAAGATTGGTCCACCCGATTAGCCATCTCTAAACCTGATAGCATGTTCTTTACAGAAGTGGGATTTGTGTCCATGGGAGAGAAAGGTCTTCTTCTTTTGCCACCAGGCATTCCTTGCTCATATTTGAATTGCCTCAAGAGTGTATCTACCTTGTAGAAAGTTGCCTTACGCAACAAAACAAGGAAGATGTGATCTGCAGTAGAAGGGGTGGGCACTTCCACTAATAACAATCCCATTGAATTGAAGTACGGGATTTCTTGTCCAAAAACTTTATCCAATCACTCTCAGTTTGGCACTCAGTTTTGATTACAGCCTTGCTAATAAAACTGCTAGGCCCATAATTATCGGTGGTAGGCTTGGCAATCATATCCAGTCACTCCATCAGCCATATTTGCAAAGTCAAAGGACTCTCTAAGATGTTCCGAGTTTTTCAACCATGAAATACAACATCTAGTCCTAGAAGAGTTTCTACCAAGATCAACGAAACAGGATTGTCACCATCCTTAATTTGATTCACAACACTTATGGCTCGAGCATCCACAAAATCGTGTCTTCCAGAGCAAAGTAAAAATTCTCCCACGAAGCATAAGGCCAAACTGAAGTTTTTCTGCATATTTTCGGTCACTCCATAGGTGCGTTTGGCAATTAGCCAAGAGATAACTGCACAAAAATTCACCATATGGCCTTCAATCATACTATCAGTAATGGAAGTAGGAAGACCGAGAACATTAGACAAAGACTCCTTATGCCTGGGATTAAAAGAAACCACAACAGATTTTCTACTTAGATCATAGCCCAGGATAGCTGATAGGCCATAAACGTGTTAACCCCTAGTGATGAATTAAGTTGATTAATTAGCCAAGTTATTAATTAATCAAATTAACATGCAAATAGTGTTGTAGCACAAACAAATTACCAATAAACTAAAGTATGCAACAGAAAATAAATAACACGGTGATTTGTTTACGAATGGGAAAAACCTATATGGCAAAAACCCCACCGGATGATTTAAGGTCACCACTCCCAAAACTCCATTATTATCACAATAAGCGGTTACAAGTAAAGAAATCCCAAGTACCTTACCAATCTACAGTTGAACCTTTACCCCAATACCCAATTGGACTTGTTCTGTAGTGACAGTTTCTCCTTTTGATGCACAGCTTCCAGTACATGACTAACCAATTTATGCGGATCCTAGTGCGTGACTTCAACCACCAACTAGAGAGAGTTGTTGGCTGTAAAGTTCTTCAACTCATCCACACGATGAAGATCAATAAGATGCTTGGTTATAAAACCCTACGGTACACATTACACAGCAACTTCTTCACAAGAGAGATGAACTAAGGCATGAACTTTGTCTTAGGTCACAAATTGATTGAACGAAGGTTTCTCAAAGCTAGTGCAACTTCTGTACTTTGACGGCCCTTAAAATAATCATTTTATATGTCTAGAGTTAAAAGAAAAGAAGTCCCAAAGACACATGTATGGATTGGAATCAAAACAGAACTTAGAATCTATTTTTCTTAAATCTCGACAGCTAGAGGTGTCGAGGTGCTGTCAAGCAGGTGTCGAGCCTCAGAGCTGAACAACTTATTAAAGCTCGATAGATGCAGCTGTCGAGCTTTAAAATCTGACACTTCTTCAACTTGAATCTTGGACAACTTTCATGGATTTAACACTTGATCTTGAAACCTTGTTTCTTGAAGTATTAAAATCATCTTAGAGCTACCCAAATACAAGCTAGGTGCATTTTTTTAAAGGATAAGCCAATTACATAAAATAATGACATATGTTCAAAACAACTTGAAACACGTATGTCCTAACAATATCCCCCTTTGGCAATCCGTGACAAAACCACAACAAACAAATGAACATTTGAGAGAAGTCATAAATCACTCAATTCATATTCACTTGTTGAATACAATAAAATCTATCCTAACACAAACTTTTGAAAAACTTTGCAAGAAGAGAGTTCATGGCAAGTAGACTTTGACAACTTGTATTTTTGAAATACTTTTAAACAAAACACATCAAGGCATCTTTGTGTGAAACAGAAATAATAGATTGCATACAAATAAGAAGCATGTATATAAAGAAAGAAAAGAAACAACACATGAAAAGGTAGGTGAAAGAAACATACATTAACATATATAGATACTATAAACATCATGTATGTAAAACTGGTCACAAGACCTAGGTACAAGAACAATGTATCTCCAAAAAGAAAGAAAACAAAAGATACATATAGTCCTCACTACATCCCTTAAGACAGCAACACTCCCTCTATCAAAAATGTCCTATACAAGCTCTCCTTCTAAGAATGACTACTCTCATAACCCAAAACTACTCCCCATTTTTGTCACGAGTGATAAAGGGTAGAGTGTCAAGTAGACATCTCATCGGTAGAGCTAACATCTCCATCATCATCATCATCATCTGAAGCATCAACATCATAACCATCATCATCCTCAATCTCAGAAGCCATATGAGGAGGTGGAGGAGAAGTCTCAGAAGCAAAACTGCATGTGGTCGCCTATCGCCGAGTAATGCGAACAATATGAACATTCACCTGATACAACTCTGTAGGGAGTGTATCGAGGCGAGCATCCATACGCTGAAGCTGGGCCATGATGTCTCCTAGTGACACATTGCTTAAGGAAGGAGGGAGCAGATGTGACTCGAGCAGACCTAGATGGAGCTGGAAGGGAGGAAGGAGTTGCTGAATCTGTCTGTCGCGATGTAAACTGTGCCTCACTACGTTTTACGGTAGCGGCGTCTCTGGCAGCCATGGCATGGAAGTGGTCGGACATGGGAAAAGGGATGGAGAAATGGCGTAAAATCCTCGTGATAGCAGAAGGAAAGATGAGCTTATCACAGGTAGTCGTTTTCCTATAAACATCTATGATAGAGAAGATGAAGTGTGAAAGGAAGTCTATAGTGAGATGCTTTAGAAGAGACAACAAAAATTGAGCACGAGGCTTTGTGATGGAGTTGTAGTGAGAGAGTAGGTGCAAAACAAAAGTCATCACCATGTTCAAGAAATGAGGACCTTTAGCAAAAGGCCAACATGGTGTAAACTGATGCTCACCCTAATCAGAAGGGCGCTCACAAAAAGCAGACATCATCTCGTCTTTGGATACAGTCCATAGACGCTTACAACCGGGGTAGTCAGGATGCGCAACCCTCGAAACATGAAGCACATTGAAAACCAACTCCGGTATGACTACAATGCGCGTACCTCGAACGCGAATGTGAAAGAGAGGTATTGAAGAATCAATTCCATTCAAGTTGGAGTAAAACTCCTGTATTAGCACAGAAGGACAAGTGACCAGGACGTCACATAGTGACTCCCAATCTTGACTGTGAATGACATCGGGTAGGTCAGTGTTGGCAAAGTCTGCCAGAATAACTTGGCATTCCGAATGAACACCTCGTTTAGAAAAGTTCGAGAAGTCTTGTTGGGCTTTCTCATCATGGAACCGAATAGAGGAAGGAGTAGAATCAGAAGATGAAGATGCCCTAGAATGAAGAGGGTCCTAGGATGAAATGGACTTACGTTTTGGTGTCATAGACACTACTAACGCAAATAGAAAGAGAAGGGGAAAGAAAGAAACACACAAAAAATCCCAAAGCAATTCAATATATGACAAGTATATTGAAAAGAAAGAATGTATGCATGGGAATGTATGAACATATGACATGCAATATGAAAAACATTATGGGCTCAGCCCAATCCAAACCTATCAGCACACAACAAGTTGGCACACATCTATATGCATGAAAATACTGTTAGAATGCTAATGTGATGCAATGCATGGAGTTTTTAAGATCAAATCTACAAACCCCATTCCAAAAATTGCAACAAAAACTCATCAATTTTGAAAAACCCCAAAATTTTTCAAAAACTCCAAAACCTAGGTTTCAAAACATGAAATGCATGTAAATGAAGGAGATTAGAAGCTTACCAAGTGAAGAAAACTTGAAGGAAGCTTGAAGAAACTTTTGGGAAGAGGTTTGGAGTAAGTGAGATAGGTTTTAGAAGAGAAAACACAAAGGTATCAAGAGAGAGATCGAGAGAAATGAGAAACGGATCGCATAGAAACTATATATACAGCTTCAGTAATTCTCAACAGATACAGGTGTCAAGAGGTGTCGAGCCATCTGTCGAGGTAGGTGTTAAGAAAAACAACTTCGAGAGATACAACTATCGAGAAGGTGTCGAGAAACAACATAAAGACATGAAAAAGAATCTCGATCGATCCACCAGTTGTCGAGAAGCTATCAAAAGGACAAAAACTTCCTCGATCGATTCACCAGGTGTCGAGAAGCTTTCGAGATTACGATAAGAAAAAGTTGAGAAGCTCGACAGATAGACAGGTATCGAGGAGGTGTCGAGCTGGCTTTAACAAGCAGTTTTTCAAGAAGAGAAAAACACAGATATGAATGTAATCACGCATGCAACTCAATCAATGATCCAAACAACAGATTAAGCTCTCAAAAACATCTCTCAACAACAAAATTAAGCACATGATCCCAAAATACACACACACACACACACACACTAAACAAGTCTAACCAATTTTATATTTCAAAAATAAGTCAAGACATTTTGGTGAGCATATATTAACACATGTAAACCTTGTGATGGCCAAATCACATTGTACCTGCACATGTATCAAGAGTAGCAAAGAATATTGCGTGTTGTGTGTGAAAAACATCGCAAGATTACATAAGTTTCTCAAAGTTATGATGATTTGAGATTTGAGATATGAGAAAATCACTTTAGCTCACACACAATCATAATCGTTTGATGGGGACTATCACCTTTGAGGTACATCCTATAACTCCCACTTCTCCTAGAAAATACGCTTGCAATCATATTTTAAAACATTTTGTTCTTTTTGCTTTTATTTTTTTTATTAAGCAAATCATGCATAAGCATATAAGAGAGAAAAGAAATACTCAATTATGTTAAGCTTTTTGACATTTCACTTTTGCTATACCGAAGCATACAGGTGTCATTGACATTGCACTTTTGCTATGCCGAAGCATACAGATGTCATTTCAGGATTGGCAGGTAACAGTGGTGAGATGGTTATTTATGCATTTCTCTTAGGATTTTCTAGTCCTACCCGTCAAAAAGAGTGATACGAGTGTTAGGTACAAGAGCTCACTTAACCATACTCATCACAAACAAAGAGCCACAAAGCTTACTTGCTTAAATGTGCATAAGGATGCTCATCTAAGTTACAAGAGATACAAAGTTTAGAAAACTCTATTTCAATTGCCATTTTAAGGTTCACAAGAACCAATGTACACAACACACACTGTTTTTGTATTTTTCAATGTTTCAATTTTTTATTTTTTATTTTTGTATCTGAAATGTAAAATAAAACAAAAATTGAAAACAAACAAACAAACAAAAACATGTTAAACAAAGCAAAAAAAAAAAAAAAATGCATAAAACTAGACTGACTCAAAACAGTAAAACAACACACACAAGAAATGCAAAAGCAAAAACAAAAACAAGAAGGGGAGAGAGAGAAAACGTGGAACAATCACTTAGAACCCTTTTCCTTCCACATCTTGGAAGAACCTTTCCTTTTGGCAAACCCTTGAATCGGTGATGAGGGGGAAGGATTGAAACCGTTCAAGTTCGAAAGGAACATGAAGGTTTTGAGAAGATCTCCAAGGGAAGCATGAGAGGTTTGAAGCTGATTCTAGTTCCTTGATGTTATCATATCATTGCTCTGTTGAGTGGCAAACCACTTATAGCAATTTGGTCGAGTATGACCAGCAATACCACAATGATGACAGAGATGTTGTTTCTTCTGTTTAGGCTTCTGAGGGTTCGCCTTCTTAGACCTAGGGTTTTTAGTTCCCTTCTTCTCAAGTTTAGGGGGTGCTCCTAAGATGGACTTACCATTGTCTAGGTTCTCACTAGCTAATTCAGCTTTACCATCAATGTTCTTAATTTTAAAGTTATTAGCAAGAGGAACAAAAACAGTGGTACTAGCAGAAGGAGTATTAGAGGAAGAGAATTCATACCCCAATATCGTTCAATCAGAAGCCGATTTCTGAATGCTGAGCATCTCATCCAGCTTTGCACTTGATGTCCTCTCCAATTGAGCTCTAACTTGAAACAGTTCTTCTTCAAGCTTCTTGGACTTCTCAGCCAGAAAATTGTTCTCAAATCTCAGTGCCCCAATAGTCTAATTAGCTTCATCAAACTTAGTGGAAAGCTCCTCACGGTCAAGTTCCACATCACTGAGCTTCTTGGTGGCAAGCCTATAAAGTTTCTCATGCTTTTTAGAAAGCTTGTACAGTTTCTCATAGGCAATATGGATATCATCTTGTTCATCCATCGTTTCAAACTTAGCATCCAAATTTTCTTCATCTACATCTTCAGTAATCCCTTCAGTAGAATTAATAGTGGCAGTGAAAGCATTCAAAATTTCGTCATCATCATTGTTAGAATCATCCTTGAGCTCAGTGTCGCTTAAGGTAGTAGCAAGTGCCTTACTCTTCCCAATGCTTTTGAGATATGTGGGACACTCTTGTTTCATGTGACCGAAACCTTGACACCCGAAGCATTTAGGTCCAGCGGGAATAGTGTATTAACCGCCATCTCTAGTATCCTTCTTCCCTTTATCTTGGATCTTGAACTAAGAAAAACTGGATTGCCTATGGTCCTTGTCGAAACCCTTTCCATTTGTATTTTTTATGAATTTCTTGAATTGCCTGGTGATGTAGGACTTCATCTTAGAATCTTCATCGTCTGAAGACTCATCTGTATCACTGCTCTTGACCTTCAATGCCATGCTCTTGCCTTTACTTGACTTGCCCATCCTTGTCAACCCTAGCTCGTAAGTTTGCAGATTACCAACCAGCTCTGTCAGAGGAATCTTGTCAATATCCTTTGATTCCTTTATCACCGTGATCTTGGCATGGAATCTCTTGGGCAGAGATCTGATCACTTTTCTTACTATCTTGGGTTCTAGAATGGTTTCCCCAAGATTCAAAGTTGAGTTCACTATGTCTTTGAGCTTGGCATAGAACTCATCAAATGACTCATCCTCCTCCATCTTAATTTCTTTGAAGCTTGTAGTGAGCCTCTGTAGCTTCGAATCCTTAACAGCCTTTGTTCCCTCATAGGTTGTCTGGGAAATGGTCCATGCTTCCTTAGCAATTTCAGTGGAGGAAATCTTCTTGAACTTCTCATTAGTGACTGCACTGAATAGGGCATTCAACGCTCTGCTGTTGAAATTGGCTGCCTTGATCTTGGCATCATCCCAATCGGCCAGCGCTTCTGTAGGCTTGGTCCAGTCTATCTCCATAGCTTGCCACACCTTCTCATCTAGTGACTGCAAGAAAACTCTCATGCATACTTTCCAGTATGCATAGTTAGTACCATCAAACAGTGGAGGTATAATAAGAGAATGACCTCTATCCATGACAAACAGGAGTCAATGGATCACACACAAGGATTAAACATTAATCAGAGTGTGCCCACTTGATAGACCACAAACACGTTGACCCCTAGTGATGAATTAAGTTAATTAATTAGTCAAATTATTAATTAATCAAATTAACATACAAATAGCGTGGTAGCACAAACAAATCACCAATAAACTAAAGTATGCAGCGGAAAATAAATAACACGATGATTTATTTACAAATGGGTAAAACCTACACGGTAAAAACGCCACTGGGTGATTTAAGGTCACCTCTCCCGATACTCCACTATTATCACAACAAACGGTTACAAGTAAAGGAATCCCAAGTACCTTACCAACCTACAGTTGAACCCTTACCCCAATACCCAATTGGACTTGTTCTGTAGTGACAATTTCTCCTTTTGATGCACGGCTTCCAGTACGTGACTAACCAATTTGCGCGGATCCTAGTACGCGACTTCAATCACCAACTAGAGAGAGTTATTGGCTGTAAAGTTCTTCAACTCATCCATACGATGAAGATCAAGAAGATGCTTGGTTACAAAACCCTACGATGCACATTACACAGCAACTTCTTCACAAGAGAGATGAACTAAGGCATGAACTTTGTCTCAAGTCACAAATTGATTGAACAAAGGTTTCTCAATGCTAGTGCAACTTCTGTACTTTGACAGCCCTTAAAATAATCCTTTTATATGTCTAGGGTTAGAAGAAAAGAAGTTCCAAAAGCACATGTATGGATTGGAATCAAAATAGAACTTAGAATTTGTTTTTCTTAAATCTCGACGACTAGAGGTGTCGAGGTGCTGTCGAGCAGGCGTCGAGCCTTGAGGCTGAACAGCTTATTAAAGCTTGATAGATGCTACTGTCGAGCCAGGTGTCGAGCATTAAAATCTGACACTTCTTCAACTTGAATCTTGGAAAACTTTCATGACTTTAACACTTGATCTTGAAACCTTATTTCTTGAAATATTAAAATTATCCTAGAGCTACCCAAATACAGGCTAAGTGCGTTTTGTCAAAGGATAAGCCAATTACATAAAATAATGACATATGTTCAAAACAACTTGAAACACATATGTCTTAACAATATCCCCCTTTGGCAATTCGTGACAAAACCACAACAAACAAATAAACATATGAGAGAAGTCATAAATCACTCAACTCATATTCATCACATCGTATTGCAATGCCAGAAAATGTGGATAAGTTTCTACAAAGGAACTAGAAGAACTACCAGCATGATGAGGAGAAGGAATTTCATCCTCTTCTTCTCCTTCAAAAGGTAGAGGCTAAAAATACAACATGCAAATTTTGTCTCCATGCAAAAATATGGAAAATCAAGATTTGACTTTAGAAAGGAAAAGAAGTACTACTTGGCTAACCAAGCACCCTTGTAGACAAGTTTCAATAAATTCAGAATAAGATCCTACTATTCCTGGAACAACGAAGCCCACATGGGCCTGAGCAATCTCTTCATCAGTTAGAAAGTCAGCTAACCGGATGAGGGACAAGGGGGAACTGGAATTGTTGTAGGAGGATATACATGATGAACTTGGGGTAACACCTGATCACCAAGATACCAATACCTTTCATGCCCATATTCAAACAATGCCTGACAACCGTTCAACTCCAAAGCCCGTTCACATTCTGCATACCCCTCACATCCAGCCCAAGGGTCTAAAGATATCTGAAAATCACAAAGAAACCCAAAATGAGAAAAGGTCAAACCATAATCAAGCACCAAAAATCCTGCACAAAAAAAAGGGGAAAAGGTGAAGAAGAAGTACTTACATCATCAGCAGTCAAATTGTCAATCACCAAGTGCCAAATTTCCAAAGAATGCCTGGAGGTCATTAACGAACAATACTGGGGCAACCAACGGAGAAACCTAGGAAAAATGCCAGCAACTTCCTCCTGTGTTTCAAGACCCACTCCAAAATACTTACATATCCAGACTTGAGAATTGTCATAATACCATTACCACAAAGCCAAAATAACTTTCCAAAGCTCACACATAAAAAAATTCAAACTTCACCTGCCACAAAAATGGAGCCCCACCCAATTTTGAAAGACTCTGCCTAGAGAGTTGGGCCATGAAGTGCATTAGCGTAGCATAGGCAATGCCGCCACAATAATATTTCCAAATTCGTCCAATTTTTCTCAAGTTTTCTAATTAGCTTAGATTCATTGTACTGCCTAAATCTAGACACAAGAAAGTCCCGACAAAAAGAAGCATGAACATACAAGCACTTTTTGCCGTAGTCTCACAATGAGGAATATTTTCACACAGCCAAGACAAAGGAATATTGTTACTCCTTATTCTAGAAGGCACTACACCTAGAAGTTTCTTGAGTTCAGCTAAAGTAAAGGAATTATTGACAAGAATTCTTTCACCACCCAACCTTAGATCAATGATAACAGAGAAGTCATAAGGTGTCAACATTACCTCCCCAATACAAGGAAAGTGGAAGGTACATGTAATGTCCCAGAAGCATTCGGCCAAGGCAAGAAGTAATTGAAGATCTTTATATTCGTGTCTCATGATTCAACAAAGCTTTGAAGAAAGTGCCAAAGCCTGCCTTATTAATGATGTTTTTGATGCTAGGAGACAAAGTTGCCTATGAACTTTTTAACATTTGGAGACTACCTCGACTCTTAAGGCTCTACAACACAAGTTCTGCTCATCAATTCCCATGATCAAACTACATGTCCTAAAATTTTTCATGACCAAACCCACATCACCAAAAAAAAAAAAAAAAAAGAAAAAAAAAAACCAATGCCCCACCAAAATTTCACCACAATCAAAATTCTTCACATATCCATACACAATTACCAAAATTTTTTTCAGAGCCATAAAAAAGTTCCTACATTTCTAAAATAGCAAAAAGATTCCACAAACTCATGTGCATGCACAAATAAATTCTCACATGGCTAAAAACGTAATCACAAAAATTTTCCAAGAACCAACATCACATGCCCAGCAAAATTTTTCAAAATTTCATGACCATAAATGTTTTCCATGTCCAAAAATCTTCCATATCAACAAAATTACCCTCAAAATTGTGCCATGTCCATAAAACAAAGTTTACACATGCCAATAAACCTTTTTCCATATGTATCATGAACACATTCACATAAGCCATCCGCCAATTTTTCACAATGCCAATACTCCCAAAGTCCAAACCAAAATTCATCCAACAACATCACAATATGTACCTACATTGTCAAAGTTCCATAAGCCACCAATATTGTCCAAATTGCACCATGATCAAAAGAAAATGATACTTTTAGAATGCTCCAAAGCTAAAATTTTCCAACATAACCAATTACACAATGCCTTAAATTTTAAACAGTCAAATGACAATATCTCACCATGAAACTTTCAATGAAATATGCAACAACATTTTTCCAAGCATAGAAATCAAAGAAAAACTCACCTTGGTGTCTACATGACAATATGGAACATGGGTTCTAGGGTCTTAAAGAAGTCCATCCTTCTCATGCCAATCAAATGTTGGATCATATGTCTTACCATGAAAAGTAAGAAAAGAAGATCCCTTGGAAGAAGAAGCCATCTTGAAGCAAAGAAAAATGGAATTGGAAAATGAGTTTCACCAAAATGGGTGTGTGGTGAAAATGTACAAAATGCAAGGATCTAAAGAAATATCGGAAAAAATGAATGAGGGGAGCTTGAGAAGCTTAGAAAAGTTTTTTTTTGTGAGAAAAAATGGTGAGATGAAGAAGAAAAATCAAGGGGAAGAAGGAGGTGAATAGTGACAATAGAGGAAGAGAAGTGGAGAAAGATGAAGCAAAAAAGAAAAAAGAGAGAGACAAGGAAAGTGGGGGGAGGGGGGGGGGGGAATTTCGGCCCCCACACTTCAACTCAACCCGTATGTTGAGTCAACTCAGTCAACCCCCCCCCCCCCCCCCCAAAATTCTTTTAGTTTTTCAAATATTTTTTAAACTCCAAAATTTCAAAATTTTCATCTCCAAATAAAAAAGGGGGAAGAAAGCAAAAAGAAATTCACTTTCTCAATGTCAATTTTTAATTCAAACCTTTAGTTTTCAAAATTTCAGGAAAAAATTCAAACCCCAGATTTCATGATCAAAATTTCAAGTCTTAATTTTCAAAATTCCAAATCTCAAAATTTCATATTTCAAATGCCAAATTTCAAGTCAAAATCTCCAAGTTTCAAAATCTCAAAATTTTGAATGTCAATTTCAAAACTTCCAAGTTTCAAAAAAAAAAAAAAATCAAAAATCAAATGTCTCTCAAAAATAGAATCTTTTGTCAATTAAACTTTTCTCGATAAAGCTCAAATCAAGAAGGGGTAAATGAAAATCACACATCTTAGAAACAGTGGAACCACAAAGCCAAATTTTAGTTTTTGCAGGCAATAACTTGATTTCAAGGATGGGAAGCCCTTGGTTTCCTCAATCAAGATCAGAATCAATGGTTGCAGGAACCTACGTATCAACGATCAATATTGTGGTCGCAGACATTATCTCAGTTAAGATCAAATTCATTGGTCGCAGGAAGCTATGTATCCAAGATAAATATCATGGTCGTAGACATTATCTCAATCAAGATCAGAATCATTGGTCACAAGAACCTACGTATCCAAGATCAATATTGTGGCCGCAAACATTCCCTTAGTCAAGATCAAATTCATTGGTCGCAGGAACCTACGTATCCAAGATCAATATCATGGTCGCAAACATTATCTCAGTCAAGATCAGATTCATTGGTCGCAGGAACCTATGTATCCAAGATCAATATCGTGGTCAAAAACATTACCTCAGTCAAGATCTAATTCATTGGTCGCAGGAACCTACGTAACCAAGATCAATATCATGGTCGCAGACATTGCTTTAGTCAAGATCAGATTCATTGGTAGCAGGAACCTACATATCCAAGATCAATATCGTGGTCGCAGACATTATCTCAGTCAAGATCAGATTCGTTGGTCGCAAGAACCTACGTATCCAAGATCAATATTATGGTCACAAACAGTACCTTAGTCAAGATTAGATTCATTGGTCACAGGAACCTACGTATCCAAGATCAATATTGTGGTCGCAAACATTCCTTTAGTCAAGATCAAATTCATTGGTCGTAGGAACCTACATATCCAAGATCAATATTGTGGTCGCAGACATTACCTCAGTCAAGATCTGATTCATTGGTCGCATGTACCTACGTATCCAAGATCAATATCGTGGTCATAGACATTGCTTTAGTCAAGATCAGATTCATTGGTCCTAGGTACCTATATATCCAAGATCAATATCGTGGTCGTAGATACTATCTCAGTCAAGATCAGGTTCATTAGTCATAGGAACCTATGTATCCAAGATCAATATCATGGTCATAGACATTATCTCAGTTAAGATCATATTCAGTGGTTGCAAGAACCTACGTATCCAAGATCAATATTATGGTCACAAACATTATCTCAGTCAAGATCAGATTCATTGGTCATGAGAACCTACATATCCAAGATTAATATTTTGGTCGCAGACACTTCTTTCGTCAAGATCAAGTCCTTTGGTCATAGACACCACCTTCATCAAGATCAATTCCCCTTGGTTACAGACAACTCCATTATCAAGATCAGAATGAAAAATTCTCTCAGTCTCATCAATTGTCAAGAGGCATTTCAAAGTTCATCAGCTACCAGTTAGGTCAAGTAGTCACAATTTTTATTTTCTGTTAAAAAGTAAAGCACTAGTTCTATGTTCCAAAGTTTCAGGTTCTAAGGCTAGGTAATCTTTGAAAATTTAACCTCAATTAACTCATGGTCGCTAAAATTCGTCTTTCTTTTAAATTGACATTCGCTTTCCAAGCTTTGTCAATAAGGGGCATTCTATAGACACTCGATTTTGCATCCATAATTTAACCAAGAAAGATGACAAGAATGACCATCCATGTACCCAAAAAATCATTCTTGCATTACATGCATCAATCTGTTCTTGTATTGCATACATCAATTTGTTCTTGCATTGCATGCCTCAACCTATGCATTGCATATCATAACAATGATCTTGAGATTCTAACGGTCGGAACGATGTTTCCGATTTATAAATCGACCATCGGATTGAAAAATATCACATGATCAAGTTTGAAGTTAGCACAGTCAGCATGCACACAACAATTAATTTAAATTAATTTTGATTGGTTAAACAATTAAAATTAATTAAATAATTTTGTTATTGGTTGATACTTAGTGTTTAAAGTAGGGTTGCATGCATAGGAATAAAAGGGTGATTAGATAACAATAAAATTGTGGATAATCTAAACTTTATCAAAATTTATTTTAGGATATCTATCTACAAGATAATTTTTCTCAAAAAACCTGAATTATCTAGAAAAGATGTTAATGACATATTTTATGTAGTTGGTTAATCCTTTGACAAAACGCACTTTACTTGTATTTGGGTCGATTTAGGATGTGTTTAATACTTTAAAGAGTATGATTGTTCAAGTCTAGTATTAAAGCCATGAAGATTGGACCAAGAAACAAGTGAAGAAAAAGTGTTCACTAAAGCTGGACAGATAGCTAGACAGATAGCTAGACAGATAGTTGAACGCCTACTGGACATCTGCAGACAACTGCTCGACAGATAGCTATCTATCGAGATTTAATGAATGAAGCTCGACAACTTCTCGATCGATCGAGCAGCTATCGAGGTTATGAGAATTCAAATTTTCAGATCTGATTTTCGGCCCATGTTTATGTATTTGTGTAGGGTTTCTTTTTTCACAACTCTAGACATATATAAGGCTTATTTTAGAGGCCGTCACATAAGAGAATACAAGGAGAACACATGCAAAAGGTGACCGAAGCCTTATTCTCTCTGAAAGAAGCTACTACGTCTTTGTGCCTTAGGGTTTTGTAACCAAGTGCTTCAGGGTTTTGTAACCAAGTGCTTCTTGATCTTCATTATTGATAAAGTGAAGAACTCTGCAGCCAACATTCTTCTTCCTCAAGTTGGTAAGTGAGTCATGTACTGGGATTCGTGCAAAGGAGTGAGTCACGTACTAAGATTCGTGTATCAAAGGGTGGCGTTCGTATATTGAAGAGTTCAGAGGTTTTGAAGGGATAGAAGGTTTCTACTGTAAGTTCATCTACGGGGATTGTAGAGTCTAGGGATAAAGGTTTTGTACTAGATCTGAAACTTCTCTTTACTATAGTGGATTGCTTTTTGGAAAGGTTTCCCCCTAGGTTTTTTACTGTAAAACTGGTTAGTTTCATTAGTTTTCCTAGGTCATCATTTTTTGTCTTATTTAATTTTCCGCTGCACTTATATTTGACATGATATTGATGTTTATTTGTTTTAACAAGTTTTATGCATAATAAATCTAATTAACAACTTGAGTTTAAAACTTGTTAATTCAATCAACTGGGGTCTAAATTTTCCAACAAAAGAGTTAAAAAAATCATGGACAGAGGATGAAAACACATCTAGATACAAAGACCGAATAAAAAATCCTTAGATGGAGAGTCTAAACGGCACCCAAACACGAAAGAGCGTTCGACATATAAAAGCACCATTCAGCACATTTGGAGTGCCGAATGGCACTTTAAAAGTGCCAAAAGGGCATATTTTCGGCTTTGGTCCAATGGCCTTCGGGTGATAATAGGGCACACCCTTTTCTACCTTTTCGCTAAAGGATACATTCCGATTCGTATTTTAAGCATCGTTGCTTATTTTTTAAGCACTCGAGTCCCTATAAATAGAGGCTAGGTCTCATAATTCAACATCTTTTTTTTTTATGCTTTGAGGGGCATATGTTTTAAGACTCTCAAATTGCTGATCCTTGCTGATCCTCTCTGAGATTTGCTGCTTAAATTAGGATTTTTAGGTTTCAAAGATAACCGAATAAGTTTCTTTAAACCCTAAAATATCATCTCAAGAACAAAGAGTGCTCATGCAAGAGGTTGTTTCTATCACCCTATCCTTTTATGCTTCTTTTAGTGATGAATGTATGATTTACCATTGTTTTGTTTAAAGCATGATTATTTTTCTATTTGATTGTTGTAATCTCTTTCTTGAATGTCAATAATCTGCATGTGAACAACTCTTTTTCTTAAAATAAAAACGGCCCTACGTCTTCATTAGATGTAGATTTGACTTTTTCTTAAAATAAAAATGGATCTACATCTTCATTAGATGAAGATTTGACTTTTTCTTAAAAGAAAAAAAATCTGCATCATCATTAGATGGAGATCTGACTTTTTCGTAAAATAAAAACAAATCTACATCTTCATTAGATGCAGATTTGAATTTTTTTAAATTAAAAACTGATTTGTATCTTCCTTAGATACATATCTGATTTTTCTTTAACATATGTAGATTTTTGAAATAAAGAAAAAGATAAAACATGATTGTGTTTGTGTTTGTTTTATTTGATTCATGTTGCGTAAATTTAAATTATGAGTGAAACTCTCTTCTTAAAAAATATTTTTCGTTCTTTTACAATATAAAAAATAGACTTTTTTTTTTTTGGTTACCAAAAAAATCACTTTTCATCATCACAAAACAGATCTGATTTTTTACAAAGCTAAAATCACTTTTTTCTACATACCACAAAACAGATTTGGTATTTTGACAAATCAAAGTCAAATTTTTTTTTTGTTACCAAATAAAACAGATCTAATTCTTTTCAAAAGAAGTGACTTCATTCATAATAAATTTATGTGATTTAATTTTTATTTCAGATGTTCAACATATCATTCATAACATGCATAAATTGGTACATTGGTCATGAGAGTCTAGAATACCAGACTCTGTCTAGCCGGAATGCGTGCCTAATACCTCTACGTTCTATAACATAGCTTCTGAATTGAGTGTCTTCGGATAGGTAGACCTAGGCTTTATCTTTGTTTTTATTTTGGGTAGATTGTAATTAGGAAAAAAAGCCATGTAATTATTTGATAGTTTGTAACTAGGACCCAAATTCATGTAATTTTCAATTTATCAAACATGCTTTCTTTTTTATTCAATCAATGAGAGTGAAACAATTCAGTCATGTATTTTATATATATTTTTTCTTATTTTTTTGTAAAAAAAAAAAAAAGTGGCAACTCCACACCACTTACCTAAAAAGAGAGGTGCCCTAAAAAGCACTCCAAAAATCTCTCTTTTTTTTAAGGCAACTCAATCCCGAGGTCTCTCATAATGTGGATCATTCGCCACTTCTCTGTCTCCTATCTCGAGTCTGATCACTTCCCCATCATGTGTGCCATTGAAACGACGACCGTTAGACAAAGTGAGGCCCAGCTTCGAACAAAGTGACCACAGACTGAGACGATGACTCCTCCGGCTTCTTTCACTCCATATTCATCTGCCCAGTCTTCTTCTGCGAGTGGTGTGACCCTCGAGGAGGTTATGGCGTAGCTTCAGCGCATGGATGCTCGCCTTGACACTCTGAGTGATAAGTTATGTCAGGTGAACACACGTGTCGGTTGTATTGCATGATGGCAGGCTCGCCTTGGTGGCTTCGTCGAGTCTCCCTCTCCTTCTCCAGAGGCTTCTAAGGATGAGGACGACGATGGTGACTCTAATGGTGATGCAAGTGAGGATGAGGCTTCTAGCTCTTCTAGTGACGATGAGATGACTGCTTCTCAGTGACTTACCCTTTGTCATTCATGACAAAAAGTGGTAGTAGTTTTGGGTATTCGAGTAGTCATGTACTTAGGGGGAGAGTTAGTATAGGAGATATTTTTGATAGGGAGAGTGTTTTTGTTTATGAGGGATGTAGTGAGGACTTTTGTATCTTTTCTTTTCTTTCTATTTTAGATACATTGTTCTAATATTGTGATATCAAACCTTGTATTCACACATTGATATATATATATATATATATATATAAATTGAGTTTGTTATTATATCCTTTCACTTATCTCTTCATATGTTGTTTCTTTTCTCTCTTTATGCATATGCTTCTTATTTATTGTATGCAATCTTTTATTTTTGTTTCACACTATGATGCCATGATGAGTTTTGTTTAAAATGTTTTAGAAATACAAGTTATCAAAATCTTTCTTGCCATGAATTCTCTTCTTACAAAATTTTTTAAGAGTTTGTGTTAGGATAGATTTTATTGTATTCAACAAATGAGTATGAGTTGAGTGATTTATAACTTCTCTCATATGTTCATTTTGTTGTTGTGGTTTTGTCACGGATTACCAAAGGGGAGATTGTTAGGACAAATATAAATCATGATAAGAGCATATGTCATTTAGAAATGGCTAATTCTTTGACAAAACATACTTTACTTGTAAATTTGGTAGATCTAGGATAGTTTAAGTCTTTAAGAAATATGTTGTTCATGTCAAGAGTTAAAGCCATTCAAATCCATTCAAGAAACAAGTGAAGGAGTGCTTTTTATTAAAGCTCGATAGCCAGCTCGATAGATGGTATCTATCGAGGTTTAAAAGGCAGTTTTTGCCCGATGCTTAACAGCTGTTCAACAGATACCCTATCTATTGAGATTTATGAAAATCAGTTTTTTAGCTTTGATTTCACGCATATCCATGTGTATGTGTTTAGGTATTGGAATTGATGCATCAATAGGTTAGTCACGTACTAGGAGTCGTGCATTAAGAAGGAGAGATTGTCACTATAGAACAAGTCCAATTGTGTATTGGGATAAGAGTTCAATTGTAGGTTGGTATAAGGTACTGGGATTCCTTGTAACCGCTTGTTGTGTTAATAATAAATTCTCGGGAGTGGTGACCTTAAAATCACCAAGTGGGGTTTTTGTCTTGGAGGTTTTCCCCATTTGTAAACAAATCACCGTGTCAATTTTATTTTCTGCTGCATTTAACTTAGTTGGTGATTTTTTTGTGTTACCACACATATTGCATGTTAATTGAATTCATTAATTAACTTGGCTAATTAATTGGTTAATTTATCACAAGGGAACAATACATTCTTGGCCTATCACCATGGTTTTTTCCTTCTCTGTTCTTTATTTCTTTTGGGTATCCTTATATTGAGTCTTTTTATCTTTTTGGTGTTTAAATTTCTCTCACGGGTAGGGTTCGAGGCGGGTTTTTTTATGCCCGAACCCGACTTGCAGGCCTGCCCCCATTACTTGAACCCACCCTGTTTAACAAAATTTTTTTAAACCCCCAAACCCACTGCGTCAGGCCCTTTTCCCATTATGCTTGGCCTAAAATCATAAATACAAATAGAGAAATCAAAAACACAAATTTTAGATTTATGAATTTTCCTTTCAAAATCACAAACACAAACACAAGTCCTAACACAAACATAAAAACTGACACAGAAATCCTAATAAAAACATAAATCCTAACACAAACTCAAATATAGAAATCCTAATACAAACAAAAATCCTAACACGAACACAAACACAGAAATCCTAATACAAACACAAAAAATTTTAGATTTATGATTTTCCCTTTCAAAATCACAAACACAAATACAGGTCCTAAATTACAAGTTCTAGGTTTTAATAAAATTACAACTTTAATTTGTTATATCCCTAAATTTTAGAGTCTAAAATATATGTTTCTCCTTTAAAACTTTCATTAAACATTAGACATTTCTCCTCTTAATACCTGCCTTTGTAAATATCCCAAAATGCTTAATTTATACTTTATTCAAATAATTTTAGGTGCCAAATGCTATTGTCTTTGTGTTAGGGTCAATCCAACTGATCATATATGCAATCTATGACAAGATGGCCATTTCAAAAAATCATGGGAGATGATGGAAGAAGAGGGCTCTGCTCATTTTGTGAAAGGAGTTGAGATGGGAGCAGTTGAGGACAATGAAGAGGCTAATATGAAAAGTCGAAACATCCACAAAGGAAGCAGCCTCCCAAAACCATCTGTAAATCGTCAATATAGCTTCCAAAGGATCTTGAAGACACTTTCTTTGAATCCATATGAAAGACACTCTAATTGGCCCTATGAAGAAGAGGTTGGAAAGGGAGGAAAGAATCACAAATGATTATGAGGTTTTTGTTTTGTTGAAAACTTGAAATCATGTGTTGCTTAGCCTTGTATTTAAAGATTTTAACATTGAAAAAGAAAAGGGAAAATAAAAAACTTTTAGTGTGGGATATGGTAATGACTAATGACATAATTAGTTTCTAAACTCTACGTTTCAACAACTATTGACTAAACTAGTAGATGGTTAGTTGGTTACCACAGTTCACACATAAATAATTCCTGTCTAGTATAACACTATTATTAGAAGATAATCTTTGAGAAGGGTTAATGGTTTTTTGCCTCTCAAAAGTGAGATGGTATCTCATGAGGGCACCTTCTCATAGCATGTGGGTGGGTTATGGGACCCACATGTGTGGAATTCATGTATGCTGTGAGAGGTAGGTTAGATAAGATCGCCTTATGAAATACTAGCCTCTAAGCATGCGTTCTTCTATTTTTCAAGTAAGGGTTAATTTAGAGCATTTATTATAATTTGAGATTACTACATTTTTCAATTACAAAAAAAAACCTAGAGTGTGATGAAAAATTATTTCACGACACATAATACTCATCATAACCTTAGTTTTTTTTTTTTTTTTTTTTTTTTTTTTTGAAAAATGTAGTAATCCCGAATTATAATAAATGCTCTAAATTAATCCGTACCTAAAAAATAGAAGAGCCTTTGAGCATGCACTATCTTTCTCTACATTGACATACAACTAACATGCCAATAACTATAGATTTTCTCAAAATAATGAGATTCCAAGAAATGAAGAATGTCTAAAGATACAAAACTATGATCTCACCACTAACTTCTTGCATAGCCCTATGCTTAACTGGCATATTGCTTGCTTAGTTACGGATATGTGTAAGTCGATGACTTTGTCTAGCCTCATGATTAGGTGGTATAAGTGATGGGTTTGTTGATGTTGAATTAGAATGCGCAACATCTTCTTCATTTAAATTTGCTGGGCTTCCCACTAAATGTGTTCACCACCCAAAGTTTGTTGTCTTTTTCATGAGTAATTTGCACAGCGTCTTACCAGTTGAATATTTCTGCTTTCATTATCTTCTTGTTTACTTCTCAGGCGATCATAATATCTCCATTGTTCTCAACGAAGTTCTGTGTCATTGGAATTCACCATTGCTGTATTTTTCAAATTAATTTCTACATAAAATTAAATTAAATTTATAGTGGTCATTGCACATACATATACAATAAGCAATAAATCTTTCCTTGTCATAGATAGCGTGTATTAAAATCTTAAAATATTGAACTAATTTTGAACGAATTAATCACATGAAAGAATTGTAATAAAATGTGCAATTGTAATAAATTTTTAGTAAAATATGAGAGATAAGTTATACTTCTTAAATTTTTTTTTTCTTGAGGAACTACTTTTTAAAATTATTAAATTATTATTTTAGGGAGAAGCTTTGAGAATATATTTAAATTTAGTTATTGAATTGTTAGATCGATGTGACAAAATATAATTTAGAAAAATGTTTATTTTATTTCCTAAAGTCATTTCTAGTTAATTAGATTAAATTGTTGTACTCATTTTGAAAGCTCGGATTTGTGTGAAAATACAAGAGCTTGTTCAGACCCCCAAATAAAAATTACAACTAAATTGCTTTTACTCTACCTTAAACTAAGTGCGCAATAGGAGTAAATGAACGCAAATAACCGATACAACAACCTTAAGATAAGCTTAAAGAGTAGGGAAGAAAGATGCAAACACAAGATAACACCGTGATGTGTTATCGAAGAGGAAACTGAAGAACTCGGCGAAAACCTCTCCGCCACCCTCCAAGCTATAAATCGATCCACTAGAGAATAAGTTGAAGTACACGAATAACAAAAGACCCTCCAAGCCTAGTTTACCCACTGTACTTGAGCCCTCCAAGTTCTTACTACCAACTGGTTTCTTGGAACCTTGTCTTCTCTAGCTTTCCCAGATCTCGTAATTTAGCCCGATTGCATCCGCCAAGGGATGACTCCTTCCAATAGCAGCACCAAAATCACACTTGACACTCAGATTGGGTGTGGTAAGTGTTTGGACTATCAAACTTTCACGTATTTAGAGATGAAGAGGTAGGAGAAGAGGAAAACCACAAAGAAATGTGTAGATGATTGTGGGTATAACAATCTCTAACTCTCAAGTGTATTTTCTAAGGTTTTCTCTTTGAAAAACACTCCTTACAATATGTGGGTAATGAGGATATATATAGTGTAGGTAAAGACTTGGTAAAACAAAACATGACAAATTAGCCAAATAGAATATTTCGCGAGAAAACCTTACTCGCGAGACACTCGCGAGAACTCCAGGCTAGCATGACTCTTCACATTCTAGTCATATGCTCTACATGTGACTCTTTCGTGGTATAGCTTCTTGCAAGGCACTCGCGAAATCCACTTCTTCATCATTTTAAGCTTGAGTCTTCACACTCTATCACACTCATCCCTTTCAATTAAAAACCCACATAAATACAGGGAAATGATTGAAGAAATTGCAATCAAATTTAGTACGAAATTAAAGATAGCATAAAATAGTTGTAAATTACAACTTTACTATCTCCCCCTTTGGCTATTCTGTGACAAAACCCCTAAATAGACTTTAGACTTAAAATTGAGTTTGGGAGCATAGGCAAAACTTACTCACACCTAATTCTAGAAGTTGTGAAGCACTTGCACCATATACACTTATATCCTGAAACACTTGCACATACAACAAATTTACATTAAGCGCATGACAAGTAGAACGCAAGCTACGTATAGGAACACGTAAAATGCGATCAAAATATAATACAAGATATAAGCTATGAAGCATAACTTGATCAAACATGAACAGTCATTAAGGAATGACTACAATGAACATTTAATTAGTAAATAATCATTCATACATGCAATTCAATTAAGAGCAACGCTAAAATCAATTGCATGTCTAACAAGCATGATGCATTAAAGAAACTAAAGCTAGAAGTGATAGAAAGCAATAAGCATTAAAACAGTTACAAAAACCAAATACGCAAAAGTACTAAAGAAATTACTAAGATTTAAACTAAAGTACTTGAAAGCTTTAAAAGAAAGCAATGTAAATATCCATAAGTTATAAAAACTTAAAGTAAACAAAATACTAATAAACTAGAAACTAGATAAACCAATGAACCAATGCTCCCCCTCAAGCTATGCTACTCCCACTCAAACTACTCACCCTTTTTGATTGGAACGGTCAAAGAGACTAGAATTGTTCGGATTTAGACTTTGAATCCTCCTGCTGCTGTTGGTCCTTAATCATGTCATCAATTTGAGGCAAGAGTGCAGTGATCTGGCCTTGGATGTAGGTAAATTGAGTCGAGAAATGTTGCATGTGGGATTCTAGCATGCCATACATTTGCTCAACCCTTTGAATGAGATGATAAAGGCAATCGGGTGCCCGTGCACGCACTTGAGAAAAGGGTTGTGTAGTGTCCTCCAGAGCTGATGTGAAATGCTTAATTTCTTCTTTTGTGTCTCCACCTTCTTCATCAACATTTTCTCTTGGGATTTGGGAAACACCAACATATGGTTTGAGGATATGGGCTTTGCTTCGGTTTACGATTCGAGTATTGATTGGATGATACCTTTGCATCATGGGAAGACCACTGGGAATCTTAACCCTTGGCCTTGTGATAAGAGCCATAAGTATGCTTGGAAATGGTAAGATCATCCTCAAATTCCTCTTTGTGATGCGTTTGGTGAAGAGGAAGTAGATGTGACTACAAATGTCAATCTCCTTGTGTGTGAAGAGATCAAACATAAATATGGCCCTTGTTCCTGACAAGGTAGTCAAATTCTTCACCAGGTAGAGGTTAAAGATCATGATATAGGCCAATGTTCTCATCTCCGGGGTGAATGGAATGGTGTGCATTGCCCTCTTGCTGATTTCACCACCAAGGATTTCCACAATTTCTCCAAGCTTTTCTCTTCTCTAATCATACTAGAGGGATGTGTACGGAGTCATTGGGTGAACCTCCAATATGTCTTGGATGGACTCCCTTGTGACATGGAACTCTCTTCCTCGTAGCCAACAATTTATGCGATCCCCTTCCACAACGGCATTGGCATAGAATTCCCTTATGATTTCGGCATGGACATTTCCAGTTAGGTTCAGCGGCTTTGTCCACGTCCTTTCTTTGAACACTTTAGGAATGAAAGTGTGACTGTGTTCTAGGGACTCAAATCTACAGTCCCTTCCAAAATGATCGAGGCCCCCTTGTAGTAGTCATTATAGGCCATGTCCGTATCAACATCTTAGAATGCATCCAAAGAAGTGCGAGTATTCTTTGAGGACTTCTTTATGGTTGATTTCTTAAGAGGAGGCATCTACAAAATAGTCACAAGCGCAAAGGAACAAGGACAAACAAAAACAAGGAAACAAAATTGATTAGTTCCAAGTTAGTCCATAAACCAAAAGTCCTACAACGAACATAAAAACATAAAATCTAATATCACAAGACCATTTTTTAAGTGCTAAGCGTATAACAACACTTATCTAGCATGATTGAAGTGCAAAACATGTCAAGTGATCAAGTGTATGCATCAAGTGTGCATATGTGATGCATGATCAAGGCATGACCAAGCACACTTGGGTCAAAGTGTGTAAAACAAACAACCAATGTTTAAAACATGTTAAGAATGTAAAAGCATGATAATCCCTAAAGTTTGGTACTCATCGGAGTCCAAAACAACAACAAAATGTCATTTGAGCATTTCATCAAACACATAGTATGCATACAAACCACTATAATGTAAAACAATGTATGAACTTGATGAAATCTTGCCTAAATACATGTTAAAAATGCCACTTGGGGTGAACACAAACACAACCAAACAAAATGGGACCCAGCCCAAACAAGAAAAAAAAAAAGATTTTATAGAAAAATAAGTTTTTCCCAAACCTTTCAAAAATAAACCCAACCCTAGAAATACTAGAATCTAAGACTAAATCTAAGGATTCAAAAGAAAAAGGATGTTGTAGCATACCTTAGATAAGTCCTAGAAATGATTGATCTTGAGTTTTGGTTAAGTTTTAAGGAGAAAATGTGTTTTGGGTTGAGAGAGGCACAAAGGAGGCAAAATGAGAATGTTTAAAAAAATGTCATTGTTTGCCTTTAAAAACTATAGAATCACACTTTTTGCGGGTAAGCATCTCACTAAGTTACTTACAAAAATGCCACTGAAGCACATACCAAGTTTCATAGGTAGAGTTCTCTTGTGAGACAGTCGCGAAACTCTCTGTATGAATTTCAATGTATTCTGAATTTTGCCACCTTGAATTTTGCAGGAAGAGGTTACTCAAGACCTACTCGCAAAAATGCCTTTGAAAGAGTTTTTGTTAAAAACAAGAAATAAACACTTTGGACAAAAACTCTAACACTCAAAAGTATAAAAACACTTTCAAAAACAAATAAAACACTCAAAAATCTTTTTGGGTTTGATCAACAAGCATTTAAGTATATACATCACATTTGAACACGTACAATCACACAAATGGAACAAGTATTCATTGAAACATTAGATTTGTGTGTTGTGTGTTTGGATCCAGTATGAACTAGTCTATAGTCTAGTATGAAGTTTCAATGATCAATTCAAGTGATCTATCTCACTTGTAGAAATGAACATATATGACCCCTCACTAATGTGATTACAATTGATCGAAAGCTTTTCATTTAGCTTCCATTTTTCATAATTTTGATTAAAAAAAATCATATTTTTGAGAAGCGATGCCATAAACTTTTTTATAGAACTTTGACGAATTAGCCTTTGGCTTTGGCACAATACCTTTCAATACAACTCGCTTTCCCTTTTTCCTAGTTAAATACTAGTATGTGCGACGGCTTTTGCAGCTTAATATCTCTTTTCGAAAGTTGATAATGGTTAAGCTATAAGCAATAATATAAAAGTAAATGTGAGGAGATATATATTTGCACAAGTCTACACATATTTCAAGATCAAACAAGACCACTGAATAATCATTCATGACAAGCTTGAAGATCTATTTACAACAATCAAAACGTAGATTTATAGATGTCGCTCACACTTAGAAAATGTGAATACATAACAAGCTAAGCTCGTAAATGCACTACGCCATTAATACAGAGATACTAAGCCAAACTCACATGTGATATACATAGCACCAGCGATCAAATTTTTTGAGATTTTTCACTTTTTATGGGTTTTTGAATTTTTCAACACACTTAAAAATAGAACAAGCAAAGTAAGATCGACAAAAACAACAAACAAAAACTTGAAAAAGAAACACGCTTTAAACTAGAAGCAATGCCACAAGAAGATTGCATATGTCATAATGCATGAACTTATATCCCAAAAACATTGGAAGTATTAATGCATGGGCATAGAGAGTGATCATGCATGAGTACCCTTCCTCACCCACATTGTACTAGTGTTTTGGGTGAGATCCTTAGATGGAGGAGTACAACCGACATAACTTTCAAACCTCGAGGTGAAGGTAGCAAGGCATAATGAAATGTTCTTCAACATCTCCATAATATCTCCAATGAGTTGTCCCTCATTTTCTCCTTTAGCTTGTGCTCCCTTTGGCATCCTTCTTGAATTTTCTTGTCCATGCATAGAATCAGCCCTCTTGAGTGCTTAAAGCAATTTGGCCTTGTGTGCCCTTGCATGCCACAATGATGATAAAAGTGCTTCACTTGAGGTCCCCTTTGATTTTTGGGTAATGACTTCCCTTTATCCTTTGGTTTTGCACCAATGGTTCTCTTTGCAATAGCAGGGGTCTCAATCTCGGGCTTCTCCACTTTGGGTTTCTTTATATTTTTGGCTGATATGAACTCCACTTCCTTCTTGGGTTTGCTACTTAAGCTTCCTTCACTGATATAGCCTAGACCAGACATGTCATGTGAAGATTTTTGACAAGAAGACATGCTGTCAAGTTTCTTGGTGGAAATGCACTCCACTTTGACATTAGCTTGAATAATTTCAAGTTTAAGAAAATTGATTTTTGAATAGGCTTCCATCAATTCTCCTTTTAGCCCTTCAACTTCACACCTTGCCTCCTTAAGTTGCATTAGTTTGCATTTATGCTCTTCTTAAATTTTCTTCATCTTCTTGACAGCATTGTTTGCAACCTTGACATATTTTCCATAATCTTCTAGTAGTGCATCATATACTTCTCTAAGGTACTTCTCACCTTCATTAAGGCACACATCCTCATCTTTCGAACCTTCAACTTCCTCTCCTTTCGAATGCACTCCAAGCTCATCAACTAAGTTGCTTAATTCTTCACTACAGTCAACTGCGGTGATTGCCATGAAGGCTGAATAGTTTCCCACACTATCACACTCTCCTTCCGCATCAGAATTTGAGCTTTCGAAATCACTAAGGGTAGCAAAACACTTTACCTTTTCCTCTAAAATAGTTTGGGCATTCCTTCTTGAGATGTCCATGTCCGTTGCATTCATAGGACACGAGTCCTTGAGTGAATGTAGAATCCTTTCCATCTTTCTTCTTGAACTCCCTTTTGCCATTCTTAGAGGATGAGAACTTTCCATTGCCAAATGACTTCCCATTGCTCTTCATTTTGAGAAATTTTCGAAAATTCTTCAGAAGAAATGCCACCTCCTTCTCTACATCGTCTTCATTGGAGGAATCACCCACTCTCTCATTTATAGTTTTGAGTGCAAGTGATTTGCTAGACTTGTGAGAAGGTAGTCTGAGCTCATATGTTTGGAGAGATCCAATAAGTTCTTGCATCTTTATTTCATCCAAATCTTTACTTTCCTCATTAGTTATGACCTTAGCCCAAAAGCTTTCGGGTAAGGATCTCAAAATCTTTCTCACCATCTTAGCATCTTCAATCTTCTCTTCAAGATTGAGCTTGGCAATCACTATCTTGTTAAGTCTCACATAGAAGGAATCAAATGACTCATCATCGCTCATCTTAACTTCCTCAAACCGAGTAGTAAGCATTTGAAGCTTGGTGTTCTTGACCTTCTTGGTACCTTCATAGGTTGTCTCAAGTATGGTCCATGCCTCCTTAGCGGTCTGCAAATGCGAAATCCTGTGGAACTCATTAGTAGAAAAACCACAGAAAATAGCAGTAATTGTTTTGCTATTGGCGTTTACCAAAGCAAGAGCAGTCTTATCCCATTCAGATTTGGTAGTAGTGGGTCTTACATACCTATTCTCAACGGAATCTCATACCGTCTCATCAGTAGCACAAAGAAAAGCACACATACATACTTTCAAAAAAGCATAAATTGCTCCCATCAAAGAATGGAGGAGCATTAAGAGATTGGAATCTATCCATCTCACTTGGGGTCTGGATCACACAAGGATAATGAAATCCGATAAGTGTACCCACTTTGATACCAATTGAAAGTTTGGATTTGTGTGAAAAAATAAGAGCTTGTTCAAACCCTCAAACAAAAATTACGGTTAGATTGCTTTTACTCTAACTTAAACTAAAAGAATAGAAGTAAATGAGCGCAAATAAACGATATAACTACCCTAAGCCATATTCATGCAATATTAACAATAAAAGATAAGCTTAAAGAGTAGGGAAGAGAATTGCAAACACAAGATAACACCACGATGCGTTATCAAAGTGGAAACTGAAGAAATCGGCAAAAAACCTCTCCATTGCTCTCCAAGCGATAAATCGATTCACTAGAGAATAAGTTGGAGTACACGAATCACAAAAGACCCTCCAAGCCTACTCTACCCAATGTACTTGAGCCCTCTAAGCTCCTGCTACCAACTGGCTTCTTGAAACCTTGTCTTCTCCAGCTTTCTCGGATCCTACAATTGAGCCCGATTGCATCCACTAATGAATGACTCCTTCCAATGCTTTCCAGCAGCACCAAAATGACACTTGACACTCAGATTAGGTGCAGTAAGTGTTTGGACTATGAACCTGTTACGGATTTAGAGATGGAGAGGTAGGAGTAGAGAAAAACCATAAGGAAATGTGTAGATGATTGTGGGTATAACAATCTCTAACTCTCAAGTGTATTTTCTAAGGTTTTCTCTCCAAAAAGAACTCCTTAAAATATATGGGTAATAAGGGCATATATAGTGTGGGTAAAGACTTGGTAAAACAAAACATAACAAATTAGCCAAACAGAATGTTTTGCGAGTATTTCACGAGAAGGCCTTACTCGCGAGACACTCGTGAAAACTCTAGGCTAGCATGACTCTACGCATTCTAGTCATGTGCTCTACACGTGGCTCTTTCGCAGAATAGCTTCTCGCAAGACACTTGCGAAATCCACTTCTTCATCATTTTAAGCTTGAGTTTTCATACTTTCTCACTCTCATCCCTTACAATTAAAAACCCACATAAATACAGGGAAATGATTAAAGAAATTACAATCAAATTTGGCATGGAATTAAAGCCAACATAAAATAGTTGTAAATTACAACTTTACACATTTGACACACTTTAAAACAAAATCATGCCTTTTTGGAAGGCCATTTTCAAGTTCTAGTTAGCCAGTGAATTTGCTTATCCACTGGAGCTAATACTAACATTTAGCTACTTATTACACATCCATGACAAAAGTAAAAAGAGATTATACTTAAAATTTAGCAACTAACATTTTTTTTTCTTTTACGGTAAAAGACTCAATTTTTTTTAGTTTTAACCTTTTTTTTTTTTTTTTGTTAAGGAAAGGCTCCCGATGTGCATCCATGTTTTTTTTTTTTTTCCTTTCCTTTTTAGAGGTGGTGTTGTTCTTATATTTATGATAGTTATCAAATTTTATTTAATCCTAAAATTTAGCCATGTACTGCACATTCATAACAAAAATTTAAAAAGAGCTTATATTTAGAATTTAGCAACTACCATTTTTTTCTTTTATGGTAAAAGACTCAATTTTTTTTTTTGCTAAGAAGAGGCTATAGATGTGCATCCATGTTTTTTTTTTCCCCCTTTTTAGTGGTGTTGTTGTTCTATTTTTTATGACAGTTATCAAATCGTAATTTTTATCCAAAAAAAAGTTACCGCTATTTTGAAATAAAAATAAAACTATCCCATGTTCTATCCAAAATAACCCTAGCCAACCACCCTTTTTTTTTTCTCTTCAAATTCAAAGTTTAAAACACCTTATCCTTATCCCACGGTGATAGGCCATAAACACGTTGACCCCTGGGGATGAATTTAGTTGATTATTAGCCAAGTTATTAATTAATCAAATTATCATGTAAATTGCATGGTAGCACAAACAAATCACCAATAAACTAAAGTATGCAGCGAAAAATAAATTGACACGGTGATTTGTTTACGAATGGGGAAAACCTACACGGCAAAAACCCCACCGAGTGATTTTAAGCTCACCACTCCCGAAACTCCACTATTATCAAAACAAGCGGTTACAAGTACAGGAATCCCAAGTACCTTACCAACCTACAATTGAACCCTTACCCCAAATACGTGACTAACCAATTGCGTGGATCCTAGTACGCGACTTCAATCACCAACTAGAGAAGAAGAATGTTGGCTGCAAAGTTCTTCACTTCATTAACAATGAAGATCAAGAAGCACTTGGTTACAAAACCCTAAAGCGCAAAGACGCAGTAGCTTCTTTCAGAGAGAATAAGGCTTCGGTCACCTTTTGCATATGTTCTCCTTGTATTCTCTTATGTGACGGTCTAAAAAATAAGCCTTATATATGTCTAAGGTTGTGGGAAAAGAAACCCTACACAAATACATAAACATGCGCCAAAAATCAAATCTGAAAATCTGAAAATCTGAATTCCCGTAACCTCGATAACTAGGGTTGTGAGAAAAGAAACCCTACACAAATATATAAACATGGGCCAAAAATCATATTTGAAAATTTGAATTCCTGTAATCTCGATAGCTGCTCGATTGATTGAGGAGTTGTCGAGTTGTATTCATTAAATCTCGATAGATAGCTATCTGTCGAGCAACTGTTGAATAGCTATCCAGCAGGTGTCTAGCTATCTGTCCAGCTTTAGTGAACACATTTTCTTCACTTGTTTCTTGGTCCAATCTTCATGGCTTTAATACTAAACTTGAATAACATGTTCTTTGAAGTATTAAACACATCCTATATCTACCCAAATACAAGTAAAGTGCGTTTTGTCAAAAGATTAGCCAACTACATAAAATATGTCCTTAACACACAGTAACCTACATCAATGGTTCTATCCAAAACAAAAATCATCTGTACAATATGAAAAAGAATGCGAAAAAGAATATAACAAAACTAAAACAAAAAAAGAAACAAAAAAAAAAACCCTCATCTGTACATAATGTGAAAAATAAATATAAAAAAAAACCTTAATTATTTGGATATTTGATTTTGATAGAAAATAAAAAGCTAAATTTTATGGAAATTTAAAAGATTAACATGGAGAATTGGTGTGACCCCAATCCTTATTTAAAAGTTTATCAAAAAAGAAAAACTACACGTTCAAAAATTTCAGATTGAACTATTTTTTTAAAATCCCACATTCTATTAAAAAATACCTACCAAGCCACCCTTTTGTTTTTCAAATTCAAAGTTCAAAAATACCCTATCCTTATCCCATGACAACCTACATCAATAATTCTATCCAAAACAAATTCATCCGTACAAAATGAAAAAGAACAAGAAAAAGAAAATAACCAAAAAAAAAAAAAAATCCTCATCTATATAGAATTAAAAAAAAAAAAAAAAAAAAAGACGTGGAAAGGAAATATTAAATAAAACCTAATTTTTAGGATATCTAATTTTGAAAAAAAATTGTAAAGGCACAAAATCATGCTGGATCCAAGTTGCACTTTCAGACCAGCCCAATGAGTCCTAAACAATGAATTTATAGAGAGTGGGCTTCTAATCTAGGATTCTTAGCAGTAGATGACACAAGAATTGGTTTAAATTACAAAACACATGCGTACGTTTCATACATGGATGGAATCTAGTTTTATATATCAATGCCGAGGACAATCTTGTGTATTTCCTCCCAAGTTCACCCTCCCCCCCTGTGCTTTTTTCTCCACCTTTTATAAGCCTACCTCCCTTTTCCTCTCTTCCACGTGTAGTCCAGGTGTTCTTTTTTGGATACTTGTCCCATCATTCCTTCTTACTAAAGTCTCTAGCGGTGAGTGTAAGGTTGAATTTCAATGCTCAAGCGTCACTTCCTCATTAATGCGGCCAGGGAGGTAGGTATGGAGCTTTCAATGTGGTGGTAGCAGCTTTATCCTTGATATTTGTCTGTCACTTCCTTTTATCCCTTATTCTCGCATTCTCAGTTTCCGTATCCAAGGTTTCTAGTATGGATGCCCTACAACCGCCAGATCACTCGTCTTGTCCTCGGCAGCTTACTGCCGAGGACTTGGTTGTCCTCGGACGTTGTGTTTTGTGGAGCTCTGTTCATGCATGACACTTCTCTTTGTCATGTGACTTAGTAAGCAGCACTTATCATGTCCTCGGACCACTCATGATATTAGGTTAGGCTTTCCCTCTCGTGAGAGCCTTTGGGCCGACCCAACACGTATCTTGGGCCCATTGGCACTACAAAAATAAAAAGCAAAATTTTAGGGAAATTGAAAAGATTAACGTGGGGAATTGGCATGACCCCTATTCTTATTTAAAAGTTTATCAAAACAGAAAAACTACATGTTCAAAAATTTCTGATTAAACTATTTTTTTTTAAAATCCAACATTCTATCCAAAAAACACTACGTGGCCACCCTTTTTTTTTTTTTTTTTACAAATTCAAAGTTTGAAAGTACCTTATCCTTATCCCGTGGTAACCTACAACAAAATTTTATTCAAAACAAAAATCATTTGTACAGAATCAAAAACAACACGAAAAAGAATATGACAAAACAAAAAAAAAGACCCTTATTTGTACAGAATAAAAGAAAACATGAAAAAAAAATATAAAAGAAAACCTAATTTTTAGGATATCTGATTTTGAATGAAAATTAAAAGCTAAAAAATTCAATGATTAAATCCAATGATATCTGAACGGATAATTTTTAAAAATTCAATGACTGAAGTGTGTGTAAAGGCCTATCTCACTTATACATGATTATTTCGCAAAAAAGTATGTGTCTTACTTACTTTATTCAAAGTTTAGTTTAATCTTTGTATGATTAGGGTCAAGGGCTTATTGTATCTGCAACAATGTTGTATGTTGATATGAAACATATAGCATTTTCATTGTTGTTCAAAATTGTCTAATATTTCCTTCTTCTTCTTCTTCCCATAATAGATTTAAACAATGATTCACTAAAGAGGGGCACAACTAAGTAAAAGAAAACTAAGAGATTTTATTAATAGTTCAATTTATTATTGGGCTGTACCTCTCCATTGCTGCCTTTGGAGGGAGAAGCAATTTTTATTTGTAGATCATATTATATTTGAGAAGATGTCTAATAGAATGTCCTCTATATGTAGTGCATATGCAAGGAGAGAAATCATAGGAAATAAGGACAGCAACAATATTGAAACACATGAAAATTTTCCCTATTTTTTGGAAAATCATGGCCCTAATGGAAGCCTTAAAGTCTAAGAAATGGATTTTCATGGGCTATCAAAGTTGGAAAGTGCATAGGAAAACTACTGCCATATTGTTATCTTTGAGGGTTCTCCCTATCAAGCTCATGAGGCAAAATAGTATTTTAGTTATGACAATTAGCAAAGAGGTAGCCAATCCAACTCAGGAGCAAACTAGACCAAGATGGCAAGACAAGGTGGTGCTGAAGCACATTGAGAAAATATGGAAGAATAACCTATCAAGCTTTTTTGTGCCCCTTCCAATCTAATGGGGGGGAAAAAGGGAATTGGCAGAACAATCTTCTTTATTCTTTACTCTATGTTTTTTTTTTTTTGGGACTTAAGTTCCAGTTTCTTTTTCATCATGCAGTTTTCTTAGGCTTGATGAAAGTACAATATTAATGCATACGTGTTATTGAAGCTAATCTATAGCTTATATTGAAAGTAATCTGTAATTTACATGTTTTTATGTAGATTTGATCATTTTTTGGAGCTAGCCTTATGACACTTCTAGTTGTAGTTTACAAATGTGTGGTATTAATGGACAAATGTGTAAACCTCAAATTGATATGAAAGAAAAATTATAACACTAAATTCCTAAAAAAAGAAAAGAAAAGAAAAAAAGCTTCATCGCACGCATGAAGCGTGTGTGGTGATAAAAATCAGGAGAATCCACATTGATTCATCAACTTTTTCATAATAGCTTTTGTAAATTTTTTTCACTTTATGGAACTTTAAAAGATTTGCTCAGAGGTTTTTTTTTTTTTTTCTCTCTCTCTCTCTCTCTCTCTCTCTCTCCCTTTAAAGGTTAATACTGAATAATAGCATTATCTTTCAATTATCAAAACATTGATAATAGAATTAACAAAATTGCCAAAAAATTGATGATAATTATGGAAGGCTCTTCTATTTTTTGGTAAAGGTTAATAATTTAAATTTATTATAATTTGGGAATACTACACTTTTCAGTTACAAAATACCTAGGGTTGTGATGAGTGTTAAGCACTTAAGCGTTTGTGGATGAATTTTTTTTTTCATGCCCCTAGGTATTTTGTGATTGGAAAATTTAATAATCACAAATTATAATGGATTCAAATTATTAACATTTACCAAAAAATAGAAGAGCTTCTAATGAGTGTGCTAAAATATTTTGGATTAAACTATTTTTTTTTAAATGCCACATTCTATTCAAAAAACCCTACTCGTCCACCCTTTTTTTTTTCAAATTCAAAGTTTAAAAGAACCATATCCTTATCTCATAGTAACCTACATCAATAATTCTATCAAAAAAAAAAAAACAAATCATCTGTATAGAATGAAAGAGAAAACGGAGAAAAATATTACAAACCAAAAAAACCCTCATCTGTACAGAATTAAAAAAAAAAAAAAAAAACATGAAAAAGAAATATAAAATAAAACCTAATTTTAGGATATCTAATTTTGAAAGAAAATAAAAAAACTAAATTTGAGGGAGATTTAAAAGATTAATGTGGGGAATTGGTGTGATCCTATCCTTATTTAAAAATTTAACCCAAAAAAAAAAAAAAACTACATGTTCAAAATTTTCCAATTAAACTATTTTTTTTTTTTTTTTAAATCCCACATTCTATCCTAAAAACAATACCTAGCCACCCTTTTTTTTTTTTTTTTCCAAATTCAGTGTTTGAAAATACCTTATCCTTATCCCATGGTAACCTACATGAATAATTCTATTCAAAACAAAAATCATCCGTACAGAATGAAAAAAAACATGGAAAAGAATATGACAAAACAAAAAACCCTCATCTGTACAGAATAAAAAAAAATGTGAAAAAGAAATACAAAAGAAAACCTAATTTTTAGGATATCTTATTTTGAAAGAAAATAAAAAGCTAAATTTTAGGGAAATTTTAAAGATTAACCTGAAGAATTGGTGTGACCCCTATCCTTATTTTAAAAATTTATCAAAAAAGAAAAATTACACGTTTAAAAATTTTGGATTAAACTTTTTTTTTAAAAAAAAATCCCATATTCTATCCAAAAAACACTAACTGGACACTTTTTTTTTTTTTTTTTTTTTTTCTTTCAAATTCAATGTTTAAAAATAGTACACATTTGTGGATAACTACATGTTTAAAAATTTCGGATAAAACTAATTGTCTCCCACGTTCACTTAATGCATGATTTATACATGTGGGTTGCAATAACACTCCCCACGTTAAAAACTTCTCATTTAATTCTAAAATTTACCCATGTTCTACACATCCGTAACAAAAAGTGGAAACAACTTATATTTAAAATTTAGTAACTATTATCTTTTTTCTTTTACAGTAAAAGGATCAATTTTAATCCTAAAATGTATTGTTTTAATCCTAAAAGTTAGTCACTTACTACACATCCATAACAAAAGTTAAAATAGTTTAAATTTCAAATATATTTCTTTTACGGTAAATGGATCGATTTTAATTCTAAAATGTAGTGTTTAAATCCTAATAGTTAGCCTCTTATTGCACATGCATAACAAAAGTTAAAAAGAGTTTAAATTTCAAAGATATCAACTGTTAGGACATATGTGATTGGATGTTAGGAACATATGTCAATATTTTATATATTGGTTAATCCTTTGACAAAGTGCATTTTACTTTTATTTAGATAGATTTAGGATGTGTTTAATACTTCAAAGAACAAGAGTTCAAGTCCAAGTATTGAAGCCATGCAAATCTTTCCAAGAACCAAGTAATGAAGTACTAGATTTTAAAACTCAACAACTAGTATCTATCAAGGTTTAAAAGTTGCTGAAGTCCGTGGCTCGACAGCTAGCATGATAGATGGCTATCTATCGAGGTTTATGAACCTCACTTCTTTTGGATTGTTTTTCATTCAATCCGTGAGTATATGTTTGGGCTTTCTTTTTTCACAACCCTAAACATATATAAGGATTATTTTAAGGGCCGTATCAAGTTGCACAGCTAAGAGCACAATTGCACAAGAGCATAATTCCTCAAATGTAACTAGAAACCTAGTTTACCCTAGTTCTTGAAGAAGCTGCTATGTTTGTACACCGTAGGGTTTTGTGACTAAGCAACTTCATGATCTCCATCACGTGATGAACTGAAGAACTTTGTAGCCAACATCCTTCTCAAGTTTGTGCTCAAGTTACGTACTGGGATCCACACATCTTTTGGTTAGTCACGTATTGGAAGTCGTGCAATACAAGAAGAGATTGTCACTACAGAACAAGTTCAGTTGGGTATTAGGGTAAAAGTTCAACTGTAGGTTGGTATAAGGTACTGGGATTCCTTTACTTGTAACCGCTTGTTTTGATAATAGTAGATTTTCAGGAGTGGTGACCTTAAAATCACACGTTAGGGCTTTTGCTGTGTAGGTTTTTCTCATTCGTAAACAAATCACCGTGTCATTTAATTTTTGCTACATATTTAGTAAATTGGTAATTTATTTGTGCTGCCACGCTTATTGCATGTAATTGAACCTAATTAATTCACTTGGCTAATCAATTGGTCAATTCATCACAAGGGGTCAATACATTTTTGGCCTATCAAGTGATATTAGAGCAGACACACTCTAATTAGGGTTTAATCTTTACTGTGAGATCCATTGACCCTTGTTTGTCATGGATAGAGGACAGTTACTTATTGTACCTCTTTTATTTGATGGAACTAACTACGTATATTAGAAAGTACGCATGAGAGCTTTCTTGCAGTCCTTAGATGAAAATGTTTGGCAAGCTGTGGAAATAGGTTAGACTAAGCTGAAGGAAGCGCTGGCCGATTGGTATGATGCAAAGATCAACGTGGCTAATTTCAACAGCAAGCATTAACTGCCTTATTCAGTGCGGTCACAAATGAGGAGTTCAAGAAAATCTCCTCCATTGAAATTGCAAAGTAGGCGTGGACCATTCTCCAGACAACCTATAAAGGAACCAAGGTTGTTAAAGATTCGAAGCTTCAGAGGCTCACTACTAGCTTCGAAGAAATCAAGATGGAGGAGGATGAGTCATTTAATGAGTTTTATGTCAGGCTCAAGGACATAATGAACTCAACATTTAATCTTGGGGAAACCATTCTAGAACCCAAGATTGTGAGAAAAGTGCTCAGATCTCTGCCCGAGAGATTTCATGCCAAGATCACCGCTATTAAGGAATCAAAGGATATTGATAAAATTCCTTTGACAGAACTTGTTGGAAATCTACAGACCCATGAGTTGGGTTTGTCTAGGCTTGGGAAGTTAAGAAAGAGCAAGAGCATGGCACTGAAGGCCTAGAGCAGTGACACTGATGAGTCTTCCGTTGATGAAGATTCTAAAATGAAGTCCTACATTACCCAACAGTTCAAGAAGTTCATAAAGAATGCTAATGCAAAGAGCTTCGACAAGGACTGTAGGCAATCAAGTTCTTCACAGTCTAAGAGCCAAGAAAAAGGGAAGAATGATGCTAGGGATGGTGGTTAGTACACTATTCCTTCAGGGCCTAAATGTTTCGGTTGTCAAGGATACGATCATATGAAAAAAGAGTGCCCCACCTATCTTAAGTCTATTGGGAAAAGCAAGCCACTTCCTGCTACCTTGAGTGACACTGAACTTAAAAATGATTCTGAAAATGAGGATGATGGAATCTTGAATGCCTTCATCGCTAGTGTCAATCCTTCTAAAGGGATTGTAGTAGATGTGGATGAAGTAAAGAACTTGGTGGAGTCAAAATTTGAGAAAATGGATGAGCAAGATGACATCCATATTGCCTATGCAAAGTTATACAATGTCTCGGAAAAACATGAGAAGTTGTATAGGTTGGCCACCAAGAATCTTAGTGATGTGGAGCTTGAACGATAATAACTCCCTATAAAGTTTGATGAAGAAAATCAGACTATCGAAGTACTAAGGTTTGAGAACAATTTCTTGGCTGAGAAGACCAAGAAGCTTAAGGCGGAACTGTTCCAAGTGAGAGCTCAGTTGGAGAGGACCTCAAGTGCAAAGCTTGACGAGATGCTCAACATGCAAAAATCTGCCTCCGATCGAACCGATTTAGGGTATGATTTTTCTTCTCTAGTACTACTATTTTTGTTTCTTTTGCTAATAATATTGCTTCTGAGAATAATGATGTTAAAAATGTGATAGCTAGTAAGAACATAGACACAGATAAATCTATTTTAGGAGCACCCCCTAAGCTTGCTAAGAAAGAAACCAAAAATCCTAGGGCTAAGAAAAGTAATGATTAAAAGTCCAAAGAGAAGAAGTAGCATTTATGTCATCACTGTGGCACATGATAGGCCACAAACGCGTTGACCCCTTGTGATTAATTAACGGAGTTATTAATTAATCAAGTTAACATGCAAATTCACGTGGTAGCACAAACAAATCACAAGTATGCAGCGGAAAATAAAAGACACGGTGATTTGTTTACGAATGGGGAAAACTTGACGGCAAAAACCCCCACCAGGTGATTTAAGGGCACCACTCCCGAAACTCCACTATTATCACAACAAGCGATTACAAGTAAGGAATCCGAGTACCTTATCAACCTACAATTGAACCCTTACCCCAATACCCAATTGGACTTGTTTTGTAGTGACAGTTTCTCCTCCTGATGCACTGCTCCAAGTACGTGACTAACCAATTGCGCGGATCCTAGTACGTGACTTCAATTCACCAACTAGAGAGAGAGTTGTTGGCTGCAAAGTTCTTCAAATCATCCACACAATGAAGATCAAGAAGATGCTTGGTTACAAAATCTTACGGTGCACATTACGCAGCAACTTCTTCACAAGAGATAAACTAGGGCATAAACTTTGTCTTTGATCACAAATTGCATGAACAAGAGTTACTCAATGCTTGTGCAACTTGCATCGCTTTGACGGCCCTTAAAACAATCCTTTTATATGTCTAGGGTTAGGAGAAAAGAAGTCTTAAAGACACATTCAAGGATTGGAATTAAAACAGAATTGAAAATCTATTTTCTTTAAATCTCGACAGATATAGGTGTCAAGGATCTGTTGAGAAGCTATCAAGTCTCGGGGCTGAAACAGCTTCTAAAGCTCGATAGATGCATGTGTCGATACCAGGTGTCGAGCTTTAGTAACTTGCACTTTTCAGCTTGTTTCTTGAATAGACTTGATGACTTCAACACTTGATCTATTTCTTGAAGCGTTAAACATATCCTAAATCTACCCAATTACAAGTAAAGTGCGTTTTGTCAAAGGATAAGCCAATTACACAAAATAGTGACATATGTCAACAACTTGAACTACATATGTCCTAACAATCTCCCCCTTTCGCAATCCGTGACAAAACCACAACAAACAAATGAATATATGAGAGAAGTCATAAATCACTTAACTCATATTCATTTGTTAAATACAATAAAATCTATCCTAACACAAACTCTTGAAAAACTTTGCAAGATGAGAGTTTATGGCAAGTAGACTTTGACAACCTGTATTTCTGAAACACTTTTAAACAAAACTCATCAAGGCATCTTAATGTGAAGCAAAAATAATAGATTGCATACAAATAATAGAGCCTCGTGCTCGCTTTTTGCTTTCCCTCATTGAGGACCTTACCATATATTTCCCCTCTCACTTCATTCTATCCCTTATAGATGTTTATAAGGATACGATGACCCGTGATAAGCTCATTTTCCTTTCAGCTATCACACGGCTCCTTCTCCATTCCTTTGTCTCCTATCCTGAGTCTCCTAATTTCTCTTACATGTGTGCCATTGATGTCGCTATCGTTAAGCGGAGTTTTGCACAGCTTCACTCAAGGTGAACTCAGATTGAGATGGTTGCTCTTCTAGCTTCTACTGCTCCTTCGTCTTCAGCGGGTGAAGTGACTCTTGGGGCCATCATGGCACAACTTGTGCGCATGGATGCTCACCATAACACACTTAGTGATGAGTTGTGTTAGGTTAACATCCGTGTGGGTCATATTGCATGACGACAGGTTGTGATGGGTGGTTTCACAGTTGCTTCTTCTCCATCTCCACTAGCGTCCATGGATGAGAGTGATGATGGCTCTAGCAGTGATGAGAATGAGGATGCTGGCTCGCCTAGTGATGATGAGATGTCTACTTGATGTATTTACCCCTTTATCACCCGTGACAAAAAGAAGGAGTAGTTTGAGATGAGAGTAGTCATACTTATAGGGGAAGGGTTAGTTAGGAGATAGGGGGAGTGTTCTTGAGGGATGTAGTGAGGTTTTTGATCGATCTTATTCTTCTTTCTCGTTTAGATACATTGATCTTGTACATGGGTCTTGTGACCATTTTGACATACATTGTACTTATATTTGGTTTATATATTTTGATGTATGTTCTTTCACCTATCTCTACATCTGTTGTTTCTTTTCTCTCTTCATACACATATTTCTTATTTATTGTATGCAATTTTTTATTTTTGTTTCACACAAAGATGCCTTAATGAGTTTTGTTTAAATGTTCTAGAAATACACGTTGTCAAAGTCTTCTTTACCATGAACTCTCTTTTTGCAAAGTTTTTCAAGAGTTTGTGTTAGGATAGATTTTATTGTACTTAACAAGTGAGTATGAGTTAAGTGATTTATGACTTCTCTCATATATTCATTTTTTGTTGTGGTTTTGTCACAGATTGCCAAGGGGAGAGATTGTTAGGACATATGTAATTGGATGTTTGGAACATATGTCAACATTTTATGTATTGGTTAATCCTTTAACAAAACGCACTTTACTTGTATGTGGATAGATCTAAGATGTATTTAATATTTCAAGGAACAAGAGTTCAACTTCAAGTCCAAGAATTGAAGCCATGCAAGTCTATCCAAAAACCAAGTAACGAAGTGCTGGATTTAAAACTCGACAACTAGTATCTATAGAGGTTTAAAAGCTCCTGAAGCCCCTGGCTCGACAGCTAGTTATCTATCGAGGTTTATGAAACTCAGTTTTTCTGGATTGTTTTTCATCCAATCCGTGAGTATGTAATTGAGCTTTCTTTTCTCACAACTCTACACATATATAAGGATTATTTTAAGGGTCATATCCGGTTGTACAAAAGAATTTTTTTTACAAAAATTTCTTAGATAACAACCATTTCAGTTGAGGTTTAAATTGGGTAACCATTAACATGATACATCAAATATATAATAATACCTTCTAAAAAAAAAGTAGCGTAAATTACATTTTAAAAAAAAAGTAGAGTAAAAAAGGTATCTTCCTTTCTACACCTACCCCTAAACCCCATACAATCTCACTGCAAGCCTTCAAAATAGAACCCCAAAAATCCGTACTTTTTACATCTTCACTAACACAACAAAAAATCTCTCATCTCCTTTGCCAACCCGAAAATCCCAGCCACCATACAATCAGCAAAACAAAAAGGACCGTAACCAAAAACAAAACCCCAAAACAAGTGAAAAATCCCACCTTTTCCCATTTTCACCAACACAAAACAGCAGCCAAACCTCCCTACAAAACCCCAAAACAAAGCCAAAATCCCAGCGAGAAAGAACTCCAAGACAGAGATGATCCAATAGCACTTCCTTACCTTTTTCAAGACATTAATTGTTTTCTTATATCATCACGCATGCGAGATGAAGCTTTTTCAATTATGACTAAGTCTTTGGAATAAAAACCAGTGTATAATTTATGATATGCCTTCGGTCAGAGAAGAGTAATTCCTTAAAAAAAAAGAGTAATTCCTATAAATAAATAAACAAATAACCAAACCAAGTAGATTAATTACCTTAAAAAATAACGTAAAAAAAAAAAAAAAAAAACCCAAAAAGGAGTTTGTATTTAATTTTAGGCCAAAACAAAAAGAATGAACCCTTACCATTATCCTTTTTCAAGCAGCAAGTTCAAGTACAAACGCTGCTATTTGAAATCTCAAAGTTAATTACCGTAATAAGCCACTGTCAAACGCCTTTGAATCCCTAATCACATTCATCCACAAGTAAGTACTCCTTAAACTATGAATATTTGGCAGTCATGGCAGGTAAGAACTCAAAGAAAAGAAAGCAAAGAGGAATTTACAAAAAATTGAACGTGAAAAGTTGTTGAAGCCTCTGACTGTAAATGTCTTCAATCTAAAGAAAAAGAAAGGGGAATGTAGAGTTAAACTAAATGTCTTCAATTTGAAGAAGAATGAGAGATAGTAACTGGCAAAGTGTACATGAGTTTGTGGATCTTAAGGTGTATGGGTTTTAATTTACATATTTATCCCTGTTAATTGAAAACTTGTAAGTAGGTATGATGAGGGAATTTTAGGCATAAAAAAAAATGAGAAATCCAAATAGGGGAAGCCCCTTAAATGGTAGTATAAATACTTTTTCTAAAAAGTAAAGGTGAATTATGATGTTCCCACTAAACTACATTAAATAATTTTTTTAGAAGAGCAAAATCAATTAATTAAACTACAAAATCAAGTATGCACATAGTCATAATTCTTTGTTAAATTCAAAATATTTACAATAGAAAGCCTACCGTTTTTTTGAGATAGCCGATAGAATTTTAATAAAATGAAGTAAAGTCACATATACAACTTGAAAACAGGAACCTATGCAAGCTGAGCATGTTCCCTGATAATAGGATAAGAGAAAGTAATAAGAGAAGTCCCCCTAAACTCCCCTGTTTCTTGAAATGCATATTCAAGCTTATTTTATTTTTACAGTGGTCACTTACACAATTATGCTTCTTTGACCTATAGGCAATTGAAGCTATTAGTGTGATAGGGCAAGCAGGGTATGTGACCAGGGGTTCCCTGGAAGTGTGTCCCCAAGAACTATGCTAAGATGAATAAATGAGTTAAAAGTAGGAACCAACATTTAACTCATGTGAATAGGCTTGCAAAGGAGTGAAGTGACTCATGATATGAGGCACGAATGCTCTCACATGGATAAGTGAAGGAAAGCAAGCCTGTAAAGACTTAGGTGCTTCACTCTTTTATCAAACTATCAGTAAAATAAGGAGCTCAATTGCTCTCAATCCCCCTGAGGGGACTTAGGGGGGTAACAATCCATACTATGAGTTATGAGCTAGTAGTACACTATGAGTTATGAGCTAGCAATACTAGTCTAACAATAGCTGTAATAGGAATAGCAATGATAGAAATAGCTATAGGACTCTAATACCTTACTACAGTTCTCTCTTAGCCTTTTCATCTATTGAGAATAGGGCTTTCATGGAACTCTCTTTAAGGAGTACTACTACTACTACTATGGAGCTTCCTGTATTAACTTCCCCTTTATGGTAAGGTAAACCTTACCTCTTCTCCTTAAGCAGGGATGGATCGAGGTGGGGGCCTAAAGGGGCTTGGGCCTCCCTTGGGTCCAAAAAAAAAATAAAAAATTAATAGCTTAAATTTTTCAAAAAAAAAAAAAAAAAGACTTAGGCCCCCTTTAGTTTTTTCCTCAGGCCCTTCTCCCAAAATTCATGAGTTCCAAGCCTAGCCGGCTAGCCTAGGAGGCAAGAGCCCATGACTCATGTAAATCCCAAAAAAAAAAAAAAAAATCAGCAGTAAACCTAACAGAGAAAGTGAAAGCCGAAGGGAAAAAAAGAAGAAGAAAGGAAACAGAATAGAGAGATAGCGAGGTTGAGGCAAGACAAAGATAAAGAGGTGCGAGAGTCTAAGACTAAGAGATAGTGAGCCACTGAGCCTAAACGCCGGCACAACGGCACAACGCCATCATCATCATCAGTCATCATGCCGATGCGACGTGATGCGAGACTTTCACCCAGTATCACAGTACGGCAGGACCCACCCATGACACCGGCGCGCCATCATCACGCAAGCCCTCAACTGTCATTGCCACCAGTTGCTTGAGGCTTGAGCCTTCACAGGTACTTAAATCTATGATCCTTTCCTTCAAGAATCAAATCCTAATAAAATGTTTGTGAATCAATTGTTTTAACAATCTATGCTTGTGTAGTGTTTGTGTTTAGACTGATGATGAGTGAGAATGATGAACTGATTACTGATGTTAGTGATTGTGAATTAAATCTGTACTGCAGCCTGTGGTTTTTTTTCTTTTTCTTTTTTTTTGGGCTTTTTGGCTTTGTGGCTTTCTGTCACTCTTTTTTTGTGACTCTCTCTCTTGTATTATATAGATAAAAGAGATAGAGAGAGAGAGAGAGTAGAGTTTGTAGAGAATAGAGATTACTCAAATAAGGATTAGAGAATATTTGTTTGTGGCACAACCACCAGTCAACAAAGCACAAACTTTGTGCTTTGTTGATTGGTAGTTGGGCATAATAGGGATGAGAGACAGACAAAAAATAAATAAATAAATAAAGCTAAGAAAAGTTTTTGTTAGTAGTGTTGTGTAGAATAAATTTAAAGTGTCAGTAGTGCCGTAGTGGGATCGGGTTAGTGGGTCAATGTCAAAAAAATGGAGAAAACACAAAGACAAAGATAAATAAAGGCAGACCAAAGACAAAAAGAAAAAAACAAATCATATTATAGAAAATTGTCACACAAATTTAAGAAAATTATCACACAAATTTAATATATATGATTCTTATTTTATTTGTAGATCATGAAAAAATCAACTACAATGCTTGATTTTTTCAAAAGAAAAGATTCAAATTCTTCCGAAGTCAATGTGGGATTACCAACAACTAATGTTGCTATTCCAATTCTAGAAAATGTGGATGTTCCAATTCTAGAAAATATGCATTCCCCAATTCCGGAAAATGTTGATGTTCAAATCTCTCAAATACAATTTCAAAGAGTTGATCTTGATTCTTTGCATTATGATCCCGGAATACGTAAACAAATATGGGAATATCATGTTAATCAACATGATGAAATTCGGCAGGCTTACATTACAAAAGGTTCGCACCAACCTCCTCTAAAGACAAACAAAAAAAATGGAAAGCACAATCGTAACTTTCAAGCTCCTTGGTTTGAATATAATAAAACATGGCTTGAATATTCTCCTACGACAGATGTAGCTTATCATCTACCCTGCTTCGTCTTTCATTATCCAATGGGGTTGTGGGACAAAATACATTCATTGTTGGTGGATTTAGAATTTGGAAAAAAGTTGGGGTCAAAGATTGTTATTTTCAAGGTCATAGGAAAAATTCTAACTCAGCTCATAGAGTTAATGAGCAAATGTGTAAGGATTTGATGAACCAATCGCAGCATTTACAAAGGGTAATTAATCATTTCACTATTGAACAAATTGCAAATAATCATTTGCAACTGAAGGCCTCAATTTTTATTGTTCGATATCTTGCTTTTCAAGCTCTAGCTTTTAGAGGTTGAGATGAAAGTTTTAGTTCATTAAATCATGGGAACTTTCTTGAATCATTGGGTATTGTGACTTTTTGGAATGAGAAGGTTGCTGAAATAATGGAAAAAGCTCCCAAAAATGCAAACTACACATCACCTAGGATTCAAAAGGAAATTCTATATGTTTTCTCAACCAAAGTGAAGAAGGCCATTTGGGAAGAAATTGGTGATGCAAAGTTTTGCATAATGGTTGATGAAGCTCGTGATGAGTCCATGAAAGAGCAAATGGCTGTGGTTTTTAGATATGTTGATGTTGAAGGCTTTGTGAAAGAACATTTTTCTGGGCTTATTCATGTTGTTGACACTACGACTTTGACTCTAAAGAGGGGGATATATTCTTTGTTATCTTAATATTGCTTAGATATACAAAATATTTGAGGGAAATGATATGATGGGGCAAGCAACATGCGAGGTATGTGGAATGAATTGCAAGTTTTGATTTTGAATGATTGTACATATGCTTACTATATCCATTGTTTTGCACATCGCTTACAATTGGCATTAGTAAAAGCATCAAAACAAGTTGTCACCATTAGTGAGTTTTTTCTTACATTGCTTTTTCTGATCAAAATTGTTAATCCAATGCTAATGAAATAGCACGTTTGATTGATCTTGAAGAGCTTGAGACCGGAAGTAGACTAAATCAAATTGGCACTTTACAATGACCTGTAGAAACACGTTGGAGTTCACATTTAGATTAGTTTCTAGCTTACTAAGGATGTTTACTTCAACTCTTGAAGTTTTGCAAAATATAATTGATGATGCAATTGATGAAGAACATCGGGCAGAAGCAAAGTCAGCTTATGATGGTTTAGCTTCATTTGAATTTTTTTCATCTTGCATCTTGAGAAGGAAACTATGGAGATCACTTATAAATTTGTCAAGCTTTGCAAAGCCAATCTCAAGACATTTTAAATGCCATGCATTTAGTTTCATCTACTAAAGCACTTATCCAAAAATTTAGAGATGATGGATGGGATGGCTTACTCACCACTTTGATATCATTTTGTGAGAAGCATTACATTGATGTCCCAAATATGAATGCTCGTTATGTTGCGAGGCGAGATAAAGCTCGTAATCAGCAAGACAACGTTACAATAGATTCTCAACTACAGGAACTAAATCATCGGTTTGATGAAGATGCAATGGAGTTACTTAGGCTTGGCTCAGCTTTAGAACCTCAAGAGGCATTAAAATCTTTCAAAAGTAGTGATCTTTGTTTGTTGGTAAAGAATTTCTATCCACAAGATTTCACAGATTATGACAAACAAGTGTTAGAGAAGGAGCTTTATCATTTTAAGTATAATGTAGTCCAAGATCTAGAGTTAAAAAATTGAAAATTTTATCTGAGTTGTCTCAATGGTTAGTAAGAACTAGAAATTTAGAACACTACAAACTTGTTTTTTAAATGGTGAGACTTGTGTTTACTCTTCTAGTTTCTACTGCTACTACAGAGCGAGCATTTTCAGCTATGAAAGTTGTCAAAACTAACCTTTGAAGCAAAATGGAAAATGATTTTTTGACGGACTCTTTGATGTTATACATTGAAAAGGATATAGCTTCAACATTTAGTTTGGATTCAATCATAGATGATTTTGAAGATTTAAAAGAGCGTCGAGTTCCCTTTTCATAAATGATTGTATTAAGAAATAATAGTGTTTTGTATCTTTTGTTTTTGTTGGTAAATGATTGTATCTTAATATATTAAGAAACAATGATTTTTGGGCATTTATCTTGGTTGATAGTTTTTTAATACTATATGGATATGTATTTGAATATTTTTATTTTTTTTTGCTTATCCCCCCCCCCCCCCCCCCCCCCCCGGGCACAAAAAAAAAAAAAAAACTTGAAATCCTAGTTCTATCCCTATCCTTAAGGAGTGAGGGCTGCTACCACTCTAATCTCACCACCAGTTAGGTATATGGAGCCTTTGAAAAGCCTGTGTTAAGCAAACAGCCATGTCACAAGGCTTTTAAGGAGAACCATATACCTAGTTTAACTATATGGAGCCAACCGTCCTAAGCACCAAACACGCCCAAAGTCTTAAGCAAGGAAATAGGAAGGTTCCTCCTTCCCCTACCTATGAAAAGGGCTACATGAATACTATAGCATCTTTGGACAACCATTGCCTTCTTGTCTTACAGTGTTAATACCAGATACCACCAAGTAAGATGTACGAGCTATCCTCGGCACCGTTCCTACAATAGCAGGGGAGTGAGGCACTGTAAGGTTCATGGTCACTCACGCAATTATGCTTCTTCGACCAATAGCCAGTTGAAGCTGTATAAAAATTAGTGTATTCTTGAGATTACCTACTCCCACTAAAATTTCAATAGATCCTCCCATTAAAACCAAACCCTATTGGTCCATGATAAATCAAAGCGCATCCACAAACCCAAAAACACTTTGAAGGAGTGGGGTAATGTATTTAGTCTCAAGAAAATCTAAATCTTAAAAATGATAGAAATATTTCAAAATTATTTAAAATGTCCATCCAAATATTATTCTCAAGGCCTTCAAATTAACATCATTGAAACCTTCAAACTGAACAAAATATTGTAAGTTAAACCTTAAAAACAAAAAAAAAAAATTTCAAAAATCCATAAAATAATCAAAATATCCTTCTAAATTGATAAAAATAAACAATGAGGGAATTTGTGGAGTCCAATAGTTTAGACTTCACAACAAGACAGCCTTGAAAGGAAAGGAGTAGGCAGATAATAATGGTAGGCGGGTTTATTGTTTTTGGAACTATTTCAAGAAATTTTTTTTTTCTTCCTTGTTTAATTTGTTTATAATTCCATATCCTACGAGCCTTTGAACGTGTAAAACTAAAAAGTCCTCTCTTTTTCTTTCTTTCCTTCTTCAAAGTACTCTATCATTTAGCCCTATAAATTGTTTTCGATAGCTGCAATTTCAAAAGAAATCATAAAACTTTTTCTATAATTAAATTTATCTCAAATTGTTACTAAAGTTTTTGCGGATACAATTACATAAATTTATGCCATATGGCTCTCAACAAATCTCATAATGTAAGGCATACCAAGTTACTAAAATATTTGCACACTAACATAAACAAACATATCTATTTCACATAATGAAGATAGATATAAAACAATTAAATTTTGATAAATTCGTGTTAAAAAGTTTTGCATTTTCATTTAAATCTCACTCATGACGTTTGTGCATTAATGTGTTAATCATTTAGTCTATCCATTTATCCATTCTGTTTTAAAAGACTTTATAAGACTAGTTTTCCCAGGTATTAAAGAGAGATGTGAATTTAACCTAAAATTACTCTTAAGAATGTTGACAACTTGATATTTGCTGAAAATAATTGCAAATTTGCAACTATTGGTCCACTCAAGCAATGCTATTTCTAGAAATTTTTAATCAATTTAAGTGAAGATGTGGATGAATAAAGAAGATGTAGCAATGTTCAATTTGGGTGCATTCATAAATGCATTTACATTATTTTTCTTGGTTGATTTTTAAGAATCGGTAGACCGGGTCACATACATATGACAATTACATTCATTTTGTTTTGTATAATTGATGAAGTGGTGCTAATCATTTATCACATTCAAATTACGGTTTTCAAGTAGCTTTTCGTAATGACAACTCTTATAAGTTTTTTTTTAGTGTATGACAATTGACAAAGTCAATGCTTAATAGTTGCATATTTCTCTAATATGATTTCTCATTTTCGTGCTAAACGTTGCACAACATACACATACATGCACTAAAAATAAACAATCCCCGACAACAAAACACCTCAAAGCACTCACAATTGCGTCCACCCATGGCGAAGAATTCACACTCTCTACTGCCAATATGAATCACAGCAAATTAAACCAACTCAAATTGCTAGCACCATATAAACCACTAAGTTAAATTGCAAACCAAATGAAATAAGCCATCTACACCAAGGAATTGGTTAGTAGGTTAATCAAAACAACTAATAAGTTGTACATGGTTAAATTTAAATTATGGTACAACTATATATTAGGTTATAAATAGAGCACTTGCGTTTCATACTTGCAATCAGTACTTGTTTGTTTGTTTAAGCTCTAGTTTGTGTTTTTGATTCCCCCACCCCCCCCTTCCCCCTCTCTTTGTATCCAAAAAAAAAAAAAAAAGAAAGGCTCTAGCTTTTTTTCTTCTGACTCAATGGCAATACATATTGTTTGGCTACCTCTCTTTTTAACTCTAGTCATTTCATGTGTCAATGTTCACTCTTACAAGCCCAATGTCACAGTTGCCATTGATGGCAATGGCAACTTCAACACCATTAACGAAGCCATATCAAAGATTCCAATAGGCCGTAACAGTCCATATGTTATTTTAATCAAACAAGGGACATATAATGAAGCGGTCTACATAGCTCAAAACATGTCTAATTTAGTTTTAATTGGAGAAGGCATGGAGAAGACTATTGTTCAATTTAACAAAACTGCAAAACAAGGTTATGGAACTTCAGGATCAGCCACAGTAGGTAAGGTTTTATTCTCATATCAGTCTTAAATTTTTTTTTTTTTTTTTTATTTAACTTTGCATGTAATGTTGTAAATATCTATTAAGGGATTGTTTTGTCGTTGTTGTTGTTGTTGTTGTTGTTGTTGTTGTTTTTGTTTTTGTTTTTGTTTTGTTTTTGTTTTTTTTTTTTTTTTTTTTTAACACATACTGATTATTTTGTTTATATTTCTTCATTTAGATATTAGCGCCAATGATGTGTTTGTTAAAGGTATTAGATTTGTGAACAATGCTGGACCTGATGGTGGCCAAGCTGTGGCTTTGAGAATAGCCGGTGACCGAATTGCAATTTACCAATGCTCCATACAAGGATACCAAGATACGTTGCTGACAGCATATGGTATTCATTTCTGCCGAGAATGTGAAGTTTATGGCACAGTAGATTTCATATTTGGGAATTCACGAGTTGTCTTACAGAATTGTGACATTTACGTGAGGAAGCGTACGGAAGGCACCGTGAATATGATCACAGCTCAAGGTCGTGGACAAGTGGAAGATACAGGAATAGTATTACACAATTGCTCCATTAAGGCTGACAAAGATCTTCAACCTTACCCTAAAATCAAAACATTTCTAGGCAGGCCGTGGTATAGTTATTCACAAACCATTGTCATGGAATGTTTCCTAGACAAATTGGTTGACCCTGAAGGATGGCTTCCGAACAATGACAAGAAAAGCTTATCCACTTTGCATCATGTGGAGTATGCGAATCGGGGCCCAGGAGCCAACACAACAAGAAGAGTTAAATGGCCCGGGTATCATATTGCCAAAAATTCTGAAGAGATTAAACATTTTACTGTTGAAAATTTTATTAATGGTACCCAATGGCTGCCAAGTATGGGAGTTCCTTTTGTTGGTGGTTTTATAAATTAGATATTGTATGCATTGACAAGGAAAATATCAATTAAAGAAATCATATATATATATATATATATATTTATTTATATTTATACGAGGATTCCCTTCTTTCAGCGGGACTTTTTTGTAGTTCAAAAATACCTCATTAATAAATGGTAATCTCATTTAAAAATGGGATCATAAATGTCTAAAACAAATTTCATTTTGAATTCAAAAGATAACTCCTAAAATTTAAATTTTTTTCCATTCACGTTCAAAAAAGAAATTACAATTACTGTTTATCTCTAAAGTTTATCATTTTTATTTTTTTGAAAAAAAAGTTATATATTTTTAAATTATAATAGATGTAAATTATTAACCTTTATCCAAAAAAAAAATAGAAGAGCCAATGAGCACACACGAGAGCGCATGCTTAGAGGCTAGTGTGTGTGTGTGTATATATATGAGTTGAGTTCAATCTATACTTGGTGTAACTCTAAGCAATGTTACACCATCCAATAACTTGTTATCGAATTTATATTTTGAAAATCTCATCGTTGAATTATAAGTTTTGTATGTTTTTAACATTCTTGGTCAATTTTCATATTAATTAGATTTTCTTTACTAATCCATCCATAAACTCGTTTTTTATGCATTATTTTAAACTATAAAAATTTGAATTTAAATAATTGATTGATGACATGGCTATTAATCTTTGATCACCATAAAAATTTGCAAATGTGGAGAATATACGAAGATAATGTAATCTAATAGTAGATTTGTCAAAATTTGCATCAAATTAAAAAATATTGAGTGGTGTAACATTATTTAAAGTTACGTCAGGTGTAACTTGAACCCAACCCTATATATCTAAAGAATTGGTCCTTCCTGGCTGGTTGCAACACTTTGACTCCATGCAGATTTTATTTCATTATTTTCAATCCTTGACTTCTATTGTTTTTATCCTGTAGGATATATTACTTTGTGAACTAACCAAATGCCATCTATTGCATGGAGAGTTGACTAAAAAATATATGAATAAATTAAAATAGTTTTAAAATAGGCGAAAATTTTTTATAAGGTTAATGGAGAATAATAAACTCCTAAACAAGCACTAATAAAAAATTGTTTACTAATTTTTTAAGTTGAACGCATTCATATATATATATATATATATATATATATATATATAAAGTCAAAATTGAGAGAAAATCTATTGAGATCCAAAATTAAAGTCTAATTTTGTGCCTTTTGTCGAATCAATTTTTTAATTTTGGTGCAACTACTTATCATTGATTGCAACAATCAAGAATTTTTTTTATTTTTTTATTATATGTGACACAACTTTCAATACAAAATACTTTTTTAAAAAATGAAAAGAATTCTATAGCATCTTGAGCTTTTAGTTTTAATTTTTTAAATTTATTTTAATTGAATATATATATATATATATATATATGAAAACAATTTTTTGAAGGAAATTGTAATACTAAATGTAAGGGCGTCAATTCGGGTTAACATGTCGAGTTTGTGTCGTGTCAAGGTAGGGGTATTCAACTAAATGGCTCAACCCTAACCCGACCCATTTAATAATCGTGTCATAATCCTTCAACCCTAACTGGACCTGTTAATAAGGCGGGTTGACCTGACCCAACCCATTTGACATGCTTATTAAACGAGTCGTGTTGGGTTGACATGAATATATCACAACCCATTTCAACATGTATAATATTAAATATAACATTCATATAAAAATAATTTTTTTTTACCTCCTAAAAAGCAGTGCATACACTTCAAGTCTTCAACCCACATTCAAAATAATATAATTCAACAAAAATATAACATTCATCTAGAAATAAGTGTCTAACACTCCAAAAGAAGTGTAACACTCCAAAAGAAGTGTAACACTTCAACCCAAATTCAAAATAACATAGTTTAACAAAAATAAAATAACATAGTTCAACAAAAATATAATATCCTTAGAACTGGCTGAAATTTTAAAAAAAAAAAATTATAAGAAGGTTTAAAGGTTTAGGGTTTGTAGGATTTAGAGATCTAGGATTTGTAAAATTTCAATTTCCAATTATATCCCTTGTAAATTTTTGTAATTACTCACTTTTCTTTTTAAATTTAAAATATATGTTTGGATATAAAAGGTATTTGACAAATCTAAAATAAATAAATATTTATTTATTATACGAGTTAAATGAGTTGTGTTAAGTGGGTCATTTCGGGTTGATACAAATAAATTTGCGTATCCAACATATCTATTGTGGCTTATGCGAGTTGACTCACTTATGACACGTTTCTTATCGTGTCGTTTTTGGGTCGACCCGTTTATGACCCAAACCCATTAAAGGCCAACCCCAACCCTAAAAAACCCGTGTCGGGTTCGTGTCGTGTTCACAAGTTGGATCGAACATTGACACCCCTAACTGAATATTGTTGCAATAATGTTTTGCTTTAAATGATTGTTTGGCAATAAGATATTGCTTCAACGGTTTCATTACAATAAATACGAAGTACAATTAATTGATAAAACATATTGCAATGAAATTTTTTATTGTAAAAAGTTATTGTTTTAAAGTTTCTTTTTTATTGCAATAAGTTATTACTAGCTGCAAAGGGATTCATGGTAAAAACATGTTTCTAAAATTATGCATGGGATGGGTGTAAAGTAGGGTTTTACCTATTGGAACAACATATTTAAGGCAATAAAGGAGTTTTGAATATTGTAAATATATATTTTAATGTGATATTAATAATTTTTAGTTACGGTTAGAAATTGCTTCTCTTTATTTGGAGGAAAATGTGTGTTTGTGATTTAATCTAGTAGGTAATTGGTTTTTCCATGAGTGACCATATGTTGCATATTGCATTCAGCATGAGCTTATTAGTTTCATCAATTTTCTAAGTCTAGTGAGAGGGGAAGTTATTGTATACTTCTAGAGTAATGCTCCCTCTTCTCACATGAAGAGTAGGTTCCACACATGTGTCCATGCTAACGTTAGTTTATAAATAGAGCAGTTACTCTTTATACTTGCAATCCTTCTTTGTATCCAAAGACAAGAAAAAAAAAGTTATAGCTTTTTTTCTTTTAACCACTTTTATTCGATGGCTATTCATATTTTTGTCCTAGCTTTCATTTTAACTCTATTCTTTCCATGTGTCAAAGTTCACTCTTATAAGCCCAATGTTACAATTGCCATTGATGCCAGTGGCAACTTCAGCACCATTAACGATGCCGTATCAAAGTTTTAATTGGTCGTCACAATCCATATGTTATTTTAATCAAACAATGGATACATGTTGAAATGGTCTACAGTGGTAAAAATAAGTCCAATTTAGTTTTAATTGGAGAAGGCATGGAGAAGACTATTGTTCAACTTAACAAAAGTGCGAAAAAATGTAATGAAATTTCAAGATCGGCTACAGTAGGTAAGGTTCTAAATTCATATAAGTCTTCAATTTTTTTTTTTTTTAATTTGATTTAATTATCTTTGCGTGCAACGTTATAAATATCAATTGAATAATTTTTTTTTTTTCATTTATTGACATGTTGTAAATATCAATAAAGTAATTTATTCATACACAAAAATATATTGCAATAATATATTGTTTCAATAATTTTCATTGCAATAAAAATGAAAACAAAATTTTGACGGAAATAGTAATACCAAATTTTGTTGCAATAAGCTAATAAGCTAATGTTTCAAATATTCTTTGGCAATAACATATTGTTTCAACATTTTCGCTACAATATATACAAAATATTACTGGTTGAAAAAACATATTGCAATGACATTTTTTGTTGAAAAATTATTGTTTTAAAGTTTTTCATTGTAATAAGTTATTACTGTAAGGGATTAATGGTAATAACATGTTTTTTGAAATTATGCCTGGAATGGGAGGGAAATATGGTTCTACTTATTGCAACAACATATTTTAAGACAATCAAGGAGTTTTGCATTTTTGGAAAGCATATATTAATGTGATATCAATAATTATTAGTTACAGTTAGTAATTGATTCTCTTTAATGGGAAGACAATGTGTGTTATCTATACAGATTAAGAGGATACAGAAAATTAGTTATCACTTTCACAAATTGTCAAAATAAGAAAAGAGGATAGAATTTTAATTCAACAAAATTAAAAAAAATAAAATACTACAGGAGAAAAACTCCCCAAACTTCCCACTAGATTAAAAAAAAAAATTCCCACTCCACTTAAAACAACCAATTACAACTTCCTCACAAAAGCTTCTCTTTTTCCTTTGTTCCTCTTCGTCCACTTTCCCACTTAAAGCCAGTTATTCTCCATGCTTACCCTCCCAAATTTGGAATGGTGACTATTTATATAGACTAGACCTTGAGCACGCGCTCACATGCATGCTTAGAAGCTCTTCTATTTTTTGGTAAAACTTAATAATTTAAATCTATTATAATTTGAGATTATTACATTTTCCAATTACAAAATACTTAGGAGTTTGACAAAAAAATATTTCATCCACAAATGTTTAACACTCATCACACTCCTAGGTATTTTGTAATTAAAAAATGTAATAATCTAAAATTATAATGGATTCAAATTATTAAACTTTACCAAAAAAATAGAAGAGCCTCTGAGCGCATGCACAAAGGCTAGTATTCCGTAATTATCATAATTTTTTTTGGCAATTTTGTTAATGCTATTATCAATGTTTTGATAATTGAAAGATAATGCTATAAGGGTAAAAAAAAAATAAATAAAAAAATAAAAAAAGGAAGCTATAATGAAAAAGTGAAAAAATTTACAAAAGCTATTATGAAAAAGTTGGTGAATCAATGTGGATTCTTCTAATTTTTATCATCACACGCTTTGTGCATGCGATGAAGCTTTTTTTCTTTCTTAGGGATTTAGTGTTATAATTTTTCTTTCATATCAATTTGAGGTTTACACATTTGTCCATGAATACGACACATTTGTGAACTTCTTATAGAGCTAGAAGTGTCATGAGGCTAGCTCCAAAAAATGAACAAATCTACATAGAAACATATAAATTATAGATTACTTTCAATATAAACTATAGATTAGCTTCAATAACATGTATGCATTAATATTGTACTTTCATCAAGCTAGAAAATTGCATGATGAAAAAGATATTGGAACCTCAGTCCCCAAAAAAAAAACATATAGATTAAAGAATAAAGAAGATTGTTCTGCCAATTCCTTCTATTCCCCCGTTAGATTGGAAGGGGCACAAAAAAGCTTGATAGTGAAAAAGGTTTGTTAAAACCTTGAGAGAGATAATGGAGAAACCCTCTACTTGAATTGTTGAGGAGGGTTCACTAACTTTTATATGATGCAAGCAGAATCTGTACAAGGAAATTGAATCTATACACGGCAAGTCTACTATATTAAATCCCAATAATTATGCTAAACTATATAGAGGTAGAATATGCTATAGTGTCATTGATTATGTCTTGCCATATTGATTTGGATCTGGTGCTAGCAATGGCTCCTTACAGCTAAAAATGAATTGTTTCCTTATTAGTCTTAACACCCTCCCACAAGCTAAATGTGGCTGGCGACACATTTAGCTTGGAACAGAAAAATAGATACTAAGGTCATGAGAGACTTTCGGTAAAAAGATCAGCAATCTGAAAAGCAGGGGGATCAAATTGAACACGAAGATGACCAGCATCAACCTTCTCACGCACAAAGCGATTATCAAGAGCAATTGAAATTTAAGCACTTGAACTATCTTGCTCTGGAAACATCTTCTCCTATGAATATAACATTATTTTAGCCATTTTTCCATTTCTATATTAATTTCACTGAAATTTTGTATAAATTTCAGTATTTATGCTTCTATTGTCTGGGATTATGGTGATTTATGACAACAAATCTTCATGTGAAGATACCACTATTTGAGCTCTACTACATGGAAAAAGAAGAAAGGTCATGTTCAGAAAACCATGTCCGCATGGCAATATCACAGACATGGTTCATCACCTAGCTTATGTTTTTCTGATCGGAAAATTAGAATAAAGTTCAACTATGATTTAGAGAAATGTTAAATACAATTAAAAGGCATACAACGTTTAGGATGAATGACATTTCAAAGTTTGAGTGCAGAGAATAATTTTAGTTGGCAGTAAGGACTATATGACTTGGAGATACTGATCTGATCTTCATAGAGAAATCACTCTTTGAGGTTTCAAAATGAAGTGAAATGTTGTATCTTGTTGTTTTATGCAAAATCCATTTTGTTGCATTGCTTCGTAAACTATCTTTTGCTAGCCTTATACATTTTTGTATATGATTTTCTCAACATTTTTCGGTTATACTGCAGTACTCACTTTTTGGTAAAATATTGACAATTGGAGCAATGATAGGTGCGATAGTGAGTGGCCAAATAGTTGATTACATAGGTAGAAGAGGTGTAAGTACTTCACCCTGGAATCATTGTTGGTGGTATTATTAAGGTTCAAACTCCACAGCTCACCAGTTTTTCAATTTGTTGGTTGTTTTGCAAGGCAGACAATGGGCTTTTCAGAGATATTTTGCCTGGCCGGGTGGCTAGCCATAGCATTCTCAAAGGTTTTAAATCCTATCTCTTTGTTTTTTGCTGTTCCAAACATCAATTTAATGTTACATGCATGGCAACCCCTACATTTTATCTGAAAAGATGTTTACATAAGGATAATGGAAATCATTGAGGCAGCATCACAATTTTGTTGTTGCTCTTACATAAAACTAAAGTTTAGATGATCATACATGATCAGAAACAACTATGTCGCAAAATTGTTTCAGGAATTAATTTTTTGTAAGTAGATATGTTATCTTAGCTTCATTTCAAAATGTCAAATGTTTGGTGCTTGTTGAAAGGGTGCTTGGTGGCTTGACCTTGGGAGACTTTCGGTAGGTTGTGGGATGAGACTCCTTTACTATGTGGTAAGTTGTTAGATTGCAATTTCAATGATTTATCTTTCCTGTAAACAGTAAAATTAATTGTGTTCCTAATAGCAATCAGGTACCTATATATATATAGCAGAAATAACACCTAAGATTCTTCGAGGAGGGTTTACACCTTTTCATCAGGTAAGGAAAAAGTCTCATGAATATGGAAACCGTGTAAGTCATTGCCCTGTTCACCTACTAATTGTCACTCATATAGTTGATGATTTGTTGTGGGGTATCGTTAACATATCTAATTGGAGCTTTTGTGAACTGGCGAACTTTGGCTCCGATTGGTACGCTTCCCTGCTCTTGTCCTGTATTCTTGTCATTTGAAGGTAGTTTCACAAGAAGGCTTCTTTTTTTCCTTTAATTCAGGAACTATACCATGTCTAGTACAACTTCTTGGTCTATTCTTCATTCCAGAATCTCCAAGATGGCTGGTGAGTTATTCAAAATTTTATTAGAAGATTTTCTTGGAAGGTGTTGGGAAGATAACACATTGGGAAGACTCCAAGTGAGGAGTTAATGTAACATATTGTGACACCACTTAACCCAAAAGCTTGAGACAATGGGTTTAGGCTCAATTATTTTATATTTAATCACTCACATTTGTCATTATTATCCAATGTGGGACTTTACTACTTCTAACTAAACAACTTACAACTAACAACACCACTCACATGTAAATATTCTAACAAAAGGCGCTCTTTGGATAATGCATTTGAAAACTAGAAAAAAAAAAAACAAAAACAAAGAGTTTAAGTTTTGCTAATCATTGCCTTTTCCATTATTCGTCTTTTTAGTCAAGTACATGTGATTTGACTAAGATTTCTAAATGCTATAAAGTGGCAAAGCAAATTCAAGCATTGACTGACATGCTCATATGATTTTTTTTAGGCAAAAATTGGTCAAAAGAAAGAAAGTGAAGCTGCTCTACAGCAACTTAGGGAGCATAATGTGGATATCACTCTAGAAGCTACTGAGATTAGAGTAAATTTTGGACTTCAAATGTCAATGAGAATATAACTCTTTGTTTCCTCTTTAACTAGAAAAATTGCATAATTCAACATAGTCTTCAATATTTTCCAACAATTTTGCTTAGAAACAAGTATTGACATGGTTTTTGAATCATTTTATAGGAGTACACAGAAACCCTTCAACAGCTTTTTGAAGCTAGAATTCTTGACTTATTTCAATGGAAATATGCTCATTCACTTATTGTAAGCTTTTGTATCGTAATCTTTGTAGCACATTTTTTAATTTTTTAGACAGGTTTGATCTTTTTGGCTAACATAAAAGTGGGTTAGGTTGGAGTTGGCCTGATGGTACTACAACAATTTGGAGGAGTCAATGGAATTGCATTTTATGCAAGTGCTATATTCATAACAGCAGGTAGAAAAAGGATTGTCTTTTTTCTTTCTCTTTTTTTTTTTTCCCCTTATTTAATGCTACTTATAGTTAACAAGAAATGGAAGTTGAATAGAGGAATACTTTGTCAATGACAGGGTTTTCGGGTAGTATTGGGACCATAGCAATGGTCATTGTTCAAGTTCTTGACTCTCTTTGCCGAATTCCAACATTTGCTTCTGCTTAATGCTTTTTAAGTGATTTACATGATTTTGTACAGATTCCAGTAACGACATTAGTGGTAATTTTGATGGATAAATCTGGAAGGTGGCCATTTCTATTGGAAAGAAGGTTTAGAAATCTCTACTGTGTAATGGAGTCGAATGAAAATAACTTTGAATCCCACTATATTCACAGGTTTCTGCCACAGGAACATGCTTAGGTTGCTTGCTTGGGGGATTGTCATTCTTCTTGCAGGTATTTTCTATAGAAAAACCTATTTTTCTTGAAAACTAGTTTAATCAGTTTTGTTGAATATTTCTTAATAGAATAAAGATTCAATTATGCAGGATCTTCAAACATGGACCAAGATAATGCCAATTTTAGCACTTGTTGGTGTAATGGTATTGCAATTATCCCAAGGACATTTTTTTTTTCTTATAAAACATCCAAAGAAAGAATAGTATGTGAAAAATGTTATTTTGCTTTTATCTCCAACTTTCTTCATTTTATTCATGGTCTTTGAGTACTTCTGAGTGTGGAAATCCTATTAAGTTTAAAAGCTCATAAAATGGATGTTGTTTAATACCATTACCATTGGTTGTATTTAACCAATTAGTAGCAATCTGGAAATAGTTTTTGCTGCTTTGAAAGCATGAGCATTTCAAAAGGTCTTACATAAAGTTGTGGATTTTTATGATCTGATTTTGGTCATCTATTACAGCTCTCAATCTATATTCATGGTGCAATTGGCTTAAGGGTCACAATTCCAACATTGTACACCAGTTGATGTTAACTATTGGTTTGAGCCAAATTCTTAGTGGTTTAAAGATTGGTTAAGTTGAATTTATCTGTTTGTTCTGCAATTAGGTGTACACAGGACCTTTGTCACAAGGCATGGGAGGAATTCCTTGGGTTATAATGTCAGAGGTAGATTTTCCTTATCATACTTGAAACACTATCTTTTATTATCAAAATAATTGCCATGAAGGGCTATGGTTGGCTGAAATAGAGTTGACTCTGTCTCAGATATTTCCTATAAACATGAAGGGTGTAGCTGGAAGCCTTGTTACATTTGTTAGCTGGCAAGGTTCTTGGATTGTATCATATGCTTTTAACTTTCTAAAATCTAATGGATTGGAGCTCAGCAAGTAATGCCAAGCTAGTATTATCTCTAAATATTGTTGTTATATTGGATGCAAACTGCAATATGATCACTTAAGCTTTTAATTTATGTTTACCTTTTGTCAGGAACATTCTTCACATTCTCAAACATATGTGGCTTAACTGTTTTGTTCGTAGCAAAGTTGGTACCCGAGACCAAGGGGTGAACACTTGAAGAAATTCAAGCATCATTGAATCCATTATTAGCAAAAAAAGTGAATTTTGCATGCTTGTACGACAGCACCAATCCGTGTTTGAATAAGCAAAATAATTTCTAAAACTTCAACTGCATAAAATTGTGGCACTGAGTGCTAGACTAATTGGTGACTGGTTGTCACAATAAGCAAAGTTTTTTCCAAAAGTCAAGATATGTTTGCAGCTTAGATCATCCAAGAACTATTTTCTAAAACTGTTGTGGTATTGATAACCATAGGTTGAAACTCTGCATTGCACTTGGAGAGAAACTACCTACTCACCACCTAATTTAGGCAATGTGACAGGTAAATCTTGAATTTTTAAACATTTAGAGACCATTTGGCTTGTGGAATCTTTCATTCCTTAAATCATATCCATGGAAATATAAAAAATCAAGTTTGGTTTGTTAGATTCACTAGTCGCGGACCCGCGCGTTGTGCGTGGTAATTTTTATAGTAAAATGAAATGCTTTGCTAAAATAGTCCTCATATTATTGGTAGGGTGTTCACGTTATCCACCGGTTATTTCAAATGATCTTTTACTACTTAAGTTGCATTATATATATATATATATATATATAAACAATATATTGTAGGATTCATGACAATAGAAGGTATTGTCTTGGAATTAGATGTGCAAAGGATACAACTATACTTGGCCTTGTAGTCAGTCCGGAGCTGATCAACCATCTTCCCAAGTCAGTAAAATTTAATTAACTTAAAATTAGATAGAAAGGATTTTATAAATTTGAAGTTAGTGTCATGCTAGGTGAAAACTTTAGAGGACTATAATTAAGTTGTTGCAAGTCTTTTTAAATAAATATTAATAATAATAAAAGATCTATTCGTTTAAAGATAGAGATTAGTATTATAAATATGATGAGGAAATTTTATAAATAGGTGTCCATATCATTCAACACCAAGACCTTTTATGTGATTTTTTTGCACCAGTCATGTTTTTCAATAGAAAATATCTAATCTCTAAACATATTACAATCTCATCTGACAGTTATCTAAAAATCTGAGCATCATGTGGTTCTAAAAAATTTGGAATTTTTACTGAATTATTTTACAATCTCATCTGATGGTTATCTCAAAATTTAAATATCATGTGGTTCTAAAGTATTTGGAAAAAATTTCATTTATAAGATTCCCCTATTTTCCCAACTTATCTAGGTTTTATATTCTTTTGTATCGTGGGAATGTAATTCAGTAAAATTTCATGTTGAAAGATAGACACCATATTGCTGACGTGACTCCATAATACCAACCAACCATCATTTACTAACCGTCATTATAGTAAAAGATCATTTGAAATAACTGGCATATAACATGAACACCCTACCAATAATATGAGGACTATTTTACCAAAGCATTTCATTTTAGAGAGACTTGAAAAAATATTCCAGCTTGTGTGAACTTGCAATTTAATAACTAATCTATTATAATTTGGTAGAAACCAAAAGATAATATAAAAATTATTTTAGCACACCAAAAAATAATATAATCTCACTTTTGTAATAGCCTTTTCATTAATTGAGAGTTGGACATACTTTAAGAAATAGTCCAGCTGTTGAACTTGCAATTTAATACATAATCCGTAATCAACTGGTAGAAAATATGAACCACCAACACAACCAAAAAAAATATATAAAAAATATTTGACCATAGCCTTTTTTTTTTATTTATAATTAAAAGTTACAAATACTTAAAGAAACAATCCAGCTTAAAAACATGTAAATTAACAGGTAACTTGTGAGCAACTGGTGTTCAAAATAGTAATCAAAACGATGACAGATGTTCACATCATTGAACACCAAGACCTTCTATGTGATATCTTTGCACCAGTCGTGGTTTTCAATAGAAAATATCTAATCTTTGAACATATTACAATCTTATTTGATGGTTATCTCAAAATCTGAACGTCATGTGGTTCCAAAGCATTTTGAATTTTTACTAAATTATTTTACAATCTTATCTAATGGTTATCTCAAAAATTGAACATCATGTGGTTCTAAAGTATTTGGAAAATTTTTTATTATAAAATTCCCCCATTTTCCAACTTGTCTAGGTTCTATATTTGTAGAAACCAAAAGATAATATAAAATTATTTTAGCACACCAAAAGATAACGTCATTAATTGAGAGTTGGACATATTTTATTAAACAATTCAGCTGTTGAACTTGCAATTTAATAGATAACCCGTAATCAACAAGTGGAAAATATGAATAACCTACACAACCAAAACAAAAGATAAAAATATCTTAGCATAGCCTTTTCACTTTATAGCTGTTCAACTTGCAATTTAATAGATATTCCGTAATCAACTGCTAGAAAATATGAACAACCAACACAACCAAATAAAAATTTAAAAAATATTTTAGCATAGCCTTTTCATTTTATTTATAATTAAAAGTTACAAATACTTGAAGAAACAATCCAGCTTAAACACGTGTAAATTAATAGGTAACTTGTGAGCAACTGATGATTAAAATAGGAATGAAAATGATGACATAAGTCCACATCATTCAACACCAAGACCTTTTACGTGATTTTTTTGCACTAGTCATGTTTTTCAATAGAAAATATCTAATCTCTAAACATAATACAATCTTATCTGACGGTCATCTCAAAATCTGAACATCATTTGATTCTAAAGAATTTGGAATTTTTACTAAATTATTTTACAATCTCATTTGACGGTTATCTCAAAATTTGAATATCATGTGGTTCTAAAGTATTTGGAAAAATTTTTATTTATAAAATTCCCCCAAGATAATCCATTATAATTTGGTAGAAACCAAAAGATAATATAAAAAATAGTTTTTACACCAAAAGATAATATAATCTCAATTCTATAATAGCCTTTTCATTAATTGAGATTTGGACAAAATTTACAAAACAATCCAGCCGTTGAACTTGTAATTTAATAGATAATCCGTAATCAACTAGTACAAAATATGAACAACCAACATGACCAAAAGAAAATATAAAAAATATTTTAGCATAGCCTTTTCATTTTATTTATAATGAAAAGTTACAAATACTTGAAGAAACAATCTAGCTTTTGAACTGAACACCCTACACAATCAAAAGATAATATAAAATTATTCAAGTATACCAAAAGATAATATAAAAATATTTTAGCATAGTCTTTTCATTTTATTTATAATTGAGTGTTGGACATACTTGAAGAAACATTCCAACTTTATTTACATTGGAATTTCCTGATGGAAATATAAATGTACGCAGCGGAAAAATAAATGGATCTACTTCATTCATAATTGATAACATGCACTATGAAAATTTCAGAATATTGGATCAAGAGAGTGTACCTTGGAGTGGTGAATTTCAAAATCGAAGATCAGAAGCACTTGAGAACACTTTCAATCTTCACTCCAATTCCACTGACGCTCAAGATGTGTGGTCTCTCAATCAGCTTTCCAAAAAGAAAATGTCATAATGTCTAACACCTTTTAGACACCTTTTCACAATAGTGTTCTATTGTTCTCTCTAGTTATCTATAGAAAATTCTGTATGGTTCTCCCTGTATAACTGATTATCTAATTGGACTAACTTTTTGGGCCTTTCCAATTGGACTTTAGTATGTGGCTTGGAGTGTGATCAAAAGGAACCAATAAGACACTAGCTCCAATGGGCCTTGGGCTTTTCTGTCAATTCTTGACAAGCCCAAAGTTACCATTAACTATATTTAATATCACTATATAAATATAGTTATACTCTAGGCCTTATTTATAAATTATATCCCAAGACTTTATTGTACATGCAACTCATTCATAAAATATTCGTAGTAATACAAAGTCATAAAAGTAGACTGTCATTTTGTAGATTACTACATCTTTATTCTTTGAGTACTTAGTTTAATCCTTTAAAGTTATTCATCGTATATTCATGAAATCCAATTTCATAAATATATACTTTAGTAACTTCTTACCAAAGTGATTAAGTCTAACTCTCTGAATAACTGAACCTATTAAATTTATCTCAAGGGAATATTTTATATCTCCGTTAAGAGACTATGAATTCCATCTTGAAAATGTATATTCTATCAACACTAAATGTGGCTGCTCAACATACTGAGGTTTTGACCGTTACTTTAGATCTCACTCCTAATATATCAAAGAAACCTACATTTCATGATCAGGTCCATTATCCTCTCAAGATTAAGAGTTCGTGTTAATATAAGTCGTGAGTTTATTATTCATTTGAAAGTCATTAGGAGAATGATAAATCTCACATCGGTCCAGTTCAATATGTTTTAACTCTTAAAATATATCAACATACCAATCAGAAATCCCCATTTTCGTGATCAAGACAAATCATTTTAGTTGATATGTTATAGTCTTTGCAGATGAAGTGCCCAATTTCATCACCGACTACGAACTATAATTCTGAGTTTACAAAGAACTTATGATTTATATCTTCTATGACTTTTCACATAAACCACATACTATGCATCTTATGGACTATATGATAATGTCTCATATTCATGTTGCCATTATTTTAGATAATAATAAAAAAAATTTATCAATTATAATATTATGTCATACATAATACCATACATAGCATCATACAATAGGATTTAAAGGCACAAATCCTAACATTTCCCAGCAAAGCAACTCATTCAACAATGTCCTTTTTTTTTTTTTTGGTTATTTTCTTTGGTTACACAAATTGTTCGGGCAACAGTGGAATTTTCCAACAAAGCAACTCATTATACAATACACTACAGGAAAGTAGAAGTAATATGTTCAGACTATGTGCAACTGTATCAAGCTCTGACCACTCGCATATTTGTTTTTTATCCAGATAGATTTCTACCTTTGCCTCCATAGTGGTAATAGCTCTGGATCTATCTATGACACTTGTGGACCAAGGAGGCATATGGCTGATGTTCTTCAATTATTTATTGTGTGTTACAAAAGAGAATCTGCAAAATCATATCCCAAAAGGCATATGGGATACTATGGAAGGTGATGATGTGGCTCTTGCATCACAGTTTGTGGCAAGAGACAATGGTTCGGATGAAAGTTTATAGGTATAAATGTTGTATTGGGAAATTTTCTTCAATTGCTACAATATTGCTTGATTTTGCACTACATGATTGCCACACTAGTTTTGGCTTATCCCTACCTAGAACTTCCCCACACGTTTAACCTAACCAAATTGAACCAAATCAACAAATTAAGCTACAACCCAACTCAAGTTAATAAAACCAACATACAGTTACTTAAAGCGGCTATATAGTTAACTTTTAACAATAAACCGTAATTCATTCCAAAAAAGCTACCTACCAAAGCAGGAAAATGGTGTGCAACAGATTTTTTACATGTACAAAATTACTTTAATGGCTTTGTAAGTACATTATCATAAAAGCAAATATCTTTAGAGACATGGTCCAGGCATTACAATCCAGTCATACATGCTAAGCACCCACCAAATATGGGAATCGATGGAATCCACATCAATGAATTTTCTATTGCCAGCAACCACCAAGCTCTTTAAACAACTTGGATATCCAACCAACGTTGTCACCTTCTAGAAAACTTCAATTAGTACCACCACATTGAAAACTTAGTTTTCATAATCAATGAAGTTGCTCATTAAATGAGACTGAAACTGTGAGGGTAAGGGTAATTCAAAACTTACAAACCAATGTTGAGTAAACTGCTTGTTTTCCTTGCAATTTCAAAAATAATTTGAATTATTTTTAACTGAGCTTCCTCTCCCTCCAATCACTTACAAACGATTCTTTTCAAGCATGCTATTCCGTCCTTCAAAGTTAGGTTTCCAAATAGTTTATGACTGGATGATAGTAAGCCTAGTCATTGCTTTTGAAGCACTTATTGCTTATTGTTTTTTTATCTCCAAGCCTAATGTTACATTGAATTGTGAAATTCCAAAAGAATTCAAAATATGAGCACCTGATGATGCAAAGATTTTTTTTTTTTTGAAAAGATTTTTTTTTTTATTTTTTTTTTCTCAATCAACAGATGCCAATTCTTAGGATAAAGCCATAAAATAATTGGCCACAAAGTCAACTATGTTGAACTTCATATTTGTGGATTAAAATTGTTTTCCAAACTGTCCTTCACAAATGTTAAATTTTCTCATATTCATTTTGTAGTTGTTTGTGACTTTTTTTATAACCAATTCTACTGCTTAATTTTACTTCACCTCAAGTGAGTCCGATTCTGTAACTTTAGATTTTTTCCGCTCCTCTCTAAAGGTAATGTAAGTTGTTGGGTATTCATATCTCCACAATGATTATAAATGATGATACAACATAACATATGATGAAAAAGAGAGATGCAAACTTATCAGTTGTCTAGGCATTCATTTTACTTGAGATTTCATCATATTCATAACATTGTGTTGTGATGGTCTTGGTTAGAATTATTGAGTTTGCTTTAGTGAAAATTGATAAGAACCATATTGAATCCCAGTTCATCATTTAAATCCAAATCTTTTTTTTTTTTTTTTTTCCAGAGGGGGGAGCAACTGAAACATGGCGTAGATTTTAGCCCCTCTACACAATGGCAGATGAGAATTACAAGGAACTCTATGAGTTCAAGTCCCATGATAACAAAGATGTGGAGTTCTCTATTGTTGAAACAGAATAAGAAATGGTCATCTAAAAGCTCTGCTAAGTTTCAAGTTTTTTCTGTGAAGTTCGAAAACGGTACTATCAATAGAATGGAAGATCTACTAAATTTAGACCTCACTCCATTTACTGACAAGATTATTACTGAGTACATTTGGCACATGTTCTTTTTGAAACGACATGTATTGAGCAACATAAACAGCTCCTATTTTTTAAATGACATTCAGACAATCTCACAAACACATCAATGGCATGCCAAGGATTATGCAGTAAAATTATGCAAAATTATGCAGAAAGCTTACCGCAAAAATTGAAACACCAAAAATAATTTGCTTTGATTCTAAAATCCAATCCATGTTATACAATCATGATATTGAAGTACAATCTAATATCAATTGTTGGAAGTGGATATCACTCTAAATGATGTAGTATACAATGTCAAAATAAAATAGTTTTTTTGGCTGCCAAGGATTATGCAGTTAAATTATGCAAAAAACTTACTGCAAAAATTGAGACGTGCCACCAACACTTTATACTTCAAAGTCTTACATACATTACAAAAATGAGACTTGAGATATTTCCAAATAAACCCAGGTAAAATAAAATAGTTTTTTTGGCTGTAAAATTATAGCACTATTGAGCAACATAAACAGGTCCTTTTATTTTTGAAATGACATTCAGGCAATCTCACAAACACATCAATGGCATGCCAATGATGCTCTTCTAATATAAACACAAACACAAAAAAATGAAAAAAAAAAAAAGGGTCTCATATTAATATAAACAAAGCATAAAAGTTTTGCTCCCAAAGAAACGAATTGAGATGTAGAGATAAACAGAGCATAAAAGTTTTGCACCCCAAAAAACGAATATTGCAATACCTAAAGGCTTCAACGTTTCCCCCCCCCCCCCCCCTCCCTTTAAGCCTCCCTCCACATTACAATATTCAAACTCTTTGTATCCTGAAGTTTCTATTTGGTCACGCAAAACCCTATAAAGCCTTCCACCTTTTTTTTTTCTTTTTTTTTTTTTTAAGTTGAACTGAAAAGGCTTTGGGTTGGGCTTGATAGTGGAACTAAATAAATAAGAGGGGGGGGGCTGGATTAATTATTCAAATTTATTATAGGGTGAGAGTGGAAGTAAATAAATGAGTAGTGGACTGCATTTATAGGGCTAGGATTTATACGGTTGAAAATTGTAAAAACCATTTTAAAATTGAAGGAAAAATTATATTTTAAAAAAAATGACGTGGCAATTGATGTGGTGTAACGTGAGAGTAGCAGCATTAAACGCTACACTTCAGCTTTTAATAATATATAGATATAGATTCCTATCAAATTTGTGAGAATATAACATTTATGTTTCCAGTTAAATCATAATTTTGCGTGAAGAGTGTTATAGATTAATTGACACCAACTAGTGTTTCTAACACTAGGTATTTTCAAAACTTTAATTTTTTTAAGTGGCATAACATTCCTTAGAGTTACAATAGGTGTTGATAAACTAGAATATAATGGACTAACTTATATTTTATGCTTATTAGAGGTACCGGATATTAATTGCAACGTTTGACATGATTAAGTCACACTAAAGATAATATTCAAGTTTGGAATCATCAATACGTTTGACATGATTAAGTCACACTAAATATAACATTTAAGTTTGGAATCATCAATTTTTAAAAATAATTGAGTAGAATTAGTGCAAAGATAAAGAAGTGAAAGTTACACAAGACATAGCATTCAAGTTTGGAATAATCAATTTTTTAAAATGATCGAGTAGAATCAAAGTAAAGATAAAGAAGTTCATTTCTTTATAGTATTTTTGTCTTTATTCTTTTTCTTTTTTCAATCTTCTTTCATTTTCTCTTTTACGCCAATCTAATGTTTGTGTTTTTCTGTTTTTGACCTCAATTTTTAAGTTTTTCAAAAACAAAGAAAATGGAAAGAGGAAACACACACATAAAGGAAAATAATCTATTAAAATTTTGTAGCAAAAGTGTTAAATGTACTAGAACCCAAGTTATATATTTATTACAGTTACTAATCTACTTATCTAAGAGAAATCAATTATACATTAATTAATATAAAAGATAACAAAATAAATTCAATTAGTTAAGTCATATGAATGAAGCTAGGGACACAATATATTCACAATAGGTGGTAAACTGATAATAGTTGGTAAATAAATGATGTCTTTGATGGCCCAGATTAGAACCACTAACAATTTGTCATCTATATTTTAATTTGGTTATACATATAATTAAAAATATATAATACAATATATCACGCTTCTTTTGGGTGTTGACTAAATGACATAATTAGGATTGATCTATCATCATCAAATTACTATCTTATTGGTGTGCATATCAACTAGGACTTCTTGATGTTTTCAAAGAATATATCTAAGGAACAAAAAGATAGAGTTTCATGTGTGCGTGTATAACCTAGATAGAGATGCATAAAGAAATATAATAATGAATGAGAAATAAATTGATTGTATGGACATGTTTACAAAAACATAAAGAGGAAATGTTAGTATGAAGTCTAGATATGATAAAGAGAAGATGATGATAATAATAATAATAATAATAATAATAATAATAATAATAATAATAATAATAATAATAATAATAATAATAATAATAATAATAATAAAGGATAAGAGAAAATGAGAACGATAAGTATAAACATCCAAACAAGTAAGCATCAAATTCCTTGCCCAATTTCTTCTCATGTACTTTCTTTTGTATTGGAGAATGCTTTTATGTGCCAAAGGCATAATAAGCCTATATATAGAAGAAGTCATGGATGACCTCCACATGAAAATATATTTGACAAAATGGATATTGAGACTAACTTGGAAGCTTTCCTAGGTGTGTTTTGAAGTCAATATTGGATTATTCTTGTAGTAAGTAATGATGGTTGTTTTTGCAAATTTATTTATATGCATGTGTGTTTTTCTATTACATTTCATAAATAATATGCTAATTTGATTGCTTAAATTTTGTTGTATTGATGTTAAATAAAGTAAAAATTTTGGCTTATTTAGTACTTGAATTGATATTTTATTTTAGTGAGATATATATTATTGCTAAATGGGTTTGGTTCATGCTACATTTGACTCTACTTTCATAAAAATTACATCAATTAGTTAACTTTTTTTAATTACTATTTTCTTGAATTCACATTCTTATTAATATATCTATTATAGGTTAATCACATATTATAGATTAATCACATGCAAGAATTCACAACAATCAATTGCGATCTATTGTTGTTGCAATCTACTATTAATTCTATATGGTTATTGGTTTAATATATTTAATAATTCCAAAAACTGTAAGATCTCTTTATAAATTAATGAGTTTTTAATGCCTAATTGCTTCAACATTTAGAAAGAATGATAGGTCATAATAATATTTGGTAAACCTCATAATTTGGAAAGAAATTTATTCCAGTTGTGAGTTAAGCATAATTTTTTTTAATATTCCAAAAGTTACAATCCTTTTGTGATGTAAAGAATAACTTATACACAGTGCATATTAAATGTTTATTTTTATCTTTTATTAATAATCTTAGTTGAAAATTTTTTTCATAATTTTTTTAATACTCATTTTAAAGAACTTTTATCTATTTCAATATTTAAAACTTTCAACAATGTCTTCCACACTTTACATTGGTTCAGAACTTTTAGATGGACCACCCACATTCTCAGGCCCAAATTCACCCTAATAAACGAGTTGTAAACTCAAAATAGATAGTGTTCTAGAATTGAGATCCTCACACCTCAAATCTCACAAGCTGACATTAAATATTGACAATTTGACAATCCCTGCCTTCAATTTGCACTCAAGTGATTCTTCAACAACTTTATTCACAAGACCAAAATCAAACACTTAATGTGCCTATTTCACTCACGCCTACAAAACTCCATCCAATTCCAAGCCCAAACACTTCAGCTCCAAATATATCCAAATGTCTCCTATCTTTCTTAAAATACCAGAATCCTCACACCTCTAATCTCACAAGCTGACATTAAAAATTGGATTTCCAAATCAAATTTGAGCAAGCCCAGCCAATGAGAGCATTAGCGTCTAAGTTTAGTGGAGAAGTGCGAGATTGTCTATTTGGTATTGGTCTTTACTCTTTATACAAAACTTTACAAATTGTTCCATGTGACTTGATGATAATTAGTGAGAAAACAAATGCAACCAGCCTTTAATCAAGCATCTCATGTGCTTCTCTCTCTTTCTCAGTTTGTTTTACACTGTCATTATTTTCTAACCAAATTTGATGTTGTCCAGACAATGGAGCTTCAACATTGGCGGCATTTTCAGCATCCGTTGGTCTTTAATGAAAATGAGAGAAGTGGACATCTTTGTTGGGGGTGCAAGGAACCAATATTTGGTCCTAGCTACAATTGTGGGTGCAACAAACACAGAGGGTACGTTCATCATAAATCATGTGCAAAACTACCCCTTGGGTTGCACCATCCCTCACACCCAAATCATCCTCTTATTCTCTTTGATAGATTAATATATCGTGACAATGACAACATAGAAGAATATATCAGATTTAGCAAATGCGACGTTCACAGAGAAAAGAGTCATGAATACAGTTATTGTTGTTACTGTTGCAACTTCAACATTCACATTAGATGTTCTTCTTTATCACTCACCATCCAAACTGAAGTCCATGACCACCAATTGACTCGCATTTGGAATCTGTTGAAGTTCACTTGCGACTTCTGTGGCAAAGAAGGCAATCTGCCCTATTTTTGTGTCCAATGTGATTTCGTTATACATTCACGTTGTGCTGCTTGCCCATGTAGACTGAAAGTTTTACATCACAACCACTTTCTCCACCTCACCCCTTCTCTTGAATTCCATCAATCAGACTCTCCAATTTGTCTACTCTGTGTTCGAAAAGTGGATACATTCTGGCTTTACTATTGCTCAAGATGCAATTTTGCTACCCACCTCTATTGTGCTATGCTCCCCTTGAACCGGGAGTACATAAATCTGCAGGAACTTATAGAGGAGCAATCCACCGAGTCAAAATCTAAAGGTCCAGAGCTCCATCTATCCTTTAACTCAGAAATTTGCAGCAAAGTCATAAAAATCATTGGGGGGAGGATAGAACTAAAATAGCCACAGAAATCAAACACTTTAGTCACAAGCATGATTTGAAGCTTATTGATGAGATTCCGAATAACTCAAAATGCAATGGGTGCGTACGAGCCATTCTATCTCCATTTTACAGTTGTGCTAAATGTAGCTTCTTTCTTCATAAATCTTGTGCTAAATTACCCAAAATAAAACAACACCCAGTTGATCAACATCCACTCACCATCATTTATCAGCAAGCTTCTTTTTGGTGTGATTCCTGTGGCCAAACATGCAATGGCTTAGGATACAATTGTTAGACTTGCAACCATAATTTTGATGTTCAATGTAGTTTATCAGCGAATACCCTTACTCATGCCAATCATGAGCATATTCTTTACCTCTCTTTCACAAACTATACACAAAAGTGTAGTAATTGTAATTTTGAAGTGTATGCAATATTTCGTTGTGCCACTTGTGAATTTGCTCTAGACTTTAAATGCGCTACACTACCATAAACCGCATGGTACAACCAACATGAACATCCCTTCACTCTCTGTTATACTTCTGAAGATAACTCCGGTGAATATTACTGTGAAATCTGTGAAGAAGAACGAGATCCCAACCAATGGTTTTACTATTGTGCAGATTGCAGCTTTCCTGCTCATCGCGACTATATTCTTGGGGAAAACCCAAATGTCAAGTGACACATATCACGGCCACCAGTTGGAGGTCCTACACATTAATTTGACTTTCAATGTGCCCAGTGTAATTTCAACATTCACAATAATTGTTAATAGAAAGACCAATGTTGTTTTAATTTTTATTTGTATATTTTTCATTTGGGTTGAGTCTTTAGTTGTTTATTGTTGAATCTATTGTGCTATTATGGTTGTCTATTGGTGTAGTTTTGGGGAACTTTTTTTTTTTTAGAAGAATCTTATTAGGCTATTTATTGATTTGTGGCTAATTTGTATTAGAGTTGGGTGTGGGTGTGCATGTGTAAAACCTGCAATATAACAATAATTTGTTTTCATGGTAGATTGGAAAAGATGTTGCCACATAATACATTCACGGTTTTGGGTTGAATGGCTCCTATAATGTCACTATGTTACCTTTCGATCTTATTATTATTATTATTTTTTTTTTGGCCATAATGATATTGTTTCCTCTACCTTCTTGGTGGAGTATGAAAGATAGCATATGCATATTGATAAGAATTGAAAATTCCTGTAAAAACTAAGCAGACAACCATAATAATAAAAAATTCTTGTCACAACCAAAACGAGACAAGTTATTGTCTATGGGTGTCTAAAACATTTTTTAGTGAATAGTATAAGTGTGATATGTTGTATGGTCTAGAATTGTTTGGTTGAAAATGGGTGGCACATAAAAATAAAGCTTATGGGTTTATGTAGCTCATTCATGATAGTTCTGCATTTGAGAGAAAAAGAGGAATCACAAGAACAAGTGTAATGGTGTCTTGGTAATGAAAATGGACCAATGCACTGGGTGATCTTCTGAAGGTATGATTAGAGATTAGATGTGAACATGGTTGGGCTTACTAATCAGGAATTTTCTGTTTAATTGGTGGCATAAGAACACAAAGAGTGTTAACTAAGTTTTGCCTTGAAGAACAGAATAAAGAAGTGAAATACAGAGGATTTATTAAATATAGCTAATATTTTGTCTTTCAAAACTCTAAGCATTCTTAGATCCCATAAGTGGATATCATATTCAAGACATGCTTCCATTTCTAATTTACTGGAAGTGCCTGATCTTTGTAATTATTGTTAATAGGTTTTGGTATACCTCATGTACTTCTCACGTACATGGGTTCCACACCCCTGATTTTTAATGAATTATTTACTTTTTTTATTTAAAAAAAAAAGGACTTGAACAGGAAAATCACATGATGTCCACGGACATTCATTGTTTTTGTTTTTTGGCTTCTAAGATTTTGTGTTCGTTCTATTTTAACCTATCCATAGGATCTCCTGCCAGTTGAGCCTTACATTTATAGAACAAAATAATTTTCTTTCTAAGGTACTTGACCTTTTTACTATCACAAGGATAGTGTTCTGGCATGTGGGAATGAGGTATTTGAGAATGGGAAGTGATGATGATAGTAACAATGCTAGAACTAATAATGTTAATAGTGAAGTGTAGAAAATCTTGTGGAAAGTTAAAATTTCTGCAAAGATTCACTTTTTATCTGGAAAGTATTGCATGATGCTATACTAGTTAAGGTAGTCTTATTAGATAGAAAGCTTAGGTGTGATGTTGCTTGTAAAATCAGACTTCATAATAGAAGGTAGGCCCATCAAGGATTGACAAATTATTTTAATCCCAAATGGAATTTGGAAGCGAGATACAAATGGAGTGGCACGCTTTTTTTGCAAAGTCTAGAGAAGGAAGAAGACTCTTTGTTGGATGTTTTAACCACAAATGCTTCAACAAGATGGTGGCCAGATTTAATACTGCATGAAAAATAAATTTTCAAAACTCAAATATGGCACTAGATTTACAAATAATAACTCTTGATATCAAGTCCATTACTAGATGATTTGGATAATGGCTCTAAAAAAAGATTGAGGGTTTAATTTGGGAATTAAGTTTCTATAATTTCTACTCGTATTTATACCACTCCTCTCTCTACTAGCATATTTGAGGTTAAAGTGTTCTTAGAATCTGTGTTAAAACCACGTGGCATCTAATGTTCTAGTAAACTTATTTGTGAGTTGGGTATGTTAATTATTACAACATTTAGCTTGGTACTTCGAAAGATATTATGATTTCCTGTCCTGATCCCTATAGATTGCGTCTTTCGAGTGTGATACATTTTCTAAATCAATTTTGATTATTTATACACTCTTTTGATTCTGAGTCACCATATATTGAATTTTGTTTAGAAATATTCTCTTCTTCTTAAGCTTCTTTAGTTCTATTCTTATTGTTAAATTGTTATTTATCATTTCTTGGTATGTAATTCAATTAATTTCAAAATGGGAATGGAGCTTTAAAACAGTCTTGTTTTTCAATCTCACTCTTTATCAGTCATTTAATATATTTCACTTAGTTATAATAATGCATTTATGAGTGTGTTTAATTTTCTCAGGATGATCAAGTTAATGCCTTGTATTCTACGCCATTTATCTGTACAAAGGCAAAAAAAATGTAGCAAATGAATTATGGCCAGTAAAAACTGATGATTATTTTCTATAAGCTTTACTGTTTTTCCTTCTACCTTTAGTTGACTAAGCAAAATTTATTGAAATTTACTGCCATTAATAAGCTTGACCAATGCTTGCTAGAAGGTATGCAGACAAGGCAAATGCTTATTGGACTGACTTCTTCACTAGTTGCCCAATCTTGAAGCAAAATGTCCAAATTTGGAGCGGATATTATTTGGTATAACATCAATGTCACTCTACCATGGTGGTTATGTTGAATTAGAATAGATAGGGAATAGCTATTTCCTCCATTCCTCTACACTTGATTTGCTAGATGCAAATGACCTAGCATCTCATGCTGCCATCCTGGAAATTCCTGGTAATTTATTCTTGGTATTTGGTCACAAAAGTTATCTATTTTATATTCCAAGAACTCTGTAAGGAACACAAAGATGTGTTTTATGCAAGGAGAGGATGATGTTTTTCGGTCATCGATAGGGTGGAGTTTCCTCATCATTTATTTTATTTATAAACATAAATGAAGGAAATTTTCTTATGCTAAAAATTCGCAACATGACAACTTGAATATTTGGCTGGAAAGAGATCCAATGGTGCTGACAGGCCACAAATGCGTTGACCCCTTGTGATAACTTAAATTAATTAATTAGCCCAGTTCTTAATTAATCAAATTAACATGAAATATCACGTGGCAGCACAAACAAATCACCAAACTAAGTTAAGCAGCGGAAAATAAATAACACGGTGATTTGTTCACGAATGGGGAAAATCCTTACGGCAAAAACCCCACCGGGTGATTTAAGGTTGTTAGGACATATGTGGTTCAAGTCTGTGAACATATGTCACTATTTTATGTAATTGGCTTATCCTTAGACAAAACGCACTTTACTTGTAATTGGGTAGATTTAGGATGAGTTTAACACTTCAAGGAACAGTGATTCAAAGTTAAGTGTTGAAGCCGTCAAAGTCTGTCCAAGAAACAAGCTGGGAAGTGCAAGATTTTAAATCTCGACACATACCTCGACAGATACATCTATCGAGATTTAAAGGAGCTGTTTTGCTCGAGCCTCGACAGCTATCTCAACACCTCTCGACACCTCTATCTGTCGAGAATTAAAGAAAACAGATTTCCAGGTCTGTTTCAAGTCTAATCCGTGAGTGTGTCTTTGGGACTTCTTTTCTCCTAACCCTAGACATATAAAAGGATTATTTTAAGGGCCGTCAAAGTAGAGATCACAAGAAAACAAGTTGCACATTCTTTGAGAACTTGTTGTTCGTGCAATTTGTGATCTGACAGACAAAGTTCGTGCCCTAGTTCATCCTTGATGATTTGAGGAACTTTGCAGCCAACTCTCTCTCTCTCTATAGTTGGTAATTGAAGTCGCGTACTGGGAACCGCGCATTTGGTTAGTCACGTACTTGGGAGCCGTGCATTGAAAGGAGAAACTATCACTACAGAACAAGTCCAATTGGGTATTGGGGTAAGAGTTCAACTGTAGGTTGGTGAGGTACTGGGATTCCTTACTTGTAACTGCTTGTTGTGATAATAGTGGAGTTTCGGGAGTGGTGACCTTAAATCACCCGGTGGGGTTTTTGCCGTAAGGGTTTTCCCCATTCGTGAACAAATCACCGTGTCATTTATTTTCTGCTGCATTACTTAGTTTGGTGATTTGTTTGTGCTACCACGTGTTATTGCATGTTAATTTGATTAATTAATAACTGGGCTAATTTAATTAATCTAAATTATCACAAGGGGTCAACGCGTTTGTGGCCTGTCAAAGGTCACCACTCCCGAAACTCCACTATTATCACAACAAGCAGTTACAAGTAAGGAATCCCAAGTACCTCACCAACCTACAGTTGAACTCTTACCCCAATACCCAATTGGACTTGTTCTGTAGTGGCAGTTTCTCCTTTCAATGCACGGATCCCAGTACGCGACTTCAAATACCAACTAGAGAGAGAGAGAGTTGGCTGCAAAGTTCTTCAAATCATCAGAGATGAACTAGGGCACGAACTTTGTCTTTCTGATCACAAATTGCATGAACAACAAGTTCTCAAAGAATGTGCAACTTGTATCTTCTGCTTCCTTACTTGACAGCCCTTAAAATAATTCTTTTATATGTCTAGGGTTAGGAGAAAAGAAGTCCCAAAGACACTCACGGATTAGACTTGAAACAGACCTGGAAATCTGTTTTCTTTAATTCTCGACAGATAGAGGTGTCGAGAGGTGTCGAGAAGCTGTCGAGGCTCAGGCAAAACAGCTTCTTTAAAGCTCGATAGATGCATCTGTCGAGGTATGTGTCGAGCTTTAAAAACTTGCACTTCCTAGCTTGTTTCTTGGACAGACTTTGACGGCTTCAACACTTAACCTTGAACCACTGTTTCTTGAAGTGTTAAACTCATCCTAAATCTACCCAATTACAAGTAAAGTGCGTTTTGTCTAAGGATAAGCCAATTACATAAAATAGTGACATATGTTCACAGACTTGAACTACATATATCCTAACAATCTCCCCCTTTGGCAATCCGTGACAAAACCACAACATACAAATGAAGATATGAGAGAAGTCATAAATCACTCAACTCATATTCACTTGTTACATACAGTAAAATCTATCCTAACACAAACTCTTGAAAAACTTTGCAAGAAGAGAGTTCATGGCAAGAAGACTTTGACAACCTGTATTTCTGAAACACTTATAAACAAAACACATCAAGGCATCTTTGTGTGAAACAAAAATAATAGATTGCATACAAGTAAAGAAACATGTGTATAAAGACAGAAAAGAAACAACACATGTAAAGGTAGGTGAAAGAAAAACATACATCATCATATATAAGAAGAGAATAAATACAATGTATGTCAATACATGATCAAAATATCTCTGAACATATGAGAAAAGAAAAGAATACATATGATCACCTCACTACATCCCTCAATCCACACTCCCCCTAACAAAAATGTCCTATGCTAACACTCCCCCTAAGTATGACTACTCTCATACAAAACTACTCCCTCTTTTTGTCACGAGTGACAAAGGGTAGAGTGTCAAGTAGACATCCCATCCGAAGAGCTCGCATCTCCATCATCATCATCGTCGGAAGCATCATCATCATCGCCATCATCATCAGCCTCGGTCTCAGTCGACACATGAGGTGGCGGAGGAGAAGCCTCTGGAGCAAAGCCGCCCATGGTCGCCTGTCGCCTGGCGATGCGACCAACACGGACGTTCACCTGATACAACTCCGTGGAGAGTGTATCTAGGCGAGCATCCATGCGCTGTAGCTGCGCCATGATGTCTCCTAACGTGACGTCGCTCGAGGAGGAAGAAGCAGACGCACGAGCTGATCTGGAGGTGGCTGGACGAGTGGAAGGAGTGGCACCATCTGTCTGTCGCGATCGGAACTGTGCCTCGCTACGTTTTACGGTAGCGGCGTCTATGGCAGACATGACATGGTAAGGATCGGACGAAGGGAATGGGATGGAAAAACGGCTCAGGTTCCTCATGATAGCAGAAGGGAAAATGAGCTTATCACGGGTGGCCGTATCTCTATAGACATCGATAATGGAAAAGATGAAGTGTGAAGGAAAGTCTATAGAAAGATCCTCAAGGAGGGACAGCAAAAATTGAGCGCGAGGCTCTGTGATAGAGTTATAGTAAGAGAGTGGGTGCAAAACAAAAGTCATCACCATGTTAAAGAAACGAGGACCTTTAGCAAAAGGTCGACATGGTGTGTACATATGATCTCCCCAAGTGGTACGCCGAGATTATCTCGTCTTTGGACACAGTCCAGAGACGCTCACAGCTAGGGTAATCAGGATGATCCACCCTAGGGACATGAAGAACCTCAGAGACTAACTCTGGGGTGACACAAAAGCGCGTACCTCGGACGCAAGAATAGAAAAGAGGTACTGAAGAATCTATCCCGTGGATGTTAGAGTAAAACTCCTGTATCAACACGATAGGACAGGTGACCGGGACGTCACACAGTGACTCCCAACCCCGAGTGTGAATGACATCGGGAAGGTCGGTGTCGGCAAAGTCTGCCAGGACTACGTGGCGTTCCGAATGAACACCGCGTTTAGAAAAGTTCTCCGAAAAGTCCTTATGGGCTTTCTCATCACGGAACCGGACAGAAAGAGGGGTAGAATCAGAGGAAGACTGCCCCTTAGAACGCAAAGGGTTCTGGGACGGAGTGGATTTACGCTTAGGTGCCATAGACACAGCTAACGTAACCATAGAGAGGGGGAGAGAAAGAAAACACACAGAAAAGTCCCAAACAGTTCAATATTGGCAGAATAATATTGAAATGAAAAGAACGTATGCATGAAAATGCATGAGCATGTGACATGCAACATAAAAACATCATGGGCTCAGCCCAATCCAAACCTAACAGCACACAATCGATAGGCACACATCTAAATGCATGAAAATACAATTAGAATGCTAATGTGATGCAATGCATGTGATTTTGAAGATCAAGACTATCAAACCAACCCAAGAATTTCATGAAAACCCCAACAATTTTGAAAACTCCCAAAAATTTTCAAAAACATAAAACCTAGGGTTTTAAAACAATGAAATGCATGAAAATGAGGGATAAGACGCTTACCAAGAGATGAAGATCGCAAAGAACACTTGAAAACGCCTTGGGAAGAGGTTTGGAGGGAAAAAGAGAAAATTTGAGTGAGAGAACAGAGGTTTCGAGCGAGAGAGATTGAGCAAATGAGAAGAGAAATCGTGAAAACTCAATTTATAGCCTCTCAGTAAATCTCGACAGATGATGCTGTCGGGAGGTGTCGAGCATGCTGTCGAGGTCATGTGTCAAGAAATACACATGGACAGATGAGTCTATCGAGGTCAGGTATCGAGGAAGAAGAAGTAAACAAGAAGTAACCTCGATCGATCCAGCAGCTATCGAGAAGCTATCAAGCAGACAGAAAGTTTCTCGATCGATCCAGTAAGTGTCGAGGTATCTGTCGAGACTACGATAAGAAAGAGTCTAAGGAGCTCGACAGATAGCTCATGTGTCGAGAGGTATCGAGGAGGTGTCGAGATGCCTTTAAAAGCAGTTTTTCAAAAGAGGAAAAACACAGACATGAATACAATCATGCATGCAACTCAACCAAAGATACAATCAACACATTAAGCTCTCAAAATCATCTCTCAACAAGAAAATTGATGCACATGTATCTCAAAACACGCACACACACACACACTAAACAAGTCTAACCAATTTTATATTTCAAAAACAAGTCCAGACAGTTTAGTGAGCATACATTAAAGTATGTAAACCTTGTGATGGCCAAATCACATTGTACCTGCACATGTATCAAGAATAGCAAAGAGTGTTGCGTGTCGTGTGTAAGAACATCGCAAGATTGCATAAGTGTCTCAATTTTATGACGATTTGAGATATGAGAAAATCACTTTAACTCACACACAGTCATAACCGTTTGATGGGGACTATCACCTTCGAGGTACATCCTATAACTCCCACATCTCCTAGAAAACACGCTTGCAACCATATTTTAAAGCATTTTTAATCTTTTTGCTTTTTATTTCTTTGCATATTTTCTTTTAACAAGCATATCATGCATGGGCATACAAGAGAAAGAAAAGAATTACCCAATGATGTTAAGCTTTTAACACTGCACTTTTGCTATGCCGAAGCATACAGGTGTCATTGACATTGCACTTTTGCTATGCCGAAGCATACAGATGTCATATTATGATTGGCGAGTAACAGTGGTGAGATGGTTATTTATGCCTTTCTCTTAGGATTTTCTAGTTCAACCCGTCAAAAAGAGTGATATGAGTGTTAAGAAGAAGAGATCACTTAACCTTACTCATCACAAACAAAGAGCTACAAAGCTCACTCGCTTAGTTGTGCAGAAGAATGCTCATCTAAGTTATAAGTGATACAAAGTTTAGAAAACTCTGTTTCAATGGCCATATCAAATGTTCACATGAACTAATGCACACTAACTCACACTGTTTTTGTATTTTTCAATTTTTCAATTTTTTTTTATTTTTTATTAGAGAAGCAAAAATAAAACACAAAACTGAAAACACACAAACAAAAACATGTAAAGCAAAACAATGATAAAACTAGACTGACTCAAAACAGTAAAGAAACACACAAGTGATGCAACAGACAAAAAAAGGAGAGAAGAAGAAGTAACTGAAATCACTTAGATCCCTTTGCCTTCCACACCTTGGAAGAACCTTTCCTATTGGTCGACTCTTGAACCGGCGATGAGGGAGAAGAACATGAACCGTTCAAGTTTGAAAGGAACATGAGGGCTTTAAGAATGTCTCCAAGAGGAGCGAGAGAAGACTGAAGCTGATTCTGGCTCCCAGATGCTATTGTGCCATTGCTCTGTTGAGTGGCACGCCACTTGTAGCAATTAGGTCTTGTGTGACCGGCAACACCACAATGATAACAGAGATGCAGTTTCTTCTGTTTGGCCTTTTGAGTGTTAGTCTTCTTAGTCCTAGGATTTCTAGATTCCCTTTTCTCAATTTTAGGGGGTGCTCCTAGGATGGACTTGCCCTCGTCTACGTTCTCACTAGCTAAATCAGTTTTAACATTATTCTCCTCAGTTTTAATGTTATTAGCAGGTGGAACAAAAACTGTAGTACTAGCAGAAGGAGTTTTAGAGATAGAGAATTCATACCCCAATCCAGCACGATCTGAAGAAGCTCTCTGAGCTTCTAGCATCTTGTCCAGCTTAGCGCTTGACGTCCTCTCCAGTTGTGCTCTGACTTGAAACAGCTCCGCTTCAAGCTTCTTGGTCCTCTCAACCAAGAAATTGTTTTCGAACCTCAGTGCTCCAATTGTTTGATTCGCTTCATCGACCTTTGTGGACAACTCCTCATGGTTGAGTTCCACATCACTGAGCTTCTTGGTGGCCAACCTATAGAGTTTCTCATGCTTCTCAGAAAGCTTGTATAGCTTCTCATAGGCGGTATGGATATCATCTTGATCATCCATAATTTCACACTTGGAATCCACTAATTCTTCTTCTTCATCCACTTTTTCAGTAACCCCATCAGTAGGGTTAACAGTGGCAGTGAAGGCATTTAAGATTCCGTCGTCTTTATCCTCGGAATCGTCCTCGGGCTCTGTGTCGCTTAAGGTAACAGCAAGTGCCTTGCTCTTCCCTATGCTCTTGAGGTACGTAGGACACTCTTGTTTCATGTGTCCGAAGCCTTGACACCCAAAACATCTTGGCCCAGCAGGAATAGTGTACTGACCGCCATCCTTGACATCCTTCTTCCCTTTATCTGAATTCTTGAATTGTGAAGAGCTGGATTGTCTACGGTCTTTGTTGAAGCCCTTTCCGTTGGCATTCTTCATAACTTCTTGAATTGCCTTGTGATGTAGGACTTCATCTTGGAATCTTCATCATCTGACGAGTCATCCGTATCACTGCTCTTGGCCTTTAGTGCCAAACTCTTGCCCTTGCTTGACTTGCCTAACCTAGTTAACCCTAACTCATAGGTTTGCAAGTTTCCAACTAGCTCAGTCAAAGGAATTCTGTCAATATCCTTCGACTCTTCGATCGTCGTGATCTTAGCATGGAATCTTTCGGGCAGCGATCTGAGCACCTTCCTTACTATCTTGGGTTCAGGGATGGTTTCCCCAAGATTAAAGACTATGTTTACTATGTCCTTGAGCTTGGCATAGAACTCATCAAATGACTCATCCTCTTCCATCTTAATTTCTTCAAAGCGTGTGGTGAGCCTTTGCAGCTTTGAATCTTTGACAGCCTTGGTGCCCTCATAGGTTGTCTGGAGGATGGTCCATGCTTCCTTAGCAATTTCAGTTGAGGAAATTTTCTTGAACTCCTCATTGGTGACTGCACTGAATAGGGCATTCAATGCTCTGCTATTGAAGTTAGGCGCCTTGATCTTAGCATCATCCCAGTCGGTCGGCGCTTCTGTAGGCTTGATCCAGCCTATCTCCACAGCTTGCCACACTTTCTCATCTAAAGACTGCAAGAAAGCTCTCATGCGTACTTTCCAGTATGCATAGTTAGTGCCATCAAATAAAGGAGGTATAATAAGAGATTGTCCTCTATCCATGACAGTAGGGGTCAAATGGATCACACACAGAAGATTGAACCCTAATCAGAGTGTGCTTGCTTTGATACCACTTGACAGGCCACAAATGCGTTGACCCCTTATGATAACTTAGATTAATTAATTAGCCCAGTTCTTAATTAATCAAATTAACATGCAATATCACGTGGCAGCACAAACAAATCACCAAACTAAGTTAAGCAGCGGAAAATAAATAACACGGTGATTTGTTCACGAATGGGGAAAATCCTTACGGCAAAAACCCCACCGGGTGATTTAAGGTCACCACTCCCGAAACTCCACTATTATCACAACAAGCAGTTACAAGTAAGGAATCCCAAGTACCTCACCAACCTACAGTTGAACTCTTACCCCAATACCCAATTGGACTTGTTCTGTAGTGACAGTTTCTCCTTTCAATGCACGGCTCCCAAGTACGTGACGAACCAGATGCACGGATCCCAGTACGCGACTTTAAATACCAACTAGAGAGAGAGAGAGTTGGCTGCAAAGTTCTTCAAATCATCAGAGATGAACTAGGGCACGAACTTTGTCTTTCTGATCACAAATTGCATGAACAACAAGTTCTCAAAGAATATGCAACTTGTATCTTCTGCTTCCTTACTTGACGGCCCTTAAAATAATCCTTTTATATGTCTAGGGTTAGGAGAAAAGAAGTCCCAAAGACACACTCACGGATTAGACTTGAAACAAACCTGGAAATCTGTTTTCTTTAATTCTTGACAGATAGAGGTGTCGAGAGGTGTCGAGAAGCTGTCGAGGCTCGGGCAAAACAGCTTCTTTAAAGCTCGATAGATGCATCTGTCGAGGTATGTGTCGAGCTTTAAAAACTTGCACTTCCTAGCTTGTTTCTTGGACAGACTTTGACGGCTTCAACACCTAACCTTGAACCACTGTTTCTTGAAGTGTTAAACTCATCATAAATCTACCCAATTACAAGTAAAGTGCGTTTTGTCTAAGGATAAGCCAATTACATAAAATAGTGACATATGTTCACAGACTTGAACTACATATGTCCTAACAGGTGCCAACTTTGTCAGCCTGGAGGATGCTTTAAGGATTGCACACTACCATGATGCCATCACTGGCAATGCTAAACGACATACAACCAATGACTATTCAAAACACATGGCTTTTGGAGCCTCTAAGGTAGGCAACCAATCTTCATTTGAATTTGACATTCAGAGTCTTGTTTTATATTCTTTGCACTATTGTTATTGTATGATGCAACTCTGTGAGCTATCCTTTAAAGTGCAACAAATTTTCATAGGCAGAAGCTGTTGTAAATGCTACTCTGTCATGCTTCACTAATAAGAAATCAAGAGATCAATATGGTTCTATGAACCTATTATGGTCTTGTGTAAGCTATCCTTGTAAGCTATCCTTGCAAAGTTATCCTGTAAGAGATCAATACATCTCTGTAAGCTATCCATGCAAAGTTAGCTTCATTAGGTTCTATGAACCTATATGGTCTTGTGTAAACAATGGGGCAAGTAAATGAACTTATCTCTTTTCTGTTATTTTTTGTTCTTGCTATTCTTCATTTCTTAGTACCAAAAACAAAATAAAAAAAAGCTAAGAGATAGATAAAAATAATAATTAGGTGGGAGTAGGCATCCCAACTTCTCACTTATTGTGTAATACAGCCAATCGAATCATTTGCAAGAATATTTGTATTGTACAACTAAGTCAACATTTGAAAGCCTCCAAATTGCACATACAAATAGATGAACTTTAGTTTGTTTGTTTGTTTTTTTTTTTTTTTTTTTTTTTTTTTTTTTTTTTTTTGTGATTCCTAAATGCCCTAAGATATTATCACTCAAACCATGCAAATTTAATCCAAAGAAGAATTTAATGCAAGTTACATCATGCTAAAGCTCTTGCTGAAATGATGATTTCTAATTTCAGGGTTATTAAAAAATATAAATTAATAGCAAACTGCAGAACATAGACAATTTTCCTTAAATGAAAAACAAATTGATCACAAAAATGAAGTTGAACTAGCTTACCGGCCTTGTTGCAGATTTTGTCGACTAAGATGAATGTTCTCTAGCATAATGAATCCAAAAACTCTTATAAAGAAATAAGGCTAAAAAAACCAAGCAATCAATCTAGAATGTATATCAAGTGAGAAAGCATGGTAGTTGCTTTAAGAATAAAACCAAGAAAAATATGGTGGTAGTTAGAAACACTACAACTTCATGCCATTATCTTTGCAGACCTAACATAGAGGCTATCCACAACCTTGCTGGTATTGTTATCGTTTCCAGTATTGCCATATTGCATCTATCAAGCATAGGTTGACATGCTCAAATGATGAATTTCTTTTTTTGTAGGCAAAGATTGGTCAAAAGAAAGAGTGTGAAGCTACTCACAAAACCTTAGAGGGGAGATTGCTGATACCTTTCAAGAAATTGCTGAGATTAGAGAAATGTTTTGACTTTAGATGCCAATGAGAAATCTCTTTGTTTTCATTTTAAGTAGCAAAATTTAAACAGAGTCTTGAATTTTTCCCAACATTTTTTTATTAGAAACAAATATTGACATGGTTTTTGAATAATTTACAATGGTACACAAAAACCCTTCAACGGCTTTTTGGAGCTAGTATTCATGACTTATTCCAATGGAATTAGGCTCATTCACTCATTGTAAGCTTTCTGTGCTAATCTTTGTCGCATGTTTTGTTTGTGCAACTTATTTGATCTTTTGTGGTTAACATAAAGGTGAATTAGGTAGGAGTTTGCCTGATGGTACTACAACAAGTTGGAGGGGTCAATAGAATTACATTTTATGCAACTATATTCATATTAGCTGGTAGAAAAATACTTTTTTTTTTCCTTTTTTATTCCCTTTTATTTCAACCTACAGTTGACAAGGAATTTGGAAATTGAATAGAGGAATACTTTGTCTATGATAGGGTTTTTTGGTAGTGTTGGGACTGTGACAATGGTTGTGGTTCAGGTTCTTGACTCTTTTCATGTAATTCCAACCTTTGGTTCTGATTAATGCTTTTTAAGTAATTTAGATGATTTTGTATAGATTCCAATGACAGCATTAGGGGTGATTTTTATGGATAAATTTGGACAACAACTACTTCTATTGGTAAGAAGGTTGAGAAAACTGTACTTTGTAATGGAGTTGAATAAAAATAATTTTGAATCCCATTCACAAGTTTCTACAGCAGGAACATGCTTAGGCTGCTTTCTTGTGGGGTTGTCATTGTTCTTACAGGTTTTTTCTAGAGAAAAATCTATTTCTCTTGAATTCTTTCTTCATCATTTCAATTGAACATTTCTTGAGAGGATGAAGCTTCAATTATGCAGGATTCTTCAAACATGGACCAAGATCGCTCCAATTTTAGCGCTTGTTGGTGTATTGGTAATGCAATCACCCCAAGGACAGTTCTTTCTTCTTTATACTACATATACCAAAGGAAAAACAAAAAGTGGAAAAAAAAAAAAAGTTTCCTTTTGCTTTTATCTCCAACTTTCATATATTTTTTCATGGTCATCCTATTACAACGAGTGTGTAAATCCTCTGAAGTTTAATGCTCTATAAATGGAAGTTCGTTTACTACCATTACATGTGGTTGTATTCTACTTGTTAGAAGCAATTCAGAAATACTATTTGCCCCTTTGAAAGAATGAATACTGCCCTCCACGAAATGAGTATTTTTGAAATACTATCAAGGTTTTAGGTTCTTGCATAAATTTGTGCATTTTTATATCTGATTTTATCTATCCATTATAGCTCCCAATCTATGTTCATGGTGCAATTGCCTTTAACATTTGCATACTATCTTGAAGGTCATAATTCCATGTAAACCATTGGTTTGAGCCAAATCCATAAGAGGTTTAAAGATTGATAAGTTGAATTTTGTGGATCAGTTTAGTTTTGCAATTAGGTATACACAGGATTTGTTTAGTTCTGCAATCAGGTGTGCTAACCTTTTTTCTTGTGCAGTTCTGTGACTTGGAGAAGCATACGAAAGATAAAATGGAGATAAAAAAGTCTAAACATCAACATAAATGCCTCAAGGTGGATGAATTAATTCACTTTGTTGGGTGTGGAGTTGATATGGAGATTGCAGAGTACATATTGAGTCATATTGTGTCACTTGAAAAGATAATTATCAATCCCCACCATCCATTTATAGTGACAACTGAGGATATTGATGAGCGCCGAAAGGCAAGAAGTCATGCCAGGCAACACCTTGAACATAGATTACCTCCAGGAACAATTAGTGGTACTTTAAATATGATCAACTTCGGATGGTTAGGTTAGGATGGAGCTTTTGAAGTGCACCTTGTTTTCTGGTATTTGCAATGTATTTTGATTTGTATCTTTTTCTTCTCCCTCTAGTTTGTTACCTTTATTATAGTAAGTCTAAGACTTACCCTAACTCTTTCTTATATCTATACCTTCAAATTCTGTACCCTCTCCTTTTGGGTCAAAGTTGGTATCACTGGTGGTTGTATCTGATCCTTCATCCTAAAGTTTGTATCACTAGTGGCTTCAACTTGTAATTAAAAGAAAAACTTATACTGCTCAATAGACATGGCAAAACGGGTGGGTCGGGTCAAGTCGAGTTTGGGTCAGGTTGGGTCAATTGGGTTGCGGGTCAAACAGGTCACATGTCAAAAATAGGTCATCTTAAGCGAGTTAAAAACGGGTTTGGGTCAATCGGGTTGCGGGTCGGGTCAGGTTGACCCGTATTTTTCACATGAATTTTTTTTTTAATAAATAAAACAACATGTATTTGTCATTTGAAAAGTTATACAACAAATTATTTTATGTAAAATGCATTATTTTGACTTCACCACTTATATCAAGAATGAATTCAGCTAAACTTATTAATACTTTATTCAATAAATTTAAAATTAAACAAATCTTAACATTGCTATCTAAAACAAAATAACACGAAAATAAGTAAAACAAATACACATGTATTATTTTTACACAATATCAATATTTCAAAATATAAAACAAAATTACAAATGACTTATTGGATAACTCATTTGATAAAGAATAAAAACATATAAGAAATTTACAATCTTTAAAATTGATTTATAATCCATTATCAATTGTGGTTGGCACTCTATTTCAATTTGAGATATACATTAAAATTGGATTGCTTACTTATTTATACATGATCTCTTTTATGAATATCAAATTATTGTTAAACAACACACACTCTAGGAAATATCATAATTTATTTTGAAAAGCCGTTTATTTTAAACATATATTGTTAAAAAATGAGTCTACGTATTCATAATTTATGCTAATATGATACTTTGGCTTCACTATTTTTACATTTGTAAATGTTTCTCATACATGTCTACAATTTTAAATCTATATTTTTAACTCTACTGTAACCATATTATCTTGACATGTACTTTATTATTTAATATCTAAAAATTTTTACTCATTACAGAATGTTCAACCTTTTATTTTTCAATTAATTTGTATATATAAATGTATCAATTGTTTCTTTAAAACTCACAATAAACAATTAAACTACTATTGTCTTAATTTTACTTTTTTTTACAAAAAAAAAAAAAAGTTTTAAAAAAGTGATTCGGGTTCGGGTCGGGTCAGGTTGACCCGCAAAAAACTTGAAAAATTTGGGTTGGGTCATGGGTCAACCCATTTTTGTTTCGGTTCAAAAAAATTGGGTTTGGGTCGAGTATTTTTCGGGTCGGGTCGGGTCAAAAAATTTTGACCCATTTTGCCATGTCTACTACTCAATTGTAATGAAAAGTGATAGGCCAAAAACGTATTGACCCCTTGTAATGGATTAATTTGATTAATTAGCCAAGTTTAATTAATCAATTTAACATGAAAATGCATGGTAATACAAACAAATCACCAATAAACTAAAGTGCAATGAAAAATAAATTGACACGGTGATTTGTTTACGAGTGGGGAAAACCTCCAAAGCAAAAATCCTACCAGGTGATTTTAAGGTCACCACTCCTGAGAATCCACTATTATCAAAACAAGCGGTTACAAGTAAAGGAATCCTAGTACCTTCTACCAACCTACAGTTGAACCCTTACCCCAATATCCAATTGGACTTATTTTGTAATGACAATATCTCCTTTTGATGCACGGTTCCTAATACGTGACTAACTAATTGCGCGGATCCCAGTATGCGACTTCAATCATCAACTTGAGAAAGATGTTAGCTGCAAAGTTCTTCAGTTCATCCACACGATGAAGATCAAGAAGAAGCTTGGTTACAAAATCCTATGGTGTACAAACACAGCAGTTTCTTCATAATAGAGATGAACTAAGGCAAATTTTGTCTCCGGTCACAAATTGCTTGAATAGACTTTGCTCAATGCTTGTGCAACTTATGCTTACTTTGACGACCCTTAAAATAATCCTTTTATATATCTAGCGTTATGAGAAAAGAAGGCCCAAAGACATATCTACGGATTAGAATCAAAACAGATCTGAAATTCTATTTTTCTGAAACCTCAACAAATACCTTATCTGTCGAGTTGCTGTCGAGCCACGGGCTTCAACAATTCCACAAATCTCAATAGATGCTAGTTGTCAAGTTTTAATGATCAACACTTTCTCAACTTGAATTTTGGATAGACTTGCATGGCTTCAATACTTGGACTTGAACTCTTGTTCCTTGAAGTATTAAACACATTCTAGATCTACCCAAATACAAGCAAAGTACATTTTGCCAAAGGATTAGCTAATTACATAAAAGAATGACATATGTTCTTAATAAGTGAACCACATATGTCCTAATAATTTGCCCCTTTGGCAATTCGTGACAAAACCACAACAAACAAATGAATATATGAGAGAAGTCATAAAACACTCAACTCATGCTCACTTGTTGAATACAATAAAATCTACCCTAACATAAACTCTTGAAAAAATTTGCAAGAAAAGAGTTCATGACAAGTAGACTTTGACAACCTGTATTTTTGAAACGCTTTAAACAAAACATATCAAGGCATCTTTGTGTAAAGCAGAAATAATAGATTGCATACAAATAATAAGAAATATATGTATAAAGGGAGAAAAGAAATAACATATGTAGAGATAGGTGAATAAAACATACATCATCACATATATATCTAAGATAAGCACAATGTATGTAAACATGGTCACAAGACCTAAAGTACAAGAATAATGTATCTCTCTAAAAGAAAGAAAAGAAAAAGATACAAGTAATCCTCACTACATCCCTCAAAAACAACATTCTCCCTAACAAAAATCTCCTATATCCTAACTCTCCCCCTAAGCATGACTACTCTCATAGAGCCAACCAAAATTACTCTCCCTTTTTGTCAAGAGTGACAAAGGGTGAGAGTGTCAAGTAGACATCTTAGCAGAGCTGGAAGAGCTAGCATCTCCATCCTTATCATCATCATCGTCGAAACCATCATCATCAAATGTCTCGGATGCCTCATGAGGAGGAGAGGGAAACTCCACATAGCCACCAAGAAGAGCCTACTGTCTAGCAATACGGCCGACATGGGTGTTTACCTGCACCATGATCGCATCCAAAGTCACACCACCCACTAAAGCAGAAAGTGTGTGTAAATCTGGTTATTGTAGGTAGTAGTCCCATTTCCCTTCAATACTTGGATCCCTTCTTCATCAATGATCACACACCCCTTCTTTGAGAATTGAACTAGGAAGTCCTCATCACATATTTGAGTGATGCTTAGGAGGTTCGCCTTAAGCCATTTGATGTATAAGACACCCTTCAATAATGGTAGCCTCGGTATCTCAACGGTTCCTTTCCCTAGTACTTGAGCATGACTACCATCTCCAAAAGTCACATAATCACCAACCTTCTCCTTGAGTGACTTTAACAATGATTTATCTCTTATCATATGACGAGAGCAACTGCTATCAAGATACCATAAACAAGAGTTAAATACCTTCAAGGAGGTGTGCACATATAAGCAAGCATGGGACAAGCACTTTTGGCCTTTAAAAAGAAAATTATCTTCATTTTCCATTCTCTTGCTAGATCAAATTTTCTTTTTAAGATCATCATCCTTATCACACAATATTCTATTCCTTCTTTTATACTTCTCAATCAAAGAATATGACTCACATAGACTATTGTGAAAGATATGGTTCTCATTTTCAAAATATTTTAGCATGTGAACAAACATTCTAGCATGTTCTTTGTTTTTAATAACTCTAAGAGTTAATTGTTAGGACAATCTTCAAACATTTAAGCCACAATTCAACATAGTCTTTTTCATAGCTTCATCCATATTTAAAGGGGGTCTAGGATCACACTTAGGTAATGAAACCACACAAACGCACTTGCTCTGATACCAATTTGAAAGTTCAAATAGCATATAAAACACCAGTGAATGTTTAGACCCCTAATTTCAAAATTACCAACACAAGCTTATACTCAAACAATATATGTGCAGAATAATAGATATAAGCAGAAACCCATACAAATAAACAATTCTACACCATAATTAATCACAACACAATAGCAATTAAAAGGTAAGAGTAAGGGTTAGAGAGATGTAAACACAAAGATAACACCGGCACATGTTATCAAAGAGGAAACCGAAGAACTCGGCGAAAAACCCCTCCTCTGCCCTCCAAGTGGTCAAATGATCCACTAAAGAATAAAGTTAGGATACACGAATAGTAATAGACATTCCAAGCCTAATCTACCCAATGCACCAAAGCCCTCCAAGCTACTTGCTCCAACAGGGTTACACCGAATCTTGTCTTCTTTAGCTTTCTAGATCTCGTAATAAGCCCATTGCATCAACCAAAAAAGTTGGTCCTCTCTAAACTGCTTCCCAAGCACCAAAATACCTCCTTACTGATATGAGTAAGGTGAGATAAGGATTTGGCTAATGTACCTTTCAAGGATATGGCAATGGAGAGGGTGAGAGTAGAGGAATTTGGAAAATCAAAAGGCAATGATTGTGGATGAGTCAATCTTGGTTTTCTTTAGGGTTTCTCTCTCAAAATTCTCTCTAGAAGCTCTCTACATTTCGTGCGTATAAGGATATTTATAGTAGGGTACATGAGGAATGTGAAAAGTCAGTTTTCATTCAAATAGGGCATTTTGGTGACTTGGCCTTGCAACTGGAATGAGTTGCGAGTAACCTCTAGGCTAGACTATACTTTTTTCCTGTAGTGCTCCAGCTGTTGTGACCCTTTAGCTTCTTGCATGCTTCACATGTGTGCCATTTTGGCGACTTGCCAGTCATGAGATGCAACCACGAGACTCCTTTGAGTGCACACATCTTGAGTTTTCCTCCCACTCTCTCACATACAACCCTTACATAATTCTCACCTAAATACAAGGTATCTAATTGGTAAATTACAAGCAAATTTGGCATGGAATAAAGCCAACACATGATTGAGTAAATTTAACCTTACAAATCAAATTTGTGGCATAGAGGATAAATCTACAATGATCATCAATAAAAATAGCAGAAAAGCAAAAACCAAATAAGGATGCAACTAGAGATGGACAACATAAATCACAATGAATAATATCAAGGGGATACAAACTACGTGTATTATTATTTAAAAAATGATGTCTATGGCTTTTGCCAAGTTGACAACTAGAACACACATTGGAATTAAAAGAACCAACAGTACGAATGACACCATTTTTATTTAAAACTTCAATAGTTTTAAAGGAGGAGTGGCCAAGACAAGCATGCCAGATCTCAAATGAAGCACAAGTGGGATGCTAACAAAGAAGTGTGAGGAAAGCTTGTTGACCACGATCAAGAACATAGAGTCCATTCCTATGTCTACCAGTGCCTAACATCGCCCTTGTTTGAAGGTCCTGTATGGTAAAACCAAAAGTAAAAAATATAACACAACAATTGTGGTCTAACGTAAGACTACTAATAGAAATAAGATTCTTGGTTAATTCAAGAACAACAATAATATCACGCAAAGAAAGGAAATTAAAAGAATTAAGGGCAGAAATTGAACCGGTATAGGTGATGGGAAGAAATTCTCCATTGCCAATAAGAATGATCATTACCAGAATAAGGAGTAGCATTATCAAGTGAATTGGCATTGTTGGTCATGTGAGAAGTTGCACCACTGTCTGTATACCAATCCACATTTAAAGGGTCTTGAATGGAGCAAGAAGAGAAAGCCTCTGTCAAGTGGGCTGCCTGCCTATATCACTCCCAACAAACAGTGGCAACATGTCCTTGCTTTCCACAAATTTGGCAAAGTGGTTTTTTATTTAAGGATGAGAGAGATCGAGAACTTGTGTTATTGTTGTGGGAAAAATTATTGCAACCTCCACCTCGACCAGAACGACCTCTGCCTCGATTATTATGACCTTCACGTGTTGAGAAATTTCTAGCATGCTGAGCAGTGAAGGCTATGGCATGATCAGATTGAGTTTCAAATGATTTAACAAAAAGATCATGGCTTTGGGCCTTGGGCACAACATCCTTGAAGCTGGGAATTGGAGAATGGGACATAATGGTGGTAGAAAATGAATAAAATCCAACACCTAAGCCTTGGAGGAACTAGTGGACTTTGTCGGTATCATCCATAGGACAGCCCATGGCTGAAAGTTGATCACACATTGTCTTAAAAACCTGAGAATATTCAGCAACAGATTTGGTGCCTTTCTTGATTAGTTGAAGTTCATCCTTCAACTGAAGTTCTCAAGTTTTGGATTTATGAGAGAAAGAAGCTTTAAGAGCTTGCCATGTTTTGTAGGAAGACGTGAGACCAACAATCTCACTCATTGCTTTTTGAGTTAGAGAAAAGCAAATTAGATTGAGTATCAACTGGTTAGTCTACTTCCACTTGTTATATTTAGGGTTTGAAACCACTGTGTCATCTTTATTAGAAATAGTAGATGGCGGTTCTGTGGCCGAGTCATCAACATATCCAAGAAGGCCTTGACTTCTAAGGAGAGGAAGAAACTGACTCCTCCATAGAAGATAATTTGATGGTGATCATGTGTACCATCGTATTGAAGGTTAAAGGGCTAGGAGAAGAAGTGGTTGAATCCACAACTCAGATACCATGAAAAGGTATGTTAAAACCTTGAGAGAGATAATGGAGAATCCCTCTAATTGAATTGTCGAGGAGGGTTCACTAACTTTTATATGATGCAAGCAGAATCTGTACAAGGAAATTGAATCTATACATGGCAAGTCTACTATATTAAATCCTTATAATTATGCTAGACTATATAGCGGCAGAATAAGTAATAGTTCCGTTGACTATGGGTTTGTTTGGATAGGTTGTTTTGAAAACTACATTTTTAAAATATAGCGTTTTTAAAATGTGCGTTTTAAAAACATGATTTTGAAAGCCACAATTAAATGTTTGGTAAAACTTAGAAAAATTGCGATTTGAAAACTGTAAATTTTTTGTTGTGGATGCAAATTACTGAAAAAGGACTTTTTTATATTTTTTTATGTGGATGTAAATTACCGAAAATGGATTTTTTTTATATTTTTTTTAGAGGAGAACTACGAAAAAAGACTTAATTTTGATGTTAAGGATATACTATCTTTTTAAATGCAGCCCATGTTAAACATGTTAACATAGTAACCTAGTACCCTCACTTCAAAGCTTTTTATTTTTATTTTTTTAATCCCCACTACATAGTTAATGACAGCTAAGAAAAAGTAATAATATTATATATGTTGCTAATCAATATCAACCACAAAATAGAGAAGTAAAAAGTCTAAAAAGTGAAGAGACCAATTAGAGGGAGAGAGAAAGAGCCGTAGTCTCTTCTCAACCAAATAGTTTGCAGAGTTCACCATTGAACTCATTCTCGCAGCTTAGTGTGTGTCACATGATCTTCTTTCCAACAAAATAGCTTGTGCCAAGAAGTTACAGTTGTTGGAAAGTCAGATCAAACATAGGTGAGAACTTTACAGGCTGATAAATTTGTTATTAAGTAAATACTTTAGGGTATTTTAGGTGTTGAGATCCCTAAAACATTTTTATTAAAACTAGCGTTTTCATAAAAACCTAGTTGGAGGAACGATTTTAAAACGTGGTTTCTTTGCATTTTGGAAAACGTATTTTGCTAAAAACATGAGGCCAAATGCATATTATTTTGCATTTTCTTCTGAAAACGCACGTTTGTTTTGCATAAATGCCTATCCAAACAGGCTCTATGTCTTGCCATATTGATCTAGATTTGGTGCTGACAGTGGCTCCTAATAGCTAGAATGAATTGTTTCCTTATTAGTCTTAATTGATAGATTATTCTTCCATATTTTCTCAAAGTGCTTCAGCACCACCTTGTCTTGCCATTTTGGTCTAGTTCGCTCCTGAGTTGGATTGGCTACCTCTGTGCTAATTGTCATAACTAAAATACTATTTTGTCTCATGACCTTGATAGGGAGAACCCTCAAAGATAACAATATGGCCGTAGTCTTCCTATGCACTTTCCAACTTCGATAGCTCATGAACATATTGCAAACTCTTCAAACTCTTACATTGAAATGAAACACCAATCCATTTCTTAGACTTCAAGGCTTCCATTAGGACCACGGTTTTCTAGAAACTAGGGAAAATTTTCACATGTTTCAATAGTGTTGTTGTCCCTATTTCCTATGATTTCTCTCCTTCTATATGCACTACAAAAAGCTGACATTCTATTAGACATCTTCTCAAATATAATATGATCTATAAAGAAAAATTGCTTCTCCTTCCAAAGGCAGCAGTGGAGAGGTACACCCCAATAATAAATTGAACTATTAATAAAATCTCTTAGTTTTCGTTTACTTAGTTGTGCCCCTCTTTACTGAATTATTGTTTAAATCTATTACGGGAGAAAAGAAGAAGATGGAAATATTAGACAATGTTGAACAACAATGAAAATGCTATATTTTTCATATCAACATACAACATTGTTGCACATACAATAAGCCCTTGACCCTAATCATACAAAGATTAAACTCAACTTTGAATAAAATTAAGTAAGACCCACATACTTTTTTTGCTAAATAATCATGTATAAGTGAGATAGGCCCTTACACACACTTCAATCATTGAATTTTTAAAAATGACCCATTCAGATCTCAAGGGGTTGATTCCTTTTAAAAAATAAATCACTTGAAAGATAATTATTCACTAAAAAATAGGCAAGGAAGGGGGGAAGGGAGTTTAAATTGTTGGTTTTTTCTAAATAGTCGGTCTTCTTTGTTGTTGGGTTTCTTTTGTAAATTATTCTATCATACCAATGGTCTTCACAAATTTCAATTCACAATGAGAGTAAAGAAATTTGACACAACATAATGCCATAAAAAAGTCTCAAATCCATTAATTATTCTAAGCTTCACAATGAAGTCTGAAGGGCAACAGTAAAATCAAAATTACTTTAATCCTATAGAAGATAATGAAAAATAAATGTATAATCACGTCACTTCAAATATCAAAATTAGATTAAAAAAAGAAATATGTACTAAGAATGCCTTTTTTAGGCTTGAAATTTCTCAAGATTTTTTTAAAAAAAATTTTTTTAGAAAGGATTCTTTTATCTTGAAACTGCAGAAGTAAGTTTTTGAAGTATAAAATTTCCCATAAACATATTCCAGGCTTGAATTACTATCCATGGTTCCAATATGAATGGGTTTTTAATTTTTTCTCTTTCTTTAATAACAATTTTAAAAAGCATGTAAATTATAAAATTCACTTCCTAATGGGAGTAGTTGAAAGATTTGGATATTGACTATATGGTGCCACTATGTTTTCAGTCCTCTAGGCTGAAATCTAGGAAAGAATTAAAAGCTAGGGCCAATGGCATCAAAATGTGAAGTGTGGTGGTCAATGGAGACAACATTGCTATTTGTATATAAGACTCTAGTCAGGAAAACAGGTAGCTCCCTCAAGCCTCAGCTAGGATAACAGAAAGCCTTCTGTAATTGTATTTTGTCATTGTTACTTACAAAAGAACTCCTTTTCTGGTTCAAGCATTTTCAATATGAATAATGTCTCTTTTGTATGTGTGTGTACATCACACTATTTTCTATAAAACATTTGCGATATCTGTAGATTAATTTTATTATCATTAATTCCATTTTAACAATAGGGAATTTATCTAAGGTCTAAACTAGGTTATTGTTAGTTTCTTCTTCCTTTATAGTTTATACCCATTATCTTTCTTACAAAATGTAGTTCTTCCATCTTTTTTTGATCCTTATGCTACCCTATGTAGTAATTGAATTATATTTTTCACTTATAGTTGAAGTAAGGGAGACATGGTGAGGTTCTATGACCAATATTGACCTAGACGATTACTGCTTTGTCCATTTATAAAGTGTAAGGTTGAATTTATTCAACCATTTGTTGGCTTTATTTCGTACCAAATTTGCTTGTATTTCAACATTTAAATACCTTGTATATAGGTGGGAATCATGTAAGGGTTGTCTGTGAGAGAGTGTGAAGAGTTCAAGTGTGTGTGCATTCAAGAAGCATTCTCACGACTGGATCTCGCTAGTGGCTCGGGACAAGTGAGTACTCTCCAGAAATGCGACACGTGTGAAGCATGCAAAAAACTGAAGGGTCATGACAGCTGGAGCACTACAGAACAAAAAGTGCAGTCTAGTCAGATAGTTATTTCGCGACGAGTCCCAATCGTGAATCAGTCGCCAGAACCCTTTGTTATGCAGAAAAATGTCACTACAAAAAATGCGGGCTATAGCCGCTTTTTTTTAGCCGCGTTCACAAAAAACGCGGCTATAGACTTAACCTATAGCCATGTTTTTTTGTAAACACAGCTATAGGTAAAGTCTATAGCCGCGTTTTTAAGTGTCTTTAGCTACGTTTTTTAACAAGACCTATAGCGGCATTTAAAAAACGCTGCTATAGGTCCAGTCCAATAAAATTTTTCCAGCTAAAGCCACGTTTTTTAAACACAGTTCTACGTTAAGCCTATAGCTGCGTTCAAAAAAAGTGGCTATAGGTCCAGCCAAAAAAAAAAAAAAGGATGGGCTAGGATGTAAAGCTGAATAAAATATATTTTTTTAAAAGGAAGACCTATAGCTGCATTTTTAAAAATACGGCTACAGGTAACACCCAAAAAAGGTAGCCTGAGTTCTTTTTTATAGGAGGACCTATAGCCGCATTTTTTAAAATGTGGCTATAGGTATGACTAAGAAAAGGGGGAAGGCCTGTCATGTAAAGCCGAATAAAAGGGATGACTTGACCCCCAACCCACCCCATTTGCTCCCTACCACTCAATTCAAAATATCTATGTTCTCTCCGGCCACACATTTCTATCTTCTTTTCTTATCTTTATTCTTCTTCTCTTCTTTCTTTTCTTTTTCTCTCAACACAACGCACACACCTCTCCCTCATTGTCCCATTGGTACACTCCACACCATTATATACTTCATTTTTTCGGCAATGATCATCGGAAGACATCATTGGAAAAGCTAAGGCCCACTCATCTCTATTATTTGAGGTAAAAAATTTCTAATCTTTTTATGGGTATTATACTTTTTCTAGAGGTTTTTTTTTTTTTTTTTTTTTTTTTTTTTTTTTTTTTTTTTTTTTCTAAGCTTTAATAATAAAACCCATGTGATTTATGAGCATTGGGAGTAATATTTATGTGTTTATATGTATGGGTTTTACATTGGTGAAATTATTTGATTTTGAATTTTTTGGATCTGTGCTTGAATTTGTGCTATTGTGTTGTTGATATTGTGCTTATGTTTAAATGGGTTTATGTTCTTGAGTTTTTTTTTTTTTTTTTGTGTGTTTTTGAGCTTGTGCTTTTGTGTTCCTTGAATGGATTTAGTGTTAGATTTCGGTTGGTTTTGTTGAATGAGAGGAGATTCATAGGTTCATGTTATTATATTTTGGAGCACGTTGTGTTTTTTTGTGAGTATGTTGTGTTTGATGAGCAATTTTCTGGGTTTGTGTTTGTATTGTGAGTATGTTGCGTTTAATTTTGAATTTTCTGGGTTTGTGTTTGATTTTGAATTTTTTGGATTTGTGTTTAATTTTGAATTTTTTTTGTTTGAATTTTGAATTTTTTGGGGGGAAAAAAAACCTAGGATTTTTTTTTTTTTAAAGACCTATAGCTGTGTTTCAAAAATGCAGCTATAGGAGGCATTAGTTGTGTTTTAAAAACACAGCCACAACCATACCTATAGTTGCATTTTAAATGCAACCCAAAGTGGTTCTATAGCCGCGCTTTTTACAAAATGCAGCTATAGGTCAGCTTATAAAGGGGTGAAAAACGTAGCTATAGGGGGTAAAAAACACAGCTATAGGGGATCTCCAACCATGTTTATAGGAATGAGGCTGTAGACCCCCACAGGGGGCTATTGTCACGCAGGATAGGCCATGTTTGGAAACGCAGGTATAGCCTATAGCTGCATTTTTAGGGTCTATAGCTGTGATTTCCAAACGTGGCTATAGCCCTCTTTTTTGTAGTGTGTCTTTTCACACTCCTTCTCATACTCTACTATAAATGCCCTTATACTCATGAAATGTAGAGAGCTTCCAGAGAGAATTTTGAGAGAAAAACAATATTGACTCATCCATAATCTTACAGCTTTGATTCTCAAATTCCTTTACTCTCACCCCTTTCATTGGCATACCAATGAGAGGTTCATTAGCGAAATCCTTATCTCACCATATTCATATCTGTGAGGAGGTCATTTGGTGCTTGGGAAGCAATTTAGAGAAAACCAATTCATTTGGTTGATGTAATGTGCTTATTGCGGGATTCGGAAAGCTAAAGAAGATAAGGTTAGGCTTAGCCTTGTTAGAACAAGAATCTTGGAGGGCTTAGATGCATTAGGTAGATTAGGCTTGGAGGATCTATTTTTATTCGTGTATTCCAACTTTATTCTTTAGTGGATCATTTCACCACTTGGAGTGCAGCTGGGTTGTGATTAACTATGGTTTAGAGTTGTTTATTTATTTGAGTATTGCTTGTATTTATCATTCCGTACATCTATTGTTTGAGTATAAGCTTGTGTTAGTTAATTTGAAATTGGGGGTCCAAACATTCACTAGTGTTTTGCACACTAAGCGAGATTTCACAAAGCAATTCTATAGAGGGAAAGATTATTTGCTATCTCCAGCGTGTGTTTCTAGAACCTACTTAGCTTTCCATAATTTGCTATCATCAAACAGATCTAATTTTTTTAGGAATATAACTCGCGAGTATTACAACTATAATTTAAAGAAGAAATTGCAACTATAATTTTTGGCACTTCAAATCAAATTAAAGCAAATAGAGGAACACCCAGATCATAATTAACATTTACACACATGAAAAGAAAAGAAGAGGTCTACGAAGGCCATCATTAAGAACGAATAAGTAAAACTTAAAAAAAAAAATCAATATTTACATGCTCTACAAAGGTCAATGTGAAAATCCAAGAAAAAAATTCCATCAAAGAAAAACCCTATTTTATAAACTCAATAAAAATATAAAAACAAACAAACAAATCGCACACTAAATCAGCATTCATAAAATCCCAATAAAAAATATCTTACCTTTTAGATGGGGTAATCCCTGATCCTAAGGTTTAGACTTCAAAAACCAGAATCCCATAACAGGTTCCACACTACAACCATCAGTTAACTTTTGTGGGGAGAATTTTGAAGTGTGCAGTTTTGCAATCGAGAGAAATAAGCGTGTAAGGGAAGGAATGGAGAAGGCAGTGGAAAAGAAAAATTGATATATTGAATGGAGAGTGCGGACTGTGAAGTAATGAGAACGTTTATTAGGAAGTTGAGTGACATTAATGTACTAAGTTGACCCTATTCTTTTTAAACGTGATAAGTTTGATGTAAATGGATATTTTGGAAAAAAAAAATCAGTTAAAACATGAGAAACCTCTTAAATAATAGTACAGATAATATGAGATACACAACCCAAAATACTCTCCAAACTTTCCACTAGATAATGAATAAATAAACAAATAAAAATTGCGCACTCCACGTACACAACCAAAACCAGCCTCACACAACCAATTGGAATGGTAACTATTTATATGGATAACTATGAGATATACCACCCTAAAAAGCTCTCCAAACTTCCCACTAGATTTAAAAAAAAAAAAAAATCAACTCCACTTACACAGTGTAAAAACTCTCAAACTCGCAGATTCTATGTCAAACACTTTGGGAAGAAAAACAGAGAGAGGGATGAAGCTGAAATACTTTTAAGTATTATTAACAAGAAATGGTCCAGATATAGATACAATGAGTACACGAGGCTATATATATCTATACAGTTGAAGAAAAGGTAAACAAAGAAAACCCAAGAAAGAAGGAGTAAGTTACAACTGCTCTACATGTGTAGTAACAGACCAACACACGTGCAATAACTAACTTAAGCTTATAACACAAAACGCTCAGGAAACAGCACCGTTTGTATTAATGAGAAACGCTGACGTTTTGCTTCAAGCGTGTTTTGTGTTTACTCATTTGTGCATACGACATCGTTTTGGGAGTAGCCGTTGGAACAGTACTCCCATCTTCTTCTTCATTGTTTAAATCTGAAGCTCTGAAGCACTATTACGACTTTCACATAGCCAAGGCAATAGTGCATTAAAGCGTTCAAAGCACCAATGAAGGTAAGCATTTTTTGTTTCATATATGATGGACACAACATTCTACGATTCTACAGAGAGCAAGAAAGGGTTTTCCAAAGGAGGCAAAAAGTCTAAATTGAATACAAAGGTCTGTCCATGCATCCCTTTTTCTCCCCCTCATTCTCACTACAATTTCACAATTTTTAAGTGCAGAAACATCTTGTTTTTTTCTTAGTGCTCTATGTTGGTAAAAATCTGGTTTTGTATCTCATACAAAACACATAGCGGAAGTAACAAATAAGGATCTATTTCATTCATGATTGATAACATAAACTATGTAAATTTCAGAATTTAAGAACAAGATAGCGTACCTTGATGTGGAGAAATTCAAAACAAAGATTAGAAACACTTGGAAACACTTTTACTCTTCATTCCAATTCCACTTTATGCTCAAGAAGTGTGGTCTCTCAATCAGTTTCCAAAGCAGAATGAAAGTGTGCCTCACACTCTCTCTTTTTCTTTTTCTCTACACTTCTTACAAAAAAAATTATGTATGTTTCTCCCTTTATAACTAACTAAATATCTAATTGGACTGGCCTATTGGGCCTTTCCAATTGGGTTTTAGTGTGTAGCTTGGAATGGGACCAAAAGGGACTAATAAGACACTAGCTCCAATGGGCCTTGGGCTTTTCTGTCAACTCTTGACAAGTCCAAAGTTACCATTAATTATATTTAATATCACTATATAAATATAATTGCATTCTAGGACTTATTAATAAATTATATCCCAAGACTTTATTATACACGCAACCCTTTCATAAAATATTCGTAGTAATACAAAGTCATGAATATAGAGTGCCACTTTGAAAATTACTACATCTTAATCCTTGAGTACTCAGTTTAATACTTTAAAGTTATTTATCATATATTTATGAAATCTAATTTTATAAATATATATACTTTAGTAATTTCTTACCAAAGTGGTTAGGCCTAACTCTCTAAATAACTGAACCCATTAAACTTATCTCAAGGGAATAATTTATATCTCCATAAAGAGACTATGAATTTCATCTTGAGAATATATGTTCCATCAACACTAAATGTGGCTGCCCAACATACTGAGGTTTTGACCGTTACTTTAGATCTCACTCTAAATATATCAAAGCAACCTACACGTCATGATCAAGTCCATTATTTTCTTAGGATTAAGAGTTTATACAAATAAAAGTCGTGAGATTTATTATTCATTTGACAGTCGCTAGGAGAATAATAAATCTCACAGCGGTCCAGTTCAATATGTCTTTACTCATAAAACATATCAACATATCAACTAGAAGTTTCCACTTCCATGATCAAGACAAATCATCTTAATTGATACTATAGTCTTCGCAGATGAAATGCCCAATTTCATCACCGACTACGAACTATAAATTCTGAGTTTACAAAGAACTTGTAATTTATATCTTCTATGACTAAATCACATAAATCACATACTATGCATCTCATGGACTATATGATAATGTCCAAATATTCATGTTACCATTATTTTAGATAATAATAAAACAACTTTATTAAACACAACATTAAGTCATACATAATGTCATGCATAGCATCATATAATAGGATTTAAAGGCACACATCTTAACAATCTCCCACTTGCCCTAAAAACTATTTTGCACTAATCTAACTCCCATTCCCTCTAAATGAAACTCGAAAGTCCTATGAGGCAAGACTTTGGTAAAGGGATCTGCTAGATTATTTGCACTTTCAATCTTTGCTACCACAACATCTCCACGAGCAATAGTGTCTCAAATGATGTGGTACTTCCTCTCAATGTTCTTTCCTTTCTTGTGATTCCTTGGATCTTTGGATTGTGCAACCACTCCACTATTGTCACAAAATAATGTGATGAGAATTTGCTCCATTCTTACAACACCAAGATCAAAAAGGAATTTATTAAGCCAAACAGTCTCCTTTGCTGCTTCACAAGCAGCAATGTACTTGGCTTCCATGGTGGAGTCCGCAATAAAAGATTGCTTAACACTCCTCCAACTTATGGCTTCACCTCCCAAGGTGAAAACACATCTTGAAGTGGATTTTCTGAAATCTAGATCCGATTGAAAATCTTAATCTATATAGCCAAGCATATAATTTCTCATTCTCCGTAGATACTTGAGAATATGCTTTACTGCTTGCCAATGTTTTGGTCTTAGATTTGATTGATATCGGCTAACCATGCCAACTGAATAACAAATATCTGGTCTAATAGAAAGTATAGCATATATGAGACTTTCCACTGCAGAAGCATAAGGAACTTGTCTCATCATAGTTTCTTCCTCTTGAGTCTTAGGCCTTTGGTCATCAGACAGAGGAACTTCATGTCTAAAAAGAAGCAATCATTTCTTGGAGTTTTTCATGCTAAATCGTACTAGAAACTTATCTATATATCCAGTTTGTGATAAGCCTAATATTTTATTCTAGCAATCTCACCAAAGCTTGATCCCTAGAATAAAGTTAGCCTCACCCAAGTCCTTCATATCAAATTGGCTTGACAACCAAACCTTCACTGATGACATTACCCCTACATCATTCCAAATAAGTAGAATATCATCACCATAAAGCACTAGGAACATTACTACTTTGTCTCGATGTCTTTTGTACACATATGGTTCATTAAGATTTTATTCAAAACCAAATGACTTGATTGCTTGATCAAATCTGATGTTCCATGACCTAGATGCTTGTTTAAGTCCATAAATGGATCTTTTTAACTTACATACCATGTGCTCTTGGTTCTTTGCTATGAAACCTTCCGGTTGCAACATGTATATTTCTTCTTCAAGATTACCCTTAAGAAATGCAGTCTTGACATCCATTTGCCAAATCTCATAATCATAATGAGCAGCAATGGATAAGAGAATTCTGATAGATTTAAGTATGGCTATTGGCGAAAAAGTTTCATCATAATCAATACCTTCTTTTTGTGTATACCCTTTCACCACTAGTCTTGTTTTAAAGGTTTCAACCTTTCCATCTATCCCTCTTTTCCTCTTGTAAAGCTATTTGAAACCAACAAGTTTAATGCAGTTAGGCGCCTTTACAAGATCCTATACATGATTGGAATTCATAGAATCCAATTCAGATTCCATAGCTAAGATCCAATGATGTGCATCTATGTCATTCATTGCCTCTTTATAAGTGTAGGGATCCGATTCAGCCTCTTCTGGAATAGCTATATAAGTTTCTCCTAAACCTCTAAATCTTATAGGAGGCCAAATTATTCTCCAACTACGACGAGGCATCTGTGTGCTAGACATCTCATGAGTAATATCTTGTGGTGTATCCAATACAGCCACATCATCCCTAGTTTCATCCATTGGTTGTTCAACTGCAAGTTCATCTATTTCAGCCAATACAACTTTACTTCTAGGATCAAAATTATTCACATAATCATCTTCCAAAAATTTGGCATGGGTGCTAACAAACACTTTGTTATCCTTATGATTATAGAATAAATAACCATTGGTTTCCTTTGAATACCCTAAAAACATGCATACTTTCATTTTGGCATTCAACTTATCAGACTTCCCTTTCAACACATATGCTGAACATCCCTAAATATGGAGATATTTCATACTAGGCTTGTGCCCATTCCACAATTCCTTGGGTGTGTTGGGAACAGATTTTGATGGAACCAAATTCAAGACATGCATAACAATTTTTAGTGCATATCCCCAAAAAGAAATTGGTAAAGTTGATTAACTCATCATGGACCTAACCATTTCCAAAAGAGTCATATTCCTTCTTTCCGTTACACCATTTTGTTGGGGAGATCCAAGTGCAGTCAATTAGGAGACAATCCCATTTTGAATTTGGTAATCCTTGAAATCCCCAAGAAGGTATTCGCCACCTCGATCAGATCAAATGGCCTTTATGTGTTTACCCAATTGATTTTCAACTTCAGCCCTAAACTTTTTGAACTTGTCAAAGGCTTCGGACTTCCGTCTCATTAGGTACATATAACCATATCTTGAGTAATCATCCGTAAAAGTGATGAAAAACTCTTAACCTCCTTTTGCTTGGGTTGACATCGGACCACATACATATGTATGAACTAATTCAAGCAACTCTTGGGCTCTTCTACCTTTTGCATTAAAAATTCGTTTGGTCATCTTACCTTCCAAACAAGATTCACAAACTTGAAATCCATCAAAGACCATGGGCGGTAAAATCCATCTTTGATTAGTCTTTGAATCCTATTTGAATTAATATGACCCAAACGCAAGTGCCATAGATATGTATCACTAGTAAAAGGAAACTTTCTCTTTAATGATTTTACATGAGAATTACTATCTAATTCAGAATTGTATAATTCATGCTTATTAGGAGTCAAAATATAAAGACCATCCACAATATTGCCAGAACAGATAAACACTTTATCATTCTTTATTACAACATTGTCTTTCAGGATAACACAATATCCATGTTTACCTAAATAAGTTGCAGAGATTAAATTCCTACGAACATTAGGTACATACAAACAGTCTTCCAATATTAAAACTTTAGACTTAAATCATAAATTAAACACTCCAACAGCTACAACCGGAATCCTGCTCCCATCAGCCAAAGTAAAAAATAGTTTTCCCTCATTCAACTTTCTGGTCTCCAGAAATCTCTGCAAAGAATTGCAAATATGATTAGTACAACCTAAATCCACACCAGGAATCTATTGGATTCTGTACCAAACATATTTTAAGAAGAAATGAACTTTTCATACCCTTATTCTTGGCAGCCTTGAATGTTGGACAATTCCTCTTCCAATGTCCTTTCTCACCACAATGGAAACACTTTCCTTTGGTTTTCTTTCCTTTGTCGGCAACCCCTAAGGCAATTTGTTTACCATCTTTCGTAGTGATGTCCTTTTTCTTCTTCTTCTTACCATTGCCTTTCAACTTAGGTTGAGAAGTAGAAGCTTCACCCACATTGGCTTCAACACTAGAAGTACTAAGGATGCCTTCCGCCGCCACTAACTCATTCATTAATTCAGGCAAAGAATAAATCTTTTTGTTCATATTATAATTGAGTTTGAATTCCTTGAATGATTCCAGTAATGACTGGAGTATCATATCCACTTGGGATTCTCCATCAATGTTGGCACCTAAAACTTCTAATGTGTTCAGCTTAGCAATCATCCTAAGACAATGCTCCCTCACTGAACTTCCTGCAGCCATTTTGGTATTATAAATTTGCCTCATGGTTTCTTGCCTTGCAGAATGGCCTTGCTCACCAAACATCTCTTTCAGACTTAACATGATGTCCAAAGCTAGTTCTACATCTTGCATTTGATGTTGTAAAACATTTGAGATAGTTGCTAGAATGTAGCACTTGGCCATCTCATTAGATTTCTGACAACGATCATATTGTTGTTTTTCCTCAAAAGGAGCATTTAATGAAGGAAAGCTAGGACATGGTTAAGTAAGCACATATTTGTGCTCTACAGCAATAAGAACAATATCCAAATTTCTTTTCCAGTCAACATAGTTGGATCCAGTCAGTTTGTTTTGATTAAGAATAGCAACAAGTAGGCTAAATGATGCCATGATTTAAATCTGAAAATAATAAACATGAACATAATAAGTAAATTGGACATTATCAATTTAGCATATAAGTATATAATATGGAACCTTAATAAAACCATAAAATAATATATGCAACGACAGGCCAATCCATGTCTATAATTCCTTGGTAGCAAGTTTATTATAAACACATTAATTAGTTGAGAACTATTCTCATTATTAGTGCTATCATGATAACTCTTATCAAACACTAACAATATGCCGTATTATCTTTAGCCTCTAAGTAATAATGACATAGCTCATTTGGGAGGTTAACATTATACTTAGTCTAGTGTACACCATTATCTAGAGTCATGTGTAACCACATTTCATCTCCCTTTTATAGTGTTTAAACTTGTAGTGCCATGGAACAAGACACCCTCCTTTGGGATCGCAAGGCATATGTGCCAAGATGAGGTGTTTGTCCACACTACTTTAAACGGGTAAGTTTAATCTTGTAGTACTATGAAGTAAACACCCTCCTTTGGGATAGCGAGGCATATATGCCAAGACGAGGTGTTTACCCACACTATTATGAACCGATAATAGAGGCCATGAGATCCAACCCTTGTATCTCTCTCCCACTAGATATTTTAAATTAAAGGTTTTTAAGATCAAAAACCATAATAATGCTGTACACTTTGAAAACATAATCCTAATCTCATTAGGAATAAATTTCATAATCCTAGCATTAATATATATATATATATATATATATATATATAAAAATAACGCAACATGAGCTCATATATATATTTATAAAACTATATTATACTGTATATATATATAATATAATATATAATATATGATTATTATATTATATTATATTATATATATATATGTATATATATATATATATATATGTATATATATATATATATATATAACTTTTACATTGTTTGAATGGAAAAGTTGAATCCGTATATAAAGGATTTCAACTTTTCCATGGCCATAAAGCATTTGCACACTAAGCCAATTCAACCGTGGGCCAACAAGCCATGAAATGAAAGTCTAAGCCATGCAATAGAAGTCCAAGCCATGCAAACCATGCAATTGAATTCCAAAAGGTGCAAGCATATATACAGTTATTTCAACAATCAATAACCACCAATAATCAATGCAATCCGTACAACACTCAATCGTATTCATATCCAAGCATTTACTATAAGGCATGGCATAAAGAACTTCCATTCAATCCGTGCACTCTTGGTGTAATGCAAAAAACAATATATCGCATATATTGATCAATGCACACAAGGTTTATGGAACCATATCTTTATGCAAAAATTTGAAAACACAAAGATAACGGTTTTCTAAAATTCTAAAATTCAATCACATATTATACAATCATGATATGAAAACCTGGCTCTGATACCAATTGTTGGTAAAAATCTGATTTTGTATCTCATACAAAACACACAGCGGAAGCAACAAATAAGGATCTATTTCATTCATGATTGACAACATGCACTATGTAAATTTCAGAATTTAAGAACAAGATATCGTACCTTGGTGTAGAGAAATTCAAAACAAAGATTAGAAACACTTGGAAACACTTTTAATCTTCACTCCAATTCCACTTTACGCCCAAGAAATGTGGTCTCTCAATCAGTTTCTAAGGGAGAATGAAAGTGTGCCTCACACTCTCTCTTTTTCTTTTTCTCTACGCTTCTTACCAAAAAAAAAATTTGTATGTTTCTACTTTTATAACTAACTGATTATCTAATTGGGCTGGCCTATTGGGCCTTTCCAATCAGGCTTTAGTGTGTGGCTTGGAGTGGAACCAAAAGGGACCAATAAGACACTAGATCCAATGGACCTTGGGCTTTTCCGTCAACTCTTGACAAGTCCAAAGTTACCATTAATTATATTTAATACCACTATATAAATATAATTGCACTCTAGGCCTTATTAATAAATTATATCTCAAGACTTTATTATACACGCAACCCCTTTATAAAATATTCGTAGTAATACAAAGTCATGAATATAGACTGCCACTTTGAAAATTACTACATCTTAATCCTTAAGTACCTGGTTTAATACTTTAAAGTTATTCATCATATATTTATGAAATTCAATTTTATAAATATGTACTTTAGTAATTTCTTACCAAAGTAGTTAGGCCTAACTCTCTGAATAACTGAACCCATTAAACTTATTTCAAAAGAATATTTTATATCTCCATCAAAAGACTATGAATTCCATCTTGAGAATATATATTCCATCAACACTAAATGTAGCTACCCAACATACTGAGGTTTTGACCGTTACTTTAAATGTCACTCCTGATATATCAAAGCAACCTACATGTCATGATCAAGTCCATTATTCTCTTAGGATTAAGAGTTCATGCAAATAAAAGTCGTGAGATTTATTATTCATTTGACAGTCGTTAGGAGAATAATAAATCTCACAGCGGTCCAGTTAATATGTTTTAACTCTTAAAACATATCAATTATCAACTAGAAATCTCCACTTCCATGATCAAGACAAATCATCTTAGTTGATACGTCATAGTCTTCGCAGATGAAATGCCCAATTTCATCACCGACTAGGAACTATAAATCTGAATTTACAAAGAACTTATGATTTATATCTTCTGTGACTAAATCACATAAATCACATACTATGCATCTCATGGACTATATGATAATGTCCAAATATTCATGTTACCCTTATTTTAGATAATAATAAAATAATTTTATTAAACACAACATTAAGTCATACATAATATCATACATAGCACCATACAATAGGATTTAAGGGCACACACCTTAACACACTATTATTATTTATTCACCCCTTCTTGAAGGATCATTATTGGCTGAGAAAGAAATAAAGAAAAAGAAGAGGAAAGATAGATGTGTGTATTTATTTTATAAGAACATGGGATAGAGACATGTAAATTTAAACTAACAGATAATGGTATGAGTTATCAATATCACTAATGGAATAATTTAAATTTAACAGATATTGATATGAGTTATTAATATTAGTAGTGAAGTAATTTAAAATTAATAGATGAGATTTTTAGGGATCACATATATTGGATAGTAAGTGAATTTCTACTAGTATTTAAAGTACACATACATTAGTCAGATGAATAAGAGATACAGCGAATGAACATACGTATAGTTTTTGAGTGCTCTCTCAAAATAAGCGATCTCTCAGGGACACCATTTACTGTTCTGTAGAATTTGAAGCATGGAAATTAGGAGAGACTCTAGTAGCCTCTCCTATGACTTGGAGGGGTTCCATAAAGGAGATCGTGAGGAGTTGGTAAAGCAAGCAAAGAACAAGATCCGGCAATTTGGTGATCTGTTCCACCAAAGGTATGTGTTTATATGACCTCTAGTAAAGTATATAACTTTTCAACAATCATAATTCTAATAAAGAAACGAAAAGATGCTATAGATTTTTACAAGTGTTTCTAATGAAAGCAATCTAGGTTCAAACTTGTCCATCCCCCAACAATTGAATTCTTAAAAACATAAAATAAAATAAACCCCCCATTTTCAGAGAACTGGTATAAAGAATTCCCTAGAAATTAAGGAGAGATTGAAGTTTCTTGAAATTAATTTGATGAACAAATATAGGTCCTCTTGGAAACACACAGAAAAACTCCACAACAATTTTATTACATTATCAAATTTACCCACCACTTCTATCATGAACTATTTTAAAAAATTGCAGATTTTGGTAGGTCCACATGTTCAAATAACAACATTATCAAAAGAAGAAAAGAGAAAGCAACATTCTTTCACAAGGGAGCTTGTACGTATTTTGGCAAACAGAAGTAGATATAAATGGAACTCACAAATTATAGTTTTATTAATATGAAATACCGCATCACTTAGGAGGATTGGGATACAAAAGCAACATTATGTCGTAAGTGAATTTATCAACCTTCTTATTTCTTTCGACAAATTGTGGCACGCCACTTGTACGATAGAGAAAGGCGGCTTCATTGGCAAAACCAACTTTCGTGGATGCATCACGATATACCCCTTTATTGAAGAGATTGGTAGCTTGAGAGATTTCAAAGACCGCAAAGTCATAATTATCATGACAATCCTGCATCTTCAGCCACAATGTATGGTTACTGGTCTCGCTAGTGTTGTCAAACACCTTAGATATGTATGAAAGTGTGTCATTTGTTAAACTCACGGACAACTCTATGCCAATCTTGAGAAGGCCAGTGTAATTGGCTTTGAAGCTTCGTGGATCTGACTCAAACATTGATATGCAAATTTTCTGATCAAAGCGGTTCCCTTCTCTTCTGATGTAGCAACACAGGAATTCATTAGTAAGAAAGGAATAAGAACAGAAAGGACAATAAGAGGGAGTGAAATGGGACCTTGATTTACCATTGTTCCAGTAGAGAATACATCAAATGCTACAATTGTTTTGCGAATGCATCTGCTCTTTATATCTGCTCTTTTCCACCTTTTTAAAGGACATAAAAAATTAATAGATTAAATCTAAAACAAAATATACCAGCCCAAAAAAACTATCCCAAAAACAAAATTACTAATAACAAAGTTAAAAGAATTAAGTTCAATCAACTTATTTTACCAAAAATCAACAACTTAGCCCCTTAAAAAGTTTTAAACAAAAGCCCTTAGTGGTAAAACAGTAGAGTCAAAGACTAGAGTCGCCGCACACAGAGAGCAATAGAGCTACCCCGCTAACTCCAAGTTTTAGCTTCGTCCTTGGTTAAATAAGTAATCTAGGGTTTAATCCCCACCTATATAAAAAAAACCGATTGATATCTTGGTCTGATGATAAATAATACAATCATCATAAGCGAAAATTATAGGTTGAAACTTTATAAAAAAAAAAAAAATTATATGCAAGTATATTTTAGGAAGAAAATGACAGAATTTTGAAAATTTGAAAGTTATATATATTTATTGTTGTTAGGTTAATAGTTTTATAATAAGTACGACTTCCTTTTACAAGCATAACCAAATCTCACAACATTTTCATAAGATGAATCCCCAAAATTGGTAGATGCATAAAATATTGTAGACATAGTAGCATTTCTCTTATAATAATAATAATAATAATAATAATAATAATAATAATAATAATAATAATAATAATAATAATAATAATAATAATGCCATTAAATGCACATTAAAAATTCTACCATTATAATAAATATCCATTACAATCTTAAATTTAAAAAAAAAAAAAAAAAAAAAAAAAACATCCTTAAAGGCTCACTATAAATTTCACTATTTCTATATATTCCACAATTATAATAGAAAATGTTATTTCTACAACATTTTCATAACAAATTATAAATGGTATGTTATCATTGGTTTTAATTTAAATCCATCATTGAAATTGTATTTTTGCTCACTAGTAACAACCAATAACCACATGCTATTTAAAACTTATTGTAAAAATGTTGTAGACAAAACATTTTTCTATAACAAATATCCATTATGATAATAAATGAAAAAAATTGTCCTCAAATGCATAGTATTTTTTCACCATTATATTAAATTCTTTAAATAATATGTAGTTAAATATCCACTATCATCTCCTTTAAATAATCCATAAAAAACAATTTCACCTTTTTTCCCTCTATAATCAACTTTATAAAGTGGGTATTATTTTTCTCTTAAATTATTTCTAAGATGAAGTTTCTTTACTTTTATGTGTGTGTGTGTGTGTGTTTCTCAAAAAAAAGAAAAAAATTCTTTACTTTCATTTTTTACCTATTTTTAAAGTAACCTAAAAGGAAAGTCTAAAATAAGTTAATTTCTACACATATTTCTCCTTCAAGTGCAACTGTAAAAAAATGAAAAACAAGTATACCTCTCTCTCTCTCTCTCTCTCTCTCTCTCTCTCTCTCTCTCTCTCTCTCTCTATATATTTATATATATGTAAAAGCAATATTGTACAACTTTTTTTTTTTTTTAATTAAATGTGAATATTGACAATTAGACATGGCAAAACGGGCGGATCGGGTCGGGTCAAACGAGTTGCGAGTCAAATAGGTCACGGGTCAAAAAACGAGTTTTCTTAAGCGGGTTAAAAACGAGTTCAAGTCAATCGAGTTGCGGGTCGGGTCGGGTTGACCCTTATTTTTCACATGATTTTTTTTTTTTAATAAATAAAATAACATGTATTTGTCATTTGGAAAGTTATGCAACAAATTATTTGATGTAAAATGTATTATTTTGACTTCACCACTTATATCAAAAAAGAATTCAATTAAAATTATTAATACTTATTCAATAATTTTAAAATTATATAAATCCTAACATTGCTATCTAAAACAAAATAACACAAACATAAGTAAAACAAATACTCATGTTTTATTTTTACACAATATCAACATTCCAAAATATAAAACAAAATTACAAATTACTTATTGGATAACTCATTTGATAAAGAATAAAAACATATAAGAAATTTACAATCTTGAAAATTAATTTTATAATCTATTATTAATTGTGGTTGGCATTCTATTTCAATTTGAAATATACATTAAAATTTGATTGCTTACTTATTTATATATGGTCTCTTTTATGAATATCATATCATTGTTAAGCAACACACACTCTAGGGAATATCATAATTTATTTTGAAAAGCCATTTATTTTGAACATAAATTGTTAAAAAATAAGTCTAAGCATTTATAATTTATGCTTATTTGATACTTTGACTTCACTATTTTTACACTTGTAAATGTTTCTCACAAATGTCTACAATTTTAAATCTATATTTTTAACTCTACTATAACCACATTATCTTAGGATGCACTTTGTTATTTGATATCTAAAATTTTTTACTCATTACAGAATGCTTAACCTTTTATCTTTCAATTAATTTGCATATGTAAATGTATCAATTGTTTCCTTAAAGCTCACAATAAATAATTAAACTACTATTGTCTTAATTTTACTTATTTTTTTTACCAAAAAAAAAAAATGTTTTAAAAAAGTGCTTCGAGTTTGGGTCGGATCTGGTCAAGTGTTGGGTCGAGTAGACCCGCAAAAAAACTCAAAAAACTTGAGTCGGGTCACGGGTCAACCCGTTTTTGTTTCGTGTAAAAAAATGGGGTTCGGGTCGAGTATTTTTCAGGGCCAGTTGAGTCAGGTCGAGTGAGAAAATTTTTTCCCGTTTTGCCATGTCCATTGACAATCTACCATTGGTTTACATTATCTTCATATATTCTCTATCTTTGCACAATTTTAAGGTGATCAAAGGTCAATTACCATTTCGTTAATCAAGTGTTTAAATTCAAGCTTTTGAAGTTTAAAATAATTCATAAAATATGAGTTAATGGATTGAATAGTAAATAGATCCAATTGGAATGAAAATTGGTATGCTTGTTAAAAATATATAGAAAATTGGATGGTGTAATATTTGTTTAGGTTACACTAAGTGTAACTTGAACACAAACTCTCTCTCTCTCTCTCTCTCTCTCTCTCTCTCTCTCTCCCTATACACACACACACACACACACACATATAGTTTATTAAAAAAATAATACACCACATTTACAATTTTGTGTTACACAAACCTATTTATTAACATCTCTATAAAGCTTTTGGGGAGAAAATAATACAAAATAAAAAATAAAATGATTTAAGTCCTTTTGAGTTCGAAAGAAAAAGGGAGAAATTACAATTTACCATCTAAAATTGTACCTCTGATTACGCTTTGCACCCTAAACTTTTCAAATGCATATTTTGTACCCTAAACTATAATTTTTGTTACACCTTTCATCCAGACATCAAAATTTGCTGTTAACTTGATGGAAATCCAAATTTTAGGGTGTAAAGTATAATAGAGAGTATAGTTTTAGGTGGTAAATTATAATTTTTACTTTTTTTCTAAAGAATCGAGAAGATGAGCAATTGAGTCTTTTCACGTGATGCTATACTTCTCCATTCAAGTTAGTACCAAACTTGACTTCAGACTACAAAGTTTAACAAATGTCATAGTTTAAGGTGGAAAATATGCCTTCGAAAATTTAAAGGTGAAAAATGTAATCAAAGATATCGTTTATGGTGGTATGATGTAACTTTCCTAAAATATAAAATGAAGTACGTCATTTCGTGTAATACATGAAAACCAAAAATTGACTGTTTAAAATTTAAATTATAATACATGAATTAATACAATACATTGGTACACGTCCTTTTGTATTAGATACGAAGGGTAAAAAATAAAATAAACCGCCAATTAATAATTGTATAAGTATAACCCATAGGTATAGTTAATGGGTAGTTACATACAATAAAAAATGTTAATGGGAACTATTAGCTCTTCAATTTCTTGGAAAAATTATACTTTACCCTCCTAAGCTGTATCTCCTTTTATACTTACCCTTCCCCCCCCTAAATTATACGAATGCACACTTACCTCCCTTAAACTATAACATATTTTCCACTTACTCCCTAAACTATAAGAATACACACTTCTAAACTATACTCCCTTTTACACTTGATCCCCCTCAATTATATCACATTTTGTAGTTACCCCCCTAAACTCTGAGAATATACACTTACTTCTCTAAACAATTATCCATTGGTTGAGGTGCAAAGTGTTATACGGGTAATAGTTTAGGAGGATAAGTGTGCATTTTCATAGTTTAAGGGGAAAGTTTAATTTTTCCAAATTTCTTATATTGATGTAACTCATAACTACTCATTGCGAAATGATAATTGCACTACATTGTGTCAACATTTCATCTTTTTTTTTTTTTTTTTGTTCAAGTTATTTAATGTTTTCTCCTTATTCTATCAATCTTCTTTCATTTTTGAAGTTATTTTCATATTTTATTTGACAAAGAAAATAAACAGAAACTATTATTCTTAACGTTGTTGTTGATGATGTTTTTCATATATGGATAGAAAAGTCACCAAGAAATTAAAACAATCTTGAAGCTAGGAGAGAGAGAGAGAGAGAGAGAGAGAGAGAGAGAGAGAGAGAGAGAGAGATGGAAACTATGGGATTCCACTTCTCTTGATGCTGATGAAGTTTTATTGTTGGTTGATGTTTGTTAGTACCCATTTTCGCGACACATTTCTTATAAGCTCAACTTCCTCGTGGGATCAATTTATGTATTATATCAAATTTTATTTAAGTATGGCTAAAACTCATGTCACATAATGGGGAAATTGAGGAAGTTTGGTTTCAAGAGTATGAGTCAATCTCTTTCGAACCTTTTACATGAGCCTAGCCCATGCATGCTACTAAATGGGCAAAGGACACTAGTAGCACCTCAAGGTCATGGAGGAGGTCTTGTACCCAAAATTCTCAAAGTTTTTTCCATACACATATTTGAGTTTAAAACATAGTTGGCTATCATTGGCTAACTCCAGCTGCTAGACCTCACGTAGGTGAGCCTCCCAGGAGTGTAAAACAACTAAAAATGAGGAGCCAATGGGGACTTAGTCAAATATTTCCAAAATTATGCATAAGGCAGGCTAACTCTTTTACCCAATTAAAATAAATCAAAACCAAACATTGATTTAGCACCTTGGAGGTCTATAGCCTCATCTTTTAGCCTAAAAACTAGTCACTAAGAGCACCAAAAATTCAATATAAAAACCCTTATTTAGATTCAAAACAGACTAGTCATGTTTTAACCATTGAGCTAAAACTTTTGGTCAAAAGTCCATTCAGCCAGAAAACATTCTCACAAATTTGAACCTAGTTAGGGGTGGAAACTTGGGTATAGGGGAGACTTCCCTCTTTTCCTCACAACCATTCTCAATTTCCACTTCTCGCTAACTATGGGTTGAAGTTTCAGACTTGTTGTGTTTTTATGCATTTCTCTACATTTTTATTTTTTGCATTTTGATTTCTCTCTTGTTAAAGCATCATTGGCCTCTATTCAATAAATATTGAAATTTTGGGATTGATACTCTCCACAAATAATTTCTTTTAAAACCCCCAAGAGGAGATTTGGGCTGTTTTTGTATTTTTGGCCCTTGTCACAAAACATCCATGACTCCGTGTCTCGATCGGTTGAGGAACACACTTGATCAATTGAGTCTTGCAATTTCTGAATGCATTTTTTTGAAACGTGTATGTTCTTGAAACTTGATGTGTATCAACTTGAGCAACGTCTAAACTTTTTCAAAGATCCTAAGATCATATACTAGACTAGTTTTTGTACCCGGTTTGCCAATGTACACAAATTTAGTTCCTAAACATTTAATGCTAAATAATTAGAACATAACATTCTCCCCCTTCGGCAATCTGTAACAAAACCCACATACAACATATATTGCCCAAACTCAAGAACTAAACCAATACAAGTTATTGACCTACTACAATTTAATTATAATCTACAATCTACAACTTGCAATAATAGGCAGCAACATTACGAAATAATTAACCTATAAAATCCTAAAACCCTATACACAAACCATAAACTCATGTGTGGAAAATGTAGTGCAAACATAACCTAGTATCACTACAAGAAAAACGTACTATTGCGGCGGGCCAAAAGCGTCGCTAAAGGTACATTTGACCTTTAGCGGTAGGTGCTATTGCGGCGGTTCTTCCCGCCACTATTGTGGTGCTGCTATTGATCTATTGTTATGGTAACAAAAAACGCTGCAATAGATCTATGATTTGTGACGGTTTTGGTATGAGGTTAGAATTTAGGTCAATTGACCTTTTAGTGGTGGGATATGTGCGCCACTATAGGTGACAATCTTTAGTGTCGGGCAACAAGCGCCGCTATAGGGCTTTATGTACAACCGACCATATGCACCTTTTAGTGGCGGTTACTCTCGCTGCTATGTTTGAAGCTTTAGGGGTGGGCTATAAACATTGCTATAGGGCTTCAATTATAACATAATTTTAGACCTTTAGCAACGGCTTTTTCTCATTGCTATAGGTTAATTTAAAAAAAAAAAAAAAGTCTCATTACAAACAACCTGTAATAATTTTAGTTCTATTAAAACAATACCACAAATATAACTAATTAGCAACACCACAATTGTCTCCAAACAAACATTATATTAACATAGAAATATAATTGTATTTGTAGTAGATTTTTTAGTAGTAACAAAAGGTGCTCTCATTCGAAAATACATAAACACGAAACAAAAGTGATGCAAAATCCAAAATTGAAAAGGGAGAATGAATAAATATCAAACAAATTCAGAGTACATGATTTGAGTTTCTATTACTGTTGGAATGTCCCAAAAATTTCAATATTTCAAACTCTTAACAATTTTGGAGAGGGCTGAATATGTCCCAAAGGAGCATGATACAACACCTACTGAAATAATTATAATACAAAGTGCTCCATAAAAAAAAAAAAAAAAAGAACCATGTAAATAATGGATAGAATTAATAAGTTTTAATCCAAAGTTGTTAATTAGATTTATTATGAATAAACTTGTTAAAACAAACAAACATCACTATCATGTCAAAATCATATGTAGCAAAAAAGTAAATAAGACAAGATATGATAACCCAAAAAAACCAATGAAACCAACCAGTTTCACAGTAAAAAACCTGGGGGAAACCTTCCCAAAAAGCAATTCACTATAGTAAAGAAAAGTTTCATATCTAGTACAAAACCTTTATCCCTAGACTCTACAATCCCCGTAGATCAACTCACAGCAAAAACCTTCTACAGCTCCAGAACCTTTGAACTCTTCAATATATGAACGCCACCCTTTTAATGCACGAATTCTAGTACGTGACTAATTCATTTGCACGAATCCCAGTACGAGACTCACTTACCAACTTAAGGAAGAAGAATGTTGGTTGCAAAGTTTTTCACTTCATAAACAATGAAGATCAAGAAGCACTTGGTTGCAAAACCCTAAGGCACAAAGATGCAGTAGCTTCTTTTTGAGAGAATAAAGCTTTGGTCACTTTTTTCATGTATTCTCCTTGTTTTATCTTATGTGACGGCCTCTAAAATAAGCCTTATAATGTTTAGGGTTGTGTGAAAAGAAACCCTACACAAATACATAAGCATGGACTGAAAATCAAATTTGAAAATTCTTATTTCCGTAACCTCGATAAATACCTCGATAGATAGTATCTGCCGAGACTCGTTAAACCTCGATAGATAGCTATCTGTCAAGAAGCTGTTGAGCTATCTGTCCAGCTTTAGTGAACAGCTTTTCTTCACTTGTTTCTTGGTCCAGTCTTCATGACTTTAATACTAGACTTGAAATTTTGTACTTAGAAGTATTAAACACATCCTAGATCTACCCAAATACAAGTAAAGTGCATTTTGTCAAAGGATTAACTAATACATAAAATGTTGACATATTCCTAACATTAAATCACATATGTCAAAACACACTTAATATAGTTTTGTACATACTCATACTTAATATATAAATTCATAATACGATTAGCCATTCAATTACTTATAATCTTTACAATTTTTATTCAATGACATTATTAAATAATATGTTTATTAATTACTCTTCTATTAATTATAGAAAGGAATTAGCTTAAAATAATAATTAACCACTCAAACATATAGTTTAACTATAAAGTTGAGTTGGGATGTTACAAACCCTCTACTTGGATTGTTGAGGAGGGTTCACTGACTTTTATATGATGCAAGTAGAATCTATACAAGGAAATTGAATCTATACATGGCAAGTCTACTATATTAAATTCTTAAAATTATGGTAAACTATATAGGGGCAGAATATGCAATAGTGTTGTTGACTATGTCTTGCCATATTGATCCAGATTTGATGCTGACAGTGGCTCCTTACAGCTAGAATGAATTGTTTCCTTATTAGTCTTAACAGATAGGTTATTCTTCCATATTTTCTCAAAGTGCTTCAGCACCACCTTGTCTTGCCATCTTGGTCTAGTTTGCTCCTAGGTTGGATTGGCTACCTCTTTGATAATTGTCATAACTAAAATACTATTTCGTCTTATGACCTTGATAGGGAGAACCCTCAAAGATAACAATATGGCAGTAGTCTTCCTGTGCACTTTCCAACTTTGATAGCCCATCAACATATTGCAACCTCTTCAAATTCTTACACTGAAATGAAACACCAATCCATTTCTTAGAAGTAAAGGCTTCCATTAGGACCACAATTTTCCTGAAAATAGGGAAAATTTTCACATGTTTCAATATTGTTGTTGTCCCTATTTCCTATGATTTCTCTCCTTCCATATGCACTACATAAAAAGTACATTCTATTAGACATCTTCTCAAATATAATATGATCTATAAAGAAAAATTGCTTCTCCTTCCAAAGGCAGTAATGGAGAGGTACACCCTAATAATAAATTGAACTATTAATAAAATCTCTTATTTTTTGTTTACTTAGTTGTGCCCCTCTTTACTGAATTATTGTTTAAATCTATTACAGGAGAAAAGAAGAAGAAGGAAATATTAGACAATGTTGAACAACAATGAAAATGCTAAATTTTTCATATCAGCATACAACATTGTTGCACATACAATAAGCCCTTGACCCTAATCACACAAAGATTAAACTCAACTTTGAGTAAAGTTAAGTAAGGCCCACATACATTTTTGCTAAATAATCATGTATAAGTGAGACAAGCCCTTACACACACTTCAATCATTGAATTTTAAAAAATGACCTTTTCAGATCTCAAGGGTTTAATTCCTTTTAAAAAAAGAAACCTCCTGAAAGATAAATATTCACAAAAAAATAGGCAGGGAAGGGGGGAAGGAAGTGTAAATTGTTGATTTTTTTTTTTTTTTTTTTCTGAATAATCGGTCTTCTTTGCTATTGGAGTTCTTTTGTAAACTATTCTATCATACTAATGGTCTTCACAAATTTCAATTCACAATGAGAGTAAAGAAATTTGACACAACATAATGACTTAAAAAAAAGTCTCAAATCCATTAATCTTTCTAAGCTTGATAGTGAAGTCTGAAGGGCAATAGTAAAATCAAAATTGCTTTAATTTTATAAAAGATAATGAAAAACAAATGTATAATCATGTCACTTCAAATATCAAAATTAGATTAAAAGAAGAAATGTGTACTAAGAATGCCTTTTTTTAGGCTTGAAATTTCTCAAGAGTTTTTTAAAATTTTTCTAATAAGGATTCTTCTATCTTGAAACCGCAGAAGTAAGTTTTTGAAGTATAAAATTTCCCATAAACATATTCCAAGCTTGAATTACTGTCCATGGTTCCAATATGAATGGGTTTTCTAATTTTTTCTTTTTCTTTGATAACAATTTTAAAAAGCATGTAAATTATAAAATCCACTTCCTAATGGGAGTAGTTGAAAGAGTTGGGTATTGACTATATGGTGCCATTATGTTTTCAGTTGTCTAGGCTGAAATCTAGGAAAGAATCAAAATCTAGGGCCAATGGCATCAAAATGTGAAGTGTGGTGGTCAATGGAGACAAAATTGCTACTTGTATATAAGACTCTAGTTAGGAAAATAGGTAGCTCCCTTAGGCCTCAGCTAGGATAATAGAATGCCTTCTGTAATTGTATTTTGTCATTGTTACTTACAAGAGAACTCCTTTGCTAGTTCAAGCATTTTCAATATGAATGATGTCTCTTTTGTATGTGTGTGACATCACATTATTTTTCTGTAAAACATTTGCCATATCTGTAGATTAATTTTATTATCATTAATTCCATTTTAACAATGGGGCATTTATCTAAGGTCTAAACTGGGTTATTGTTAGTTTTCCCTTCCTTTATAGTTTATCCCCACTATCTTTCTTACAAACTGTAGTTCTTCTGTCTTTTTTTTTATCCTTATGTTGCCCTATGTAGTAATTGAATTATATTTTTCACTTACAACTGAAGTAAGGGAGACATGGTGAGGTTCTATGACCAATATTGACCTAGACGATTGTTGCTTTGTCCATATACAAAGTGTAAGGTTGAATTTATTCAACGATTAGTTGACTTTATTCTGTACCAAATTTGCTTGTATTTCAACAATTAGATACCCTGTATATAGGTGAGAATTATGTAAGGGTTGTGTGTGAGAGAGTGTGAAGAATTCAAGTGTGTATGCATTCAAGAAGCATTCTCACAATTGGATCTCGTGAGTGGCTCGTGACTGGCGACTCGCCATAAATGCCACACGTGTGAAGCATACAAGAAGCTAAAGGGTCATTATAGCTGAAGCACTATAGAACAAAAAGTACAGTCTGGCCAGGCAGTTATTTTGCAACTTAGTCCCAATCGCGAGTCAATCGCCAGAACCCCCTGTTATGTAGAAAAATGTCTTTTCACATTCCTTCTCATACCCTATTATAAATACCCTCATACCCAAGAAATGTAGAGAGCTTTTAGAGAGAATTTTGAGAGAGAGACCCTAGAGAATAACAAGATTGACTCAAATTCTTCTACTTTCATCCTCTTCATTGACATACCCTTGAGAGGTTCATTAGCCAAATCCGTATCTCACCACACCCATATCCGTGAGGAGGTCATTTGGTGCTTGGGAAGCTGTTCAAAAAGGACCAATTCATTTGGTGGATGTAATGGGCTTATTGCGAGATTCGAAAAGTTAAAGAAGATATGGTTAAGCTTAACCTTGTTAGAGTAAGAAGCTCTACAAAGGTCACTGTCAAAATCCGAGAAAAAATTCCATCAAAGCAAAACCCTATTTTATAATTAGCTAAATCCTTATCTCACCATACCCATATCTGTGAGGAGGTCATTTGGTGCTTGGGAAGCGGTTCAAAGAGGACTAATTCATTTGGTTGATGTAATGGGCTTATTGCGAGATTCGAAAAGTTAAAGAAGATATGGTTAAGCTTAACCTTGTTGGAGTAAGAAGCTCTACGAAGGTCACTGTGAAAATCCAAGAAAAAATTCCATCAAAGCAAAATCCTATTTTATAAACTCAACAACAAATAAAAACAAACAAACAAATGGCACACTAATCAGCATTCATAAAATCCCAATAAAAATATCTTACCTTTTAGATGGGGTAATCCCTAATTCTAAGGTTTGGACTTCAAAAACGTGAATCCCATAACAGGAAGTTTTTTTTTTATAAGAACACACAAACTTTATTTGATCAAAGCAGAAGGTACATCTTGGATAAGAACTTGTTCTGGAAAATAAGGGCACTCTTCAATCCAAGCAAAATAGTCGCTAATGCCTATAGCAAACTTTGCTAACAAATGAGCAGGCAAATTCCCACTCCTACAAACATGAGAGAAATATATATTCAATAATTCATTTGAACTAGCCTATATCCCATAAATTATAGATGCCACCAAGGAGGGTGCTGAAGTCTTTTCACACAGAGCATTGACAATTGTCAAAGAATCACCTTCTAACACAAAGTCCAATATGCCTACTTCCTTTACAAACGTAATGCCAGTTTCAAAAGCCTTTGCTTCCACTTTTATAACACCTAAAGGAGCTTTAAATTTCTTACTCAAACTTACAATAAATTTCTCCTCATGGTCTCTAATAACAACCCCAACACCAGCTTCTTTTTGCTTCTCAAAGACAACCCGATCAACATTTACCTTATAGAAAGGCAATTCCGGAGGAGAATCTTCACTAGACCAATCTGCCTCCATCAAGACAAACCAAAGGAATTCCATAAAGCTCCTAAAATGTGTTGGAACCAAAATTTGAAAGTTCTTGAATGAATCCCATGTTTCATGAGCTCTTTGGCACTCCCAGAAAAGATGAATAAATGTTTCTACAATAGCCCCACACTCCTCATAAACATCATCCATTAGAACATGTCTAAGTCTCAAATTTGCCTTTGTTGGAAGGATATCACGTGCAACCCTCCAAGAAAAATGTCTAATTTTTTGAGGGACCTGCATTTTCCAACATTTCCTCCAAAGCATATGCATATTTGCCCCATCTAAAACAAAAGCATTATTTGCATCCTTGTCCAACTCCATAGCTACTTTATAGGCACTCCTTACTGAAAATACCCCATTAGATGTCTCTGCCCATATTAGCTTATCATTAGGATACCTACTGCTCAAAGGAAGCTCGTATATATTTTCAGCGTCAAAAGGAAGAAAGATACGTTTAAGCAAATCCACATTCCAACAGTTATTATCATAATCAATCAAATGGCTAACCATAGATACTTGAGGAGATAGAGTTCTAGGAGATACCACTCTATATGAAGAAAAATTAGGAACCCACGGATCCTCCCAAGTTCTAATCCTTTGCCCATTCCCAACACACCATCTCATGCCTCTTTTGACAATGTTTTCTGTAGCAAAAGTACTCCTTCAAACGTATGAAGGTTTGTTTCCCAGTGAGGCTTGGATAAATTCACAATCCTTGAAATACTGAGCTTTGAAGATCTTGTATACAAGTGAATTTTGACCCAACTGAAGCCCGCCAACCTTGTATTGCCAAGAGAGCAAGGTTAAAAGGTTTTAAAAGTTTGAACCCCAATCCACCACATGATTTGGGGACACATAGTTTCTCCCAACTCAACCATGCTATTTTCTTTTCATCCTGCTTTTGTCCTCACCAAAAATTCCGAATCATACTTGTCAGTTCATCACAGAGGGCATCAGGGATTTTAAAACAACTTATAGTATACATAGGGATTGCCTGTGCAACAGCCTTAATTAGAACTTCCTTTCCTACTTTGGACAACAATTTTTCCTTCTACCCTGTCAACCTCTTAGCCAATTTTTCCTTTACCGCACTAAAAGTATTTCTTTTATTCCTACCAACTAAAGAAGGAAGACCAATATATTTTTCATGCTGCTTAATAATCTGGGCACCAAATCTTGACTTAATTTCCTCTTGAATAGATCTATCAGTATTGTTGCTGAAAAACAATGAAGTTTTTGCTCTATTCAACTGTTGGCCAGAGGCATCTTCATACACCATTAACACACGCTGCAATGAATCACAATCATTCAAGGTTGCTTTACAAAAGATAAAACTATCATTAGCAAAGAATAAGTGAGAAAGAGTAGGAGCCCCTCGACAAATAGTCATCCCATCCATAAAACCATCATGGACAAATTTTTTGATTAAAGCAGATAGACCCTCCGCACATATTAAAAAAAGACATGGGGATAACGGATCACCTTGTTTTAAACCTTTCGAAGGACATATATCACCTTCTCTTAAAATGTGATAAGTTTGATGTAAAGGGGTATTATGGAAAAAAAAATTGGTTGAAACAGGGGAAGCCTCTTAAATAGTAGTATAAATAATATGAGATACACAACTTGAAATACTCTCCAAACTTTCTATTAGATAATAAATAAATAAATAGATAAAAACAACGCACTCCACGTACACAACGAAAACCAGTCTCACACAACCAATTGGAATGGTGACTATTTATATAGATAACTATGAGACACGCCACCCTAAAAAGCTCTCCAAACTTCCCACCAGATAAATAAATAAATAAAAAACTTTCCACTCCACATACACAGTGTAAAAACTCTCTCAAACTCACAAATTCTCTATCAAACACTTTGGGAATAAAAACAGAGAGAGAGAGAGAGAGAGAGAGAGAGAGAGAGAGAGAGAGAGAGAGAGAGAGAGAGAGATGAGGCTGAAACACTTCAAGTATTATTAACAAGAAATGGTCTAGATACAGATACAATGAGTACACGAGTATATATATACTAGCCTCATCACACACGCTTCAAGTGTGCGATGAGGCATTTTTTCTTTTAGTGTCATAATTTTTCATTCACTCCAATTCGAGGTTTACACATTTTCTCATTAGTATTTCACATAAGAGAGAGAGAGAGAGAGAGAGAGAGAGAGAGAGAGAGAGAGAGAGAGAGAGAGAGAGAGAGAGAGAGAGAGAGAGAGAGAGAGAGAGATAAGTGTTGACTAAGCGCGCGTTTAGAGGGTCGTTTATTATTATTATTATTATTTTTTTTTGGTAAAAGTTAATAATTTATATTCATTATAATTTGAGATATTATATTTTTCAATTACAAAAAATTCATACAGATGTGATAAGTAATATGTGTTTGTGGGTAAAATAATTTTACAACACATTTTTTTTTTTAATTGAAGAGTTTTTAAACATGTTGTTATCCAAATTTGCAAAAAAGAAATGGCTGGGTAGGCTTTTTTGGATGGAACATGGGATAGTGTTAATGTGGGTATATAACTTTTTTTTTTTTTTAACAGGGTATATAACTTTTTTTTGATAGAACGTGGGTTTTTTTTTTTAATTAGATTTCTTGTTTTTAATTTTTAAAAAGTTCAAAGTAGTTTAAATTGTAATCAAACTTGTATATATCTATTTAGTTTTTATTTTTTTGATAAACTTGAGGATTTTTTTTTTTAAAATGATTTGAAGATAAACATGAGAATGATTTAAAAAAAATAAAAAAAAATAAAAAAACAACAACAACAACAAACCTATAGTTGCTTTGAAGAAGTTGGTTAGTAGGAGAGTGATCCTATTTTGTAGAAAATGTTTTAGGTGAGGGTTAGAGATATATTATTACAGTGTTATTCTCAAGTTTTGCCCTATTTAAACATAAGCTGTAGGGGAATTTTGAAACAAAAAAAAAAAAAATCAGATTCGAACAGAGAAAATCTCTAAAATAGTACAATAGATATAAATCTATACAGTTGAAGAAAAGGAAAACAAAGAAAACCCGAGAAAGGAGTTAGTTACAACTGCTCTACAGGTGCAATAACAGACCAACACACGTGCAATAACTGACTTAAGCTTATAACACAAGACACTCAGGAAACGGCACCGTTTGTATTAATGAGAAACGCTGACGTTTTGCTCCAAGCGTGTTTTGTGTTTTCTCATTTGTGCATACGACATCGTTTTGGGAGTAGCCGTTGGAACAGTACTCCCATCTTCTTCTTCACTGATTAAATCTGAAGCTCTGAAGCACTGTTATGGCCTTCACACAGCCAAGGGAATAGTGCATTAAAGCGTTCAAAGCACCGATGAAGGTAAGCATTTTTTTGTTTCACATATGATGGACACAGCGTTCTACGATTCTACAGAGAGCAAGAAAGGGTTTTCCAAAGGAGGCGAAAAGTCTAAACTGAATACAAAGGTTTGTACATGCAACCTTTTTTCTCCCCGTCATTCTCACTACAATTTCACAATTTTTAAGTGCAGAAAACAACTTGCTTTTTTCTTAGTGCACTATTATTATTATTATTATTTATTCACCCCTTCTTGAAGGATCATTCTAGGCTAAGAAAGAAAGAAAGAAAGAAAAAGAAGAGGAAAGATAGATGCGTGTATTTATTTTATAAGAACATGGGATAGAGACACGTAAATAGAGGAAGCAGAAATTCGTTTTTCTCCAACTCTTTCTCAAGAGTCTCTAGTGCGTGCAAATTAAGGCAACATATTTAACTAATTGAATAATATTTTAGGTCTATTAGTAATGCGGATCCAGGTGTTATAAATTCTGCTAAATAAGGATGGGAACCTGAGAATAATTTGAGGTTCATTTTGAAGAAGGTATTGAAGTAGAGCAAAGTATTTAATGTTGGAAAAATTACGCTAGAAAAACTGATCTGCCTCTCTCTACTCCGTAATACAAAATTTATGAGGGCTAAAGGACTTAAGAAGTAAACTTCAGTCATCTATTCAAAAGGTGTCAAGTTTGGAAAATATATATTCATTATCTCATTTCTGTCCTTTCAATTGTTTTTTTTTTTTTTGGGGTCATCTTTAGTTATTTTCTTAGAGATTCTGAATATTTTAAAGAGAAACCTTACAGGCGATTCAAGGAGTGAAGTTACAACAACCACATCTGAGAGGAAAAGGCCAGGAAAATCATAGGAAAACTGGCATGTACCTTCAACCACTGCAGCTGGTACTTTATGCTGTGTCGTCATCACCCACCACACTTAGAAAACTCTGTAATTAATGGTTGCAATTTCGAGCATCATGATCTGATTTAAAGATCACTGATGACGTGCCGCATGGCTTGCTCGGCGGCCAGAAAATTCTCTATATATCCACAGAATTTTAAAGGCAATGAAGCGTTAAAACTTCATATCAAGTCAACGAAGATGAAGCAAGGGTTGAAGAACCAGAGGATGCGTATGAAGAAGTTAAAGAAGACCCTGATGTAACCTCTGCTGATAGTTCCAAGAGCTCTGAAGTAACTGTTAATACTCCAAGTAGTCTCTGGCAGTGTCAGAGAACCCCTGGTAAGCTTGGGGCTGAGGCAATGGCTGAGGTGACGGCGTTGGCAGCACATGGGTTGCTGGAGAATCAGAAATGTATATCCAAAACAAAAAATTGTTTTGGGGCAGCAAGCAGCCGTGGAGATTGAGCAATAGTGGTTTGCAGTATAAGAGCACCTCCAATGGCTTCTTTAAAGCCAATTTTAGGGAGAAAACACTCCCAAAAACCCACTTCAACAGTTTCTCCACCTCCATTTTTTAGATTAGAATTGCTATAGTGTTTCTCTATAAGTAGAGAACATTGTAACGTTTATTGTACACATTTCAAATGTTTTTTCTATTATAATAATCAGCTATGAATAAAAAAATGTTGGAAGATATGTAATTGTTAAAAAAAAAATAATTAATAAAAAATGAATGAAAAAATAATATTTAATTGAAATAGAGAAAATAATAGAGAATATGTTGAAAAATGTATTTGAAAGAAAAAGTAGATAAAAGCCAAATATCACTGTTCACTGTCTAAACAATACAAAAATTTAGATAAGTTACTGGAGATGCTCTGAGAGGTTTTTTGTTTGTTTGTTTTCAGGAATGGGTCATGGATTCCGATTGGTACATTTTGTGAATAGATATATAGATTTCTATTTTTTTTTTTCACTTTCATGTTGTTATTGGCTCTTTAAATTACTACTTGCTATTGTAATTGATGAAGCCATTTATTTTACACAATGTCCCATTGGGATGGGTACTTTTTATTTTTATCTTTTTTACCCTATTGTATTGTTTAGATTTCTATAACTAAAATATGATAATTTGGATTTTTGGTTTGAATGGGTGGGAATTGATAAAAGCTGGTATTTCTTCAACTGGTTTGTCCTTGAGAAACAAGGAAATTGGAATTTCATCACAAGAATTTAGTGCTGCAGCAACAAGATAAGTTTATTGCTTCCACCAATGATGACATGTTGTAGTTTTGTTAATATTTTGTCCTACCTTATGAAGTTCTTTTGTTTGAGTCAATTATATTCATTGTATAGCATAGGTTTACCATTTTACCTAAAATAAATAAATAAATAAAAATAATATAAACTTGGGTTTTCCATTTAATTTGGAGAGAATTAGGTTGCATCCACACTTAGACTACACCTAGAGGTTAATTTTTGCATGTTAGAAGTTAGAAATACTCTGACGGATTTATATTGATTGTTTAATCTGTTGAATTTTGGCATTTCAAATCATTTTGAATTATTTAGTAGATATAAATTCTTAAAAGTTAAAACATATGTTAATAAATAACAAATAAAAGTATAGCATGGCTGATTCAAGGATTGTACGGCAGATAGTATGAATAAGAAACTAGCTAGGGAAAGAAAATTATGATAAAGTTTGTAGTAAATATTTTTGTACCCCAAATCTGGTCACAACTTGACATGTCTGACTATAAATGGTAGTAAAAAAGTGCATGGTCACAAATTAACGAAAATAAACTTGGGTAAGAAAAATATAATAAAATTTATAGACTATTTTTGTACCATAGATCTTCCCACGACCTTGACATGTACAACTATAAATAGTGGTAAGAAAGTGGAAGGTCATAAACTAATTAAGAAAAATATAATAAAGTCTATTGACAATATTTTTGAACCACAAATCTTGCTAGAAAAATGACATACAACTATAAATGGTGGTAAAAAGGTGGTGAGTCATAAAGTGATGATCTACCAATTATAATCTTGCATGTCATTACTTGTAAAAAAAATTATTGCAAAGTAGGTGGTCATAGTAGAACCAAAAATAAAATCATGAAGAGATAAATGTAAGGAAACTTTTTTCGTGTTATATGGTTAGAGCATTCTTATCAAGATGGACAAATCCTATAAATGCTAAAATTTAACATACAAAATCCTATAAATACTAAAAAGCATGCTCTATCAATACTCTCAAATCTTATTTATTTTGCAATCTAGCTACAGTGGAGTGTTATGTCTAGTAGCCCATTGTAGCAAGATTGTAAAACAAAAAATCATTTTATATTGTTTCTTTGTCTTCTTTCTCCAGACTTTCTTTTCTCTCTCTAATTTCTGTTTCTTCCATCTCTTAGTCTTATTCCCATTTCTCTGCTCTCTCACTCCTTTTGCTCGACGTCTTTGCTTCCCTCTTCGACGAAACCTAGGTCGGAGCATCAAGCCAAGCCGATCTCTATCACAGTGGGTTTCTTTTTTCTTTTACTTTTTTTTTTTTTTTTTTTTTTTTTTAGGTTTGTGATTTGATGTTAGATTTGGCAGTGGTTGTGTGGGTTATGGATTTCGCGTTTTGGATTGTGGTCTGATGTACTTCGACGATGTGCTTCGGGGATTTTGTGGGTTTGGGTTTGTGGGTCTGAATTCATGGGTCTGGGTTCGTGGGTTTGCGTTCGTGGATCATCGACGTGACCGATGTGGATCATTGAGTTGACTGGGGTGGATCGTCGACTTGATTGGTCTCATCGGCATGGGTCATCGAGAGGGAGAGATAGTGAGACCGAGAGGGAGAGAGGGAAGCAGTGAGACCATAGAAAGGGAGGATGAAAAAAATAAAAGCAAAAAACGAATAAAAAATTATAAAGGAATAAAAAATTATAAAGAAATAATATTTAAATGAAGTTGTTAAAAAAAAAAAAAAAGTTTTGATGTTTGATATATTATAAAATGAGATGTTGAAATTGAAAAAGTAGTGTTTTGAGATGGTAATTGCTAAATTTTTTGTAATGCTTGATAAGAATGCTCTTATGTGCAATATCAAGTTTTACATAAATTATTTGGTTTATCCTAAAGAAGATTTTTGTAATTTTGCAAAATTTAAGATGACTTTAATCCTAATCCATAATTAATGGTATGGCTCTACGTCCAAAAATTATCTTTAAAGATAAGAATAGAATAATTGGACAAGATTATTAATAATAACTATCATTTTTTTTTTCTATTTGGTGTCATAATTCTTGATTCATCAAAATTTGAGGTTTACACGTTTACTGCACATTTATGAATTGATAATACATTTACGAATTGCTAGCTTCAAAAAATGAACAAATCCACACACAAATATATGATTTCAATGTTATTTTGGTATTCATTTTTTATAGCTAGCCTCATGACAGTCCTAATTGTATTAGCAATTTGCAAATGTGCAATATTAAATGTGTAAACCTAAAATTTTAATAAATAAAAATTATGAAACTAAACAAACAAACAAACAAACAAACAAAAACATATGCAATGAGACTAGTATATTTTAATTAAGTAAATATTTGCATTCGGCAGGGGGTCATTAGTCTCATCAATTTTCTAAGCCCAATGGGAGACCTTTTAGTAAGCTTATACCAGTGTGCGAAATAAGTTTATAGCTCTCTAATCCACCTCTACTTAATTTTCCCTCTAGCTTATTGGTCTTGCTCTTCATGCATGGGTTTGGTTCATAAAATACAAAGAAAGAGTAAGCTTTAGCAAAAAAAAATGAAAAGAAAAGAAAAGAAAAATAAAGAGTAAGCTTATATCTTGGCCCAGCTAGGATTCTTGATGGATTTGCATTGGACTTCATGGGCTTGGGTTAGCGAATTTTGTGGGGGTATACCAAAAGATTTTGGGCTTGGGCTAGATGCATGCTTAATCTTAATAGGTTCTGTCTCTTTTTGAGATTAGTATTTTGATAGGCCCATAGTTTTACAAAAATTGTTCTCCATAAGGTATAAGAATTATGAATGCAAGTTTTTTATCTCATTTTTTGTGTTTTACTTTATAGTTTATACTTTACAAATCATAACTTGCTATATGTCCATTTGAATTTTTTTTTTTTTTTTTAAACCAAAGTTTATAATGAAAAAAAAAAAAAATCACATAACATACCAAGATTAATGGAGCACGTCAAGAGCCTTATAGTTGAATTAACACCTCCCGATACACAAAGTGTTTGAGAGTTTTGGGAAAAATGATTCGAATTGTTGTATTAGCAGCATATTATAACTATTTTTCAAAAAAAGATTAATAGAATATAAAGTGAAACACAAAAAGTAGGATATGAAATTTATATTTCAAAAATTATATTGTGAAACATAAAAAGAAACTTACCACAAAACTTAGAAAGTCCAAAATAAACATGCATGTGCTGTTTTCCCAAGTTAATCTTAGAATATTTGTTAATCAGAAGATATGAATGTAGACTTCACAACTACATTGACAAACAAAATACATGGGACAAAGGGAAAAAGACGAAGTAGCACTGTTTTTTTGAAGACCAAAATTTTTTAGCAACCTTTCCAAGGTCCATTTTTCATGAATAAAATCAAATGAATCTTATAGCCCAACCACTTTTAAGCTATGTTTCTGGAAACATGCATGATACAAGGACTCAGTCAAGTCAAGCTCGAAGAATATTGAAATCAATGACAATAAAATTTTAGCTGTTCATAGTTCAAAAATGAATTCTTCATGTTGGACCATGGCCATTACCCGGTGCCTAAAATAGATATTAGGTCCAATTAATAGCCACAATCATGCTTTTCCACCGAAAGATTAATAACAACACGTACACTTAATTTAAGTGTACGTAGTTTTTGAATATATTACTTTCAATTCACCCTTTTGTTTAATATATAGCTCATTTGCCAAACCACAAAAGTTATCAAATACGTTAAGAGAGAAATTAATAGAGCTATTGAGACTTGAGAGATGGGTTTTCTTCCTCATGTAGTTGAAGATTGCTTTGGTCTCTTGAAGCTCTATACTGATGGCTCTATTTCATGCCCAACCAACCTAAACTTTAACATCCCTATCATTGATGATGGCTCTGTTCTTTGGAAAGACTAGATGTTTGACAAGTTTCACAATCTTCACTTACGCCTTTACAAGCCCACATTGGCTTCACTCACTGAGCTTCCTATCTTATATCATGTTAAATATTAGCTATGATATATTCCATGTTGAATATGTTTGTATAGATGCAGAAGAGGGAAGCATAAAATAAAATACAAGAACATGAGGGTTATGTGGTTTAGCCTAACGGCCTACGTCCATAGAGGAAAGCCTAAATGATTACGTCTTTAATATATTAGAGTGTAGTACAAATCATCTATTACAATGAAATATAACATGGGTATATATAGTAGGTGAAACCATAAACTAATAGACTTCTAGTACAAGTAAAAGACTTGACTTGCACACAAAGAAGAATAAGGCTCGGGCTTATGCTAATGAGCTAATATATCTTTAACACTTCCTCTCAAACTCAAGATGGAAGCCTGATCAAACCTTGAGATTTGATAAGGTTGAGAAGATCTCTTGAATAAAGTTTGGCTCTGTGATGGTAGTTTGAGAAAGGCAATGATCTTACAGTATTTATGCAACTTCTAATTGGCATGACTATACGGAATATTTTTTACGGCAACAATGAGGAGCTAAAGAAGATGAACGTAGTGAAGAAACATAGAGGAAGACAAATATTGCTCATAAACACACTGTAAAGACAGAAAACCACGATCACAGGATGGTGGATTTTATACCATGTTAAATATTAGCTATGATATATTTTATATTGAATATGCTTATATAGATACGGAAGAGGGAAGTATAAAATTGAAACACAAGAACACAAGGGTTATGTGGCTTAACCTAACGGCCTACATCCATAGAGAAAAGCCTAAATGGCTATATCTTTAATAAATTAGAGTATAGTACAAAAATCTTGTGTTACAATGAACCACAACATAGATATATATAGTAGACTAAACCCTAAACTAATAGGCTTTTAATACAAGCAAGAGACTTGAGTTGCATACAAAATAGAATTAGGCTTGGGTCTATGTTAATGGAATAATATATCTCTAACATATTACATTCATGGTGGCAGTGTCTACTTTTGGTCATGTAATTTTCCCAACTGCCACAACATATGTCACCGCCTTGCATTTGGGCTTGGAGTCCTCGTAGTTGCACTAGACTATAGGCTTGTATTGGAGCATAGGCTTCCGGCATCCATAGATGATACAATGAGTTCTCTAAAATGGTTTCAAACCCTAGCCATGCATGGAGACATTGGTTGTGATACATGGTTGGGTGAAGGGGTTGTGGACTTTGATAGGGTTTTTGTAATGGGTGAATCTTTGGTGGGAACGTGGCTCACCATTTAGCACTTGGGCTTGGTGTGGATTTGGTTGAATTGGAGCCAGTTCGGGTGAGAGGTTATGTGCTCTTGGCTCCATTTTTTGGTGGGAGTGTGAAGACTAGGTCCGAGGAAAGAGGCCACGTGAAAGTATTTTGGAATTTGGACATGTATAACAGGTATGGAGCTAGTATGCTATATATGTATAACGCATGCTATCTGAGAATCCAATGACTCTGATCTTCTTCCAAAAAGAAACAGTTTTGCACATTTTGCTGACAATAAATGAACTACATAATAGTTTAATTATTATAAAATCCACATGTAACTTCTTTTTTGGGAAATTTTGACACTTGATTTTTTATATATTTTTTTTTGTTTGTTGTTGCTGCTGAATTAATGCTTGATTATAAAGTTAGACAGTCATTTAATCTAATTAACATGGCATGATGCATGGTTTATAACTACTTTATATGAGACTTGTCCTTGACATATTAACAGAGTGTGTATTAAGTAAACGACAGTATTTTACATGAATGTGTAAAAATTTTGTCTTTAATTTCAATATATTATCATGTTAACAAAAACTTTCATAACTGATGTGAAAAATGAAATAAAATTAACTAGATTCATTTTATTACAATAAAACAAATCATGTTCAAAAAGTAAAAACTAATATAAATAAATTAAAAAATAAATTCTTTTTTCTTACTGAATTAGAGCAATCAAGAATAAGTAAAGAAAAAGCATAGAGCAACAAGTTTAAATAAGGATATCTAATTTGTGAGAGAAAATGAGAAGAGAGGATAAAGATTTGTTTCTCTAGAATAAGGCACCTTCTCTCATACAAAATTGTTGGGATGAACAAATGCCCTCTCGTGTTCTTATAAGCTCAACTCACGCACTTCTTGTTCACCCATGCAAAGGATGTGAGTCTTGGCTTATATAGTGTGAGCTGAAAAGAAGATCAGGATAAGAACATAGTGGAATGCGATAGATATTTTGCAACCTTGTCGCATGCTAATTGGTCGCAACATGGTTGCGTCAACAGTCTCTCTGGATCTTTTGTCATGTGTAACTCTTGAGCTATTTGGTCGCCTATAGGTTCACCACTAGGTCGCGAGATCTCTGGTTGATGCAGCTTTCCATAGTTGAGGGAAAGGCTCAAGAACATCAACCCTAAATTACATTAAAGTTCTAGAAATATACTTTAAAAAGAGAGAATAATTATAAATAAATTTAACACGGAATAAAGCCAACAGAAATATGGATTTTACAGTTCTTACTAAAATGGATTTAGTCAAAGAGAAAAATAAAGAGTTACCTTTTATACGGACTCATCGCTTTGAGCTAATATAGTTGTCGAGGAAGAGAGCGGTTCGAATGGGAGAGGAGACTGAGGATGAAGTTCTCTGTGTCTTCTTTTGTGTGTTTGTGGGATTTTGTTTAGGGTTTCTCAAGGAAAGATACATCCTTATTTCTTTTTGTAGTTGTGGGCGCTTGGCTCGAAATCGAATGACTTTTTTTTTTTTGGGTATGAAACTAAAACTGCATTTATAGGGAGTAAACTTTAGAACCCAAATGGCATTGGTTTGAAATAGAAAAAAAAAAATGTTCCCAAAATCAAAGCTAATCTACAAAAATCTATAAAACCTAATAAAAAACATATGATTATTATAAACATTTGGAAGACAATTCACAACGAAAAAAAAAAATTTGGTGAGTAGGCTTTAATTCGCCTAACTTGTTGTGCTTTAGTTTAAACTTTAAAGTTCTCATTGGCAAAATACCAAATATTTAAACTCCACATCTACGATCACAAAGAGTAAAATCACCTACTTGGATAATAAAGTTGGGAATAATTCTATGAAATGTGCTCCCTTTGTAGTGAAGAGGCTTCTCATTCTTACCCAATTCCTTTCTCCATTGTTATGAGAGGGCTCATCAATTTTGAGACAGAAAGCATAAAAGTTTAATGGCCATGGTAATAAAATCAAATCATAAAATGGCACAGCGCAGGAAGAAATAATTCAAAACTATAGAAGTAGATTTCATGTAATTAAAAATATAAAAAGCGAGCAAAAGTTACTTGGCTGCCCATGCAAAGAGTTTAATGGCCTGTTTGGAAGTTTAGAGAGAGAGGAGAGTAGAGGGGAGGAGAGTAGTGGGAAGGAGAGTAGAGGGGAATGATTATCCTCTACCTTATTTGGATGTAAGGGAGAGAGGAGTAATTAGTCTTTTCATTTGTAATTTTGTTAATATAGTAAGGGCTAATTTGATAATTCATTTGGACAAGTATTTTTATCCTCCACTCTCCCTCCAAATCTCTCCAATTTGAGAGAATTAAAAATGAGGGGTTAGAGGGAATTGAAACCCCTCCAAACCCTTCCAAACCCCTCCCCCTCTTTCTTTAAAAAACTTCCAAATAAGACTATTAAATTACTCTCCCTCCCTCTACCCTACTCCCTCTCCATTTTTAAACATCCAAACAAGCCATAAGAGTTTCCTTCAAATAAAATAAATGTAAAAGTCTGTAACTTCCTTTAACAGTGAGAGATATAAACTGATATGTGTACAAGACAGTGTCTTCTAGTTTACATGGGAGCCATACCTATAGTTTTAGGAATTGTAGTACCAAAGATGATGTACTATGTAACCCAAACGAAATAAAATAAGCGCACAATGCATTGCAAGGTTGACTATCTTGCTAAAATAAGCATTGAGGAACCTTGGAAGTTGGAACAAAAGGTTTGGAAGTTGGAACAAAAGGTTGGTAATGCAGTCTTTTATTTGAAACTCTTATGTTACTATACATTCAAATAGTGTAAGTAAGAACTATTACACATATCCACTGTGGACATATATCTGATCAGTTAATTAATAAAACTATACATCCAAACAGTGTAAGAACCATCACAATTATCTACTATAGATGTGTCTGACTAGTTAATTAGCAAAACTAAACATTCAAACATTGTGAGTAAGAACTATTGCAATTAGTCAAAATTAAACTTTCTTACCTAGAAATCTTATCAAGGACCAATCAAAATCAAATAAACCCATCTGCAAGTTATAATTTCATATACCATCCACTGTAAGATTCCACTTAAAACAACCCCATTCAATAATCATTCAAAAAATAAAGGGTGTCAATCGAAATCATAAGCAATCGAAGATTTATGCATGTGGTTTAGGGATCTCACTTTAGAGATTTTTTAAATACAAAGCAGTGGATTCAGTTTTTAAAGATTTTGGGTATAAAAGAAAAAATAAGAAGACATAAATTGATTTTAAGATGATCAACCCAACAAAGATGTCGAGACCAAAAGAAAATACAGGTCATGGGATTTCCAAAACCATAAACGATCATTATAAATAAATGCTTGCAGCTAATCTATTAAGAAATGCATATCCAAATTTAAGCAACTAAGCCTAAATTGAAATACCAAAACCTAAATCATATTTTACAAGCAATTTAAAAAAAAAAAAATTTAAAAACTTTAGCGGTAATGTTTTCGGAAGTATAACAGTGGCTTGAAGCCAGAAAGGGGAGGGAGATTGGCTGATGCAGTGGCAGTGCCATGTTAAGGGCAGGGTGGTCAAGACCACCCTGACCTGAAAAAAAAAATTATATAATAAAAAATATATATTTGAATACCCTTTGAAAAAAATTTGGGAACACCCTCAATTTATTTATGCCAATAAAATTAAATTTTGCTCCATTATTTGTTCTACTTTCAAGCAAAAAGAAAAATCCCAAAAAAAAAAATATTTTAACTAAAATCTTAAAAAAAAAAAAAAAAAATTAACATAGCAAGCCCACTTAGAAAAAAAAAGCCTAACATCAATCCTAAACAAAACTAACCCAATCGGATTCTCAAAAAGAATTTAGTTAAATTTTTATTAACTAAATACGGCCTAACCCAAACAGATTCTAACAAAAACAAAAACAAAAAAAAAAAAAACCCCAAATTACCCATATGCGTCCACCGATTTATCAAAATCATGAAATGGTAAAGCAAATTAGCATAACTGAAATTAGAACTAGACTTCTAACCTAAACGAAAAAAAACCTCATAAACGACCAAGCTCCAAGCACATCGGTGCGACGGCACCTCCATTTGGACCGCCTCAAACTTGAGCAATAGAGCACATCAGGCCTTAAACTCGAGCAACAACGATGAGAAGATCGGAGACCGGATCAGAGATTGCTTGGCTTGCCTCGTCACCTCAACCCTTGTCCCTCGAGTGCTCTCCTCGACGTGTTGTCACAGTGCCGCCCCTCAGGCCTCAAGGTATTTCAGTTCTTTACTTCTCTTTTTTAGCTCTATCTGTCTATATCATCTAAATCTTATATCTTTGGCTTTGTTAATTGCTGTTCTTTGATCTGAGAGTAACTAAGTGAGAGTGGAGCTCTCTCTTTCTTTCTCTTTGAGCTGATATTAGATTCTCTTTATCTCTTTGTTTCTTTGTTTCTCTATGTCTAATTGTCTTTACCTTATAACTTTATTTAACATTTTGACTTTATTGATTTATGAGTTTGTCGTTTTGTGTATTGTGAATTTTATGTGTTTTGAATGTTTTATATGTTTAATATTTTGTGGAATGTAAGTTGGCTATTGAGTGGGCAGTAGATAGGGGCCATGTGGCCATAAAGTGGGATATTTGAATTGGGGAAGTAAATAGGTAGAGGCAGTAAAGGCTGAAGGCATACAGAGGCATTATAAAAGACAAAAACTTAAATTATGTTAGGCACTAGGCAGTGAGTTAAGCAGTGGATAATGCGCGTAAGGTGTGTGCTAATGAGTGGGGTGTGTGTGCTAGACTGCTAGTAGTCAGTAAAGAAAAATAATGAACCAACTAAACAACAATAATTAATAATTTAATTAACAAATACATTATAAAAGACAAAGAAATTAAATTATGTTAGGCAGTGAGTTAAGCTGTGGATAATGCACAATGGGTTGTTTAATTTATACTCTTTAAGGAACACCCTGAGAAAAATTCCTAAAGCCGCTACTGGGTTATTGGCGATTAAGTCCTCAAATTTCTTTCTCTACCCTTAATGTTTGTTGTTTTATATTTTGAATTGAAGCGCACAGAAGAGCGTTCATAATAAATGCAGAGTTGCAGAGACAAGGAATGTTGGGGAAAATGTTAGAGAGAGTTTAAAATGAAATTGAAAACTTTACTAGGAATGGTTTGGGAGAAAGAACTGTTTGACCACAATAGAGTATCATTTATAGAGCAGGCTACACCAATGATTGCAAGTTTGCAATAATAATACTGAAACGAAATGCCCATCCAAAAAATAAAATAGTTCCTTCAATGGGACAACAAAAAGGTACAATTTTTTGATGTTATTAAACTTAATTGTGGCACATTTATAGAGCCACATGGTTCAATAAAGAGTGGACAACAAAATGTTAAACGTTTCACTTTTATATTATTATTATGATTATTGTTGTTGTTGTTGTTGTTGTTGTTAAGTACATCTGTTTGTTTGTTTAAACCCCTTAAACCGGATTGTTTAACCTAATTAATTAACTAAGTTTATGATTATGTTTATTATTCAAATTTAGGTTAAACAAACATATATCATATCATGCACAAATGTAGAAAAGTAAATAGCACCACAATATGATGATCTACGAAAATTGATGAAATTAACCGTTTCAAGGTAAAAACTTAAGGATGATTTGACCTAATTATCTTCAAGGTAAAGTAAATCCACTATAAGATAATCGAAATTTTTACAAAAGATTTAACCCTAAATCCATTGCTATCTCATGTAGTAACTTACTGACATGATCGTGTGCAAGTTTCGAATCCACAAATCCTTTTTTTTTTATTTATAGCAACACAAACACCCTTACTTGTGACTCTGAGATTTAACTTAAAGGTTTTAGATCACTATCAGTAATGATCTTGTTGCAACAACTAGGTTCTACTAACGCTTGATTGTAGATCTTACTCCAGTAGATTCTTATGTAGTTAGAAAACACAAAACCTCTCAGATTTCACAAAAAGTAACACACAAGTCTTCAAAAAGTCTCCAAAATGTAATTAGGGTTTCCCTTTTATATGCAGATAATATAAGTTGGAATGAAACCCTATATGTTTTTGCGGGCTTGGGCTTGATTTAAAAATTTGCAAAAGTTCTTTTCCTGCGATTTTTGATCGATTGAGCCTAATTCTCAATCGGTCAAGCAAGGCAGAAAATGTTTTTTTTTTTTTCCTACAATCATTTGAACTTGAAGCTTGGAACTTAGGCCTTTAAGCATTGCCTAACACATAGACTTGACATATTTTGTTTTCGGTTTACCAACACATTTAAAATATGATTCTAAACATTTAAACCTAAATCTTTAGAACCTAACAACATCAATTGTCTATATTTATAAATCAACTTATTAGAGGCTGGCATGGTAAGTGATATACAAACTTATACTTTTAATATTTTTAATGAATAAATATTTATTATTTTTTAAAGATAGTTAATACCACAACTTGAACCATTTTCCCCCCAAGCGCTTTGTGTATGAGAATGTGTCAATTAAGTTACAAAACTCTTGATATATTTAGCCTATTAAATTGACTAATAAACAAAAATAAATATCTATATCTATTTATCTATATATAAAATTAGTGATAATTCTGAAATAGTACACCGGTATTAATTAGTACTGAAATATTTTGTTTTCCTTGATCAAACCAAAACACCTTTTTAGTATGGTATTGACTCTCTTGGTTTTATCATGTGTTTGCCAACATACATAAATATGACCCAAATTTTGTTTACACTAACTATAGTTCTCTAGTTAAAGAGACTCGTTTCTCTTGTCTTGATGTAGAACCACATGAATTCAAAAGGAATGGATAGCTAGAGAAGTATGATCTTATTCATCATAATTCTAATAGAGAAACAAAAAGATGCTACTACTTTTTACAAGTGCTTCTAACGAAAGCAATTTAGGTTCAAATTTGTCCCTCCCCCAACAATTGAATTCTTGAAATCATAAAATAAAATAAATCCTCCTTTTTTAGAGAACTAGTATAAAGAATTCCCTAGAAATTAAGGAGAGATTGAAGTTTCTTGAAATTAATTTGATGAATAAATATAGGGTCCTATAAGAAACACAGAAAACTCCACACAAGTTTTATTACATTATCAAATTTGCCCACCAGTTCTATATATCATGAACTATTAAAAAACTTTGTAGATTTTGGCGGGTTCATATGATCAGATAACAACATTATCAAAAGAAGAAATAAGAAAGCAAGAATCACTTAGGAGGATTGGGATACAAAAAAGTCATTGTGTCGTAAGTGAATTTATAAACCTTGTTATTTATTTCAACAAATTGTGGCACGCCACTTGTATAACAGAGAAAGGAGGCTTGAAAGGCAAAATCGACTTGTGTGGATGCATCACAATATAATCCTTTATTAACGAGATCGGTAGCTTGAGAGATTTCGAAGACTGCAAAGTCGTAATTATCATGACAATTTTGCATCTTCAACCACAATGTATGGTTACTGGTCTCGCTAGTGTTGTCAAACACCTTAGATATGCATGAAAGTGTGTCATTTGTTAAACTCACGGATAACTCTATGCCAATCCTGAGAAGGCCAGTGTAATAGGCTTTGATGCTTCGTGGATCTGATTCAAACATCGATATGCAAATTTTCTCATACGTAGTATGATTACAAGTTTTTCTGATCAAAGCGGCTCCCTTCTCTTCTGATATACCAACACAAGAATTAATTAGTAAGAAAGGAATAAGAACGGAAAGGACTGAAAGAGGGAGTGAAATGGGACCTTGATTTACCATAGTTCCAATAGAGAATATAACAAAGGTCACAATTTTTTTGCGAATGCATTTGCTCTTTATATAAAAAATAAAATATAACCCCTTTTTTGGCTATTCTATTATGTTTGGTAATTAATTAAGAGAATTCAAGCATGTATTTAATTATATGTAAGTAGTGGGTTCCAATTAACTCCATTTGTAAAATTTTGGATGGTTGAATCAGAGGCATGAGATTTAATCTCCGCCTATATCAAGAATCGATTGGTGTCTTGGTCTGATAATAAGTAACACAATTATCATAAGTGGACATCATAAGTTGAAATCTTATAAAAAAATTATATGCAAGTATCTTTTAAGAAGAAAATGAGAGAATTTTGAAAATTTGATAGTTTTATATATTTACTATTGTTAGGTTAATAGTTGTATAATAAGTACGACTTCTTTTACAAGCACAACCAAATCTTACAATATTTTCATAAGATGAATCCCCAAAATTGGTAGATGCATAAAATGTTGTAGAGATAGAATTTCTCTTGTAACAAATAATAATAATAATAATAATAATAATAATAATAATAATAATAATAATAATAATAAAAGCCATTAAATGCATACTAAAGATTCTACCATTATAATAAATATCCATTATAATCTTAAATGAAAAAAAAAAAAAAAATCCTTAAAGGCTCACTATAAATTTCACTATTAATATAAACTCCACAATTATAATAAAAAGTGTTATTTCCACGATATTTTCATAATAAATCGTAAATGGTATGTTGTTATTAGTTTTAGTTTAAACCCACCATTGAAATTGTTTTTTTTTTTGCTCTCACTAGCAACAACCAATAACCACTTTCCACTTAAGACTTGTGAAAATATTGTAGACAACATTTCTCTGATAATAAATGTCCATTATGTTAACTAGCCTCATCACACGCGCGAAGTGCATGGGATGAGGCTTTTTTTTTTTTTTTTAGTGTATCTATTTTGTAAAAAAAAAAAAAAAAAAAAAAACTACGTTTTTTTAAAAAAAAAATTTATATATATATAATTTTTATTTTGAAAATCTAATTTATAATTGGATAAAGTAATTTAAAAATTAACAGGAAAGTGATCCTATATTTTAGGTAATATTTTAGTGGGAGTTAGAGTTGTATTTTTACCAGATTATTTTATAGATTTATCTCTACTTAAGCAATATTGTACAATTCAATATTTATTAATTAGATGTGAATATTGACAATCTACCATTGGTTTTCATTATCTTCTTATTTTATCCATTTTTGCCAAATTTGAAGGTGATCAAAGATCAATTACCATCTCGTCAATCAAGTGTTCATATTCAAGATTTTATAGTTTAAAATAATTCATAAAATATGAGTCAATGGATTGAATGGTAAATAGATCCAATTGGAATGAAAATTGGTATGCTTCTTAAAAATATATAGAAAATTGGATGGTGTAATATTTGTTTAGGCTACACCAAGTGTAACTCTCTCTCTCTCTCTCTCTCTCTCTCTCTCTCTCTCTCTCTCTCTCTCTCTCTCTCTCTCTCTCTCTCTCTCTCTCTCTCCACACACGCACACATATTACTATTAAACATCAAGTGGGTTAGCCCAGAGGGCAGGGGGTGTGGGAGATTCCATATTTAAATACACCACATTTAGTTTAAAAAGAAAAACACATTTACACTTCTGTGTTACACACCTGTATTTATTAACATCTCTATAAAGATTTTGCGGGAAAAATAATACAAAATAGAAAATACAATGATTTACATCCTTTTGAGTTTGAAAAAAAAGGGTAAAATTACAATTTGCCACTTAAAATTATATCTCAGATTACACTTTATACCTTAAACTTTTCAAATGCATATTTTATACCCTAAACTATAATTTTTGTTACACTTTGCATCCGGACATCAAAATTTGCTATTAACTTGATGGAAATCCAAAGTTTAGGATGTAAAGAATAACAGAAAGTATAGTTTTGGATGGTAAATTATAATTTTTACTTTGTTTCTAAAGAATTGAAAAGATGAGCAATTGAGTCTTTTCACTTGAGACCATACTTTTCCATTCAAATTAACACCATACTTGACTTTAGATTGCAAGGTTTAACAAATGTCATAGTTTAAGGTGGAAAATATCCATTTGAAAAATTTAGAGTGCAAAATGTAATCAAAGGTATCATTTATGGTGTTAAGATGTAAATTTCCAAAAAACATAAAATGAATTACGTCTTTTCATGTAATACATGAAAACAAAAAATTGATAGTTTAAAATTTTAATTATAATACATGAATTAATGCAATACATTGGCACACGTCCTTTTTTTTTTTTTTTTTTTTTTTTTTTTAGAGAGAGTTTTAACATATAACGTCCACTTCTAATGATAAAAATATCTCTTTATCATCAGACGAAGGCACTAATTAGTTTTTGGTATAGGCAGGGTTTAAATCCCAGATCTCTTATTCAGCCATCAGAGATTTTACCAGTTAAGCTAGCTGGAACACACTTAGTACATGTCCTTTTGTATTAAAATGAAGGGTAAAAAATAAAATAAACTGCCAATTTAATGGATTGTAAGAGTATAACCCATAGGTATAGTTAATGGGTAGTTTACATACAACAAAAAATGTTAATGAGAACTCTTAACTCTTCAATTTCTTGGAAAAATTAGACTTTACCCTCCTAAACTATATCACCTTTTATACTTACCCCCCCCCCCCCCCCCAATTGTACGAATGCATACTTACCTCCCTTAAATTATATCATCTTTTACACTTACTCTCTAAACTATGAAAATACACACTTCTAAACTATACTCTCTTTTACTTTTAATCCCCCTAAACTATATCACATTTAATAGTTGCCACCCTAAATTATGAGAATATACACTTACTTCTCTAAACAATTACCCATGGGTTGAGGTGCAAAGTGTTATACGGGTAATAGTTTAGGGGGATAAATGTGCATTCCCATAGTTTAAGGGGAAAGTGTACTTTTCCCAAATTTCTTATATTGACGTAACTCATAACTACTCACTACAAAATGATAATTGCACCACATTGTGTCAACAATTTATCTTTCTTTTTTTTAAGTTATTTAATTTTTTCACCTTATTCTATCAATCTTCTTTTCCCTTTTGAAGTTATTTTTCTATTTTATTTGACAAAGAAAATAAATAGAAATAGTTATTCTTAACGTTGTTGTTGATGATGTTCTTCATATATAGATAGAAAGTCACCAAGAAATTAAAAAAATCTTGAAGCTAGGTGAGAGAGAGAAAGACATGGAAGCTGTGGGATTCCACTTCTCTTGATGCTGATGAAGTTCTATTGTTGGTTGATGTTTGTAGATACCAATTTTCGCGACACAGTTTTTACAAGCCCAACTTCCTCGTGAGATCAATTTATGTATTATATTAAATTTTATTTAAGTATGGCTCAAGCCCATGTGACATAATGGGGAAATTGAGGAAGTTTAGTTTCAAGGGTATAAATCCATTTCATTCGAACCTTTTGCATGAGCTTAGTCCATGCATGCCACCAAGTGGGCAAAAGATACTAATAGCGCCTCAAGCTCATGAAGGAGGTTTTGTAACTAAAATTTTCACTCCAAACGAGTTTTTATACTCTTGTTGACTATGATCCAAAGTTTTTGCCCTACCCATATTTGCATTTAAAACATAGTTGGCTCTCATTGGCTAACTCCAGCTGCTAGCCTTCACTAGGTGAGCCTCCCAAGAGTTTGAAACAACTAAAAATGAGGAGCCAATGGGGACTTATTTAAATATTTCCAAAATTATGCATAAAACAGACTAACTCTTTTACCCAATTAAAGTAAATCTAAACCAAACATTGATTTAGCACCTTGGAGGTCTATAGCCTCATCTTTTAGCCTAAAAACCAGTCAACAAGAGCACCAAAAACTCAATATAAAATCTCTTATTTAGATTAAAAAAAAAAACCAGCCATGTTTTGTCCATTGAGTTGAAACTTTAGGTCAAACTCCCATTCAACTAGAAAACATTCTCACAATTCCGAACTTAGTTAGGGTTGGAAATTTGGTTATAGGGGAAACTTCCCTCTTTTCCTCACAACCAATTTCCACTTCTCGCTAACTTTAGGTTGAAGTTTTGGACCTGTTTTGTTTTTATGCATTTTTCTACATTTTTATTTTTTGCATTTTTAATTTCTCTCTTGTTAAAGCATTATTAGCCTCTATTCACTAAATATTGAAATTTTGGACTCGATACTCTCCACAAATAATCTCTTCTAAAAACCCCCAAGAGGAGATTTGGGCCCTTTTTGTATTTTTGGCCCTTGTCACAAAACGTCCCTTACAATGTTCTCAATAGATAATTTTTTTTTTTTTTTTTTTTTGTTAAAAAGAAAATTTGATACAATTGATTTTATTAACTATCAGTACGTAGAACTTTTTTTAAAAAAGTTTATATAAGTGGTTAACTGAAAATTACTCAATTGATTTCCTCATTATAATAATTGCAATTTATGTTTTCAAAGGGAGAAAAAACAAACTAATTAAATTTAGTCACATATTAAAAGAGGACAACATAAAACAATAACAAAAAAACACCCTTCTTTATATAATAATAATAATAATAATAATAATAATAATAATAATAATAATAATAATAATAATAACAACAACAACAACTTTTATTTTAAATGAAGAGCACAAATAATATTTATAAATTAATAAATTAAAGAAAAAATCATGAGAAGAATGGGCCAATAACTAGAGAAAAAAGAAGAAGATTATAATGGAACTACTACAATTCAAAATAAGTGTGTTATTATGGAAATGTTGTGAGATTTTATTGTCTCATTAGACTTTCTTATTAACTTCTCATAAACTAATTTTTTTTTTTTTTTTAGAGAAGGGATGGGGTGGAAACAGCCATGAATAGCAAAGTATATATACAATTTAATTAATAAATAATTCCATATTTGATATTTACAACTATTAATTTACAGCATAAATATCTATAGTTATGAATTCTTTAATATATTGTGTGTGCCAGTTAGTTCAACTATTAAAGTTTTTTATTTTTTAAATTTGAGGTTCAAGCTCTACTTACACCAAAAACCAATTGGTGTATATTCACTTGATAATAAAGAGCAATTATTAAAAGGGTCATGTTAACAGCTGCTCTTATGATGATTGCTAATAAACCAGTTTAGGAATTTTTTGACAACTCTTAAAATAGAAAAAGTTATAAAAAAATTAATTGTTGTTTTTTTTTCATTTCCCATAAAAACTTTTTTTAAATGATTGATTAACAAATGTTCTTAGGACATTCATTAATATTTCCACTATTATAAAATAGATGTCATAACTCATGGGTTGAAATATTATCCTATCAAGAAAAAAAAAAAAAAAAAAAAGAAACTTCAATATTCTTCCTTTTCTTGCCTATAACACTTTCCATTTAAAATGATGCTTAAAATGATGCAGGCTCTTCTCAAGTTTTCCTATTTAATTACTTAACACAAAATAATAACAATAAAAAAACGAATGGTTATAATTTGTATTTTTTTTAGAGATAAAAAATAGTTTTAGCATTTGCTTAGTACTTCAAGTTTTACGGCAAGTTCTTGCAAAGCAAGGATGGAGCTATGCTTGGACAATGGCCACCCTTGGCCCAATGAAAAAGAGCAAAGTATAAAATATATAAAGTTTGGTTTTGAATTTTTATGCTTCATTTTTGTTCAATTCTCTCATGCTTTCACAAAAAGTATACTTTCTTTGTTTAAAATTTTCATTAAATTTTGATTCTTTTTGTGGGTTACCGTCTGGGTTCTTAGTGATTCATAAAATTTATCTAGAGCTACAATATGAAGGTTTAAGCTATAACAAATTTTTTAAGCATTTGGGTTTGAGTGTATCTCATCCCCCTCACTCGAAATCATAACTTCGTCCTTGTTACAAAGTGACATGACATAATGCCACATCAACTATTTATAAATTAGATTATATATTCAAAATTAAATTTACAAACTAAACAAAATATATATATTTAAAAAAATTAAATAGCCAAATCTTCAAAAATCCCCAATGCCATTATCCATAACCAGATTTGCTCTTTACTCATTGCTGACACCAATATTGAACTGTTCTTCGACAATCTTCTCTGTTCATACATAGGAAGTTTTCAATCAAGTGCTCCACAATTGGCTGGGTTTGGTTGATAAGAAAACAAAGGTCATTATTCTTCCTTTTCTTGCCTATAATACTTCCCATTTAAAATGATGCAAGATCTTCTCAAATTTTTCTTCTCAAAGTTGTATTTAGAGGTTGCCTTAATTGCCTCTGTTGTGAGTATGTTGTGTTTTATTTTGAATTTTCTTGATTTGTGTTTGATTTTGAATTTTTTGGGTGTGTTTGTATTGTGAGTATGTTGTGTTTGATTTTGAATTTTCTGGGTTTATGTTTAATTTTGAATTTTCTAGGGGTGTGTTTGTATTATGAGTATGGTGTGTTTTATTTTGAATTTTTTAGGTTTGTGTTTAATTTTGAATTTTTTGGGTTTGTGTTTACTATTGAATTTTTTTGGTATGAATTTTGAATTTTTTGGGGGAAAAAAAAAACCCAGAAATTCTTTTTTTTTTTTTTTTAAACTATAGCTGCGTTTAAAAACGCAGCTATAGGAGGCTTTAGCTGCGTTTTCAAAACGCAGCCAAAACTGTACCTATAGCTGCGTTTTAAACGTGGCTCAAAGGGAGTCTATAGCCGCGTTTTTTACAAATGGTAGCTATAGGTCTCAGCCCACGGAGAGGCAACATACACAGTTATAGAAGGAACTATAGCCGCGTTTTAAAAACGCAGCTATAGCCCCTTGCAAAATGCAGCTATAGGTCCCTGCAAGGGGCTATTGTCGCACGGCTTAAGACGCGTTTAAAAACGCAGCCATAAAAATGCAACTATTGTCCTAGAGCTGCGTTTTTAGTGTCTATAGCTGCGTTTTTGAAACGCGGCTAAAGCCCCCTTTTTTTGTAGTGATATAATTTGCTTTGTTTGTAGACCATTAAGTTAATAAACCAAAAGAAGATTGACTTCTATCCAAATTCATCATTTCTCGATGTTGCACACACATTTAAAAATATATTTTTCTTTTTTTTGTTTGTGATCTATGCATGATTTAAAGTAGTTTTTTTTAACGCCATTTTTTATCTCCTAATTCAAAAAATTCCACCTCATTTGTTTTCAACCTGTTTCATAAATGTATGGTCTGCTTCTTTTGATGTTCCTAAAAGAAAAGGTGTACTTGATTTGCAAAATTGCATGTCTGTAATTGAACCTGCTAGAAACATATAGTGCTTTGTAACGGGTTATATTTAATTATGGAATACAATTAAAAAAAATTGAGGAAAAAATTGAAATAGGATTCCTATTGTTCTATTTCCCATGTAAGTTTTTTACTTTATTTTTCAGTGAGTAATGCTTACTATACATTTTAATACAAGTCTTCACATTTCATCTACAATTTAGTTCTATACCTGCATTTCCATTGTTCTTTTTTGACGTACGACTATAAATGGATGTAAAAAGGTAGTTGGTCATAAAGTGATGATCTTCTAATTATAATCACACATGTCATCAATTATAATAAAAATTATTGCAAAGTAGGTGGCTTATGGCCTCCACCTTTTTCATTGACATATTTGATTTCATTTTTGCAAGGAATAGGTAGCCGGACTTGTTTGTCGCTGTCATCTAGTCACTGTGGAACAGACGTAACAACTTCCGTTTGGGCAAGCCTACACTACCCCTCGACAAGTTGATGGATTTTGCCCGAGAACGCCTAATCGAGTCCCCAACCAGCAACTTGATATCTTCGAACCCTCAACTATGTCCAACAATAAAGTGGACAACCCCTGAGAGACACGGCTTCAAAATCAACTTTAATGGAGCAACGTTTGCTGATGATGACACTGCTCGAATAGGAGTGGTTATCCGAAACGATGCAAGTTTGGTTATGGCTTCGCTTACTCAACAAATACCCATGCCAGCCTGGGTTATTGAGGTTGAAGCTTTGTTAGCAACAATCTCAAGATACCAAAAATTTTAGAGTGAAGAAGGAAGAAAGAAAAAGAAAAAAAAAAAAAAGAAAAAAGAAAGAAGAGAACAAAAGAAAGATCGAAGACCAAAAGAAACCAGGAAACCCAGAAAGAAAAGAAACGCAGAAGAAGAAAGACCAAAGAAAGAAATATTTCAATCTTTTGAAAAAAAACGCGGCCATCCTTTGAAAAAAAACGCGTTTTTCAAAGAAACGCGGCCATCCTTTGAAAAAAATATTTTTTGCTGGACTTATAGCCGCGTTTAGGCCCTCCTAAAAAAAAATTAAAAAATTGTTGGGCAGTACATAATGTCCATGTAAAAAGTTTTTTTTGGCTGGAACTATGGCCGCGTTTTTATGGGAAACGCGGCCATAGGTCGGGTCTAAAGCCACATTCCTTCGAAAAAACGCGGCCATCCTTTGAAAAAAATATTTTTTGCTGGACTTATAGCCGCGTTTTTAAAAACGCGGCTATAGGCCCTCCTTAAAAAAAAAAAAATTAAAAAATTGTTGGGCAGCACACAATGTCCATGTAAAAAGTTTTTTTTGGCTGGAACTATGGCCGCGTTTTTATGGGAAACGCGGCCATAGGTCTGGTCTAAAGCCGTGTTTTCTACGAAACGCGGCTATCCTTTTAAAAAACTATTTTTTAGCTGGACCTATGGCCGCGTTTTTAAAAACGCGGCTATAGACCTCACTGAAAAACGCAACTAAAGCCACTAGAAACGTGGCTTTAGACCTAACCTATAGCTGCGTTTTTAAAAACGCGGCCATAGGTTGTTCTAAAGCCGCGTTTTCTAAGAACCACAGCCATAGGTTGGGTCTATAGCCGCGTTTCCTAGAAACGCGGCCATAGGTCAGATATAGCCGCGTTTTTTTGTAAACGCAGCTAAAAAAACGCGGCTATAAGATAAATGTTGACAGAGCTGTCTTTTCATCTCTTGAATCCTCAGGAATGGGGGCAGCCATTCGAGATTCTGAAGGCAGGTTGGAGGCAGCGCTTAACAAAAATTTTCATTGTCCATTTGGCACTCTAGAAGCGGAAGCAAAGGCCATGGAAGGTGGTGTTCAATTCGCTTGGGATGTGGGCATTCGGGATGCAATTTTTGAGTGTGACTCAGGGATTGTATTTGACGCTCTTAATGATCTCGGCACTTGTATCCAATAGACTTATGAATTATGTTTAGTATATCTCTCTTACATCTCGGCCCCCCAAGTAATTATTTTTGGCTACGCCCCTAAATGTGGCCACCATTATAATGAGAATTCAACAGAAATTAAGGAATTTAGAATGGTCTATCTATGTCATGTGAAGCGTTAAGGAACTGACTAGCACACATTTTGGATCAATATGCCCAAGAAATTGCTATTTAGGTAACTTGAATAGAAGAAAATCCTAGCATACTTGAATTAGCATTGGCTTAGAATGTATTATTTTTATCTTCTTCTTCATGAAAGTTATAGTATTCTTAAAAATAAATAAATAAATAGAGCTATTGAGAGATGGGTTCTCTTTCTCATGTAGTTGAAGATTGTTTTGGTCTCTTGAAGCTCTATAGTGATGGTTCTATTTCACGCTCAACCAACATAAACTTTAACATCCCTGTCATTGATGATGGCTCCGTTCTGTGGAAAGACTACGTGTTTGACAAGCACCACAATCTTCACCTACGCCTTTACAAGCCCACATTGGCTTCACTCACCAAGCCTCCTGTCTTATATTACATTCATGCCGGTGGTTTCTACTTCGGGTCACGTACTTTTCCCAACTTTCACTACATATGTCACCGCCTTGCATCCGGGCTTGGAGTCCTCGTAGTTGCACTGGACTATAGGCTTGCGCTGGAGCAAAGGCTTCTGGCAGCCATAGATGATGCAATGAGTTCTCTAAAATGGTTATAAATCCTAGCCATGCATGGCGACATTGGTTGTGATACTTGGTTGGGTGATGGGGTTGTGGACTTTGATAGGGTTTTTGCAATGGGTGACTCTTCTGGTGGGAACGTGGCTCACCATGTAGCACTTAGGCTTGGTGTGGGTTTGGTGGAATTGAAGCCAGTTCCGGTGAGAGGTTATGTGCTCTTGGCTCCATTTTTTGGTGGGAGTGTGAAGACTAGGTCCGAGGAAGAGAGGCCATGTGCAGTATTTTGGAATTTTGGACATGTATAACAGGTATGGAGCTAGTACTCAATATTGCCAATATGCATGTACAACATATGCCATCAGAAAATCAATGACTCTCTCATCTTCCAACAAGAAACAATACGCAGATTTTTATGACAATAACTAAACTACATATTAGTTTAATAATTATAAAATACACATATAGCTTCTTTTTTGAAATTATGGCACTTGATTTTTATATATATATATATATATATATATGTATGTATTATGCTTGTTGTTGCTTGATTATAAAGTAAGACTGTGAGTTAATCTAATTAACATGACATATTTATATGATGCATGGTTTGTAACTACTTTATATGAGACTCGTCCTGGACATATGGTTAACAGAGTGTGTATTAAGTGAACGACATTATTTTACATGAATATGTAAAATAATGTCATTTTAACTAAAAATGCAATCTTTAATTTCAATATATTATCATAGTAACTAAAATTCCATAACTTATATGAAAGATGAAATAAATTAACTAGATTCATTTTGTTTCAATAAAAAAATAATTTTCAAAAGGTAAAAACTAATATAAATAAATTAAAAAACTAAATTCTTTTTTCTTACTGAATTAGAGCAATCAAGAATAAGTTTTTTTCTTCTCAAAAAAAAAAAGAATAAGTTATTTGTATTCTTTAGTAAATGATATCTTTACAAGATTTTCTTTTTAGCAAAAATTCAAAAAAAAAAAATAATAATATTAAATTAGGTACGGATGTTTGATATGTATCTACTAGTAGTAATTATTTTTAAATATAAACGCACATGCTAGTTAACATAATGTTATTATCATAGACTCATAGGTAACAATGAATATATTAAATGTTAATCTCATTTGTAGTGTAAGAAAAGTTACGTACAATTCATCCAATGATTTATAAAATCTTCATGGGATTTTTATTTATATTTATAAAATAATAAAAGCAATCACATTTTTGTTGGGTGTGAGAAGTGGGGTTCTACCGATTCTTTTTTTAAATTTCCTTTTCCTCTAAAAACATCATTTTTTTTCATCCATGTGTCAAACATTAAGTGTTTTAATCACGATCTACTCTAAAACCGTGTGCGGCATTTGGATTAAGTGCTTGTTCTTTACCAATCTAGTTCTAATCAAATTCCTTGGAAGCATCTGAGATTGTTGTTAAATTAAGGATGAAAAAGAACATACGTAACACAGCCAGCTCAAGTGATAGGAAAACCTTTCTCCATTTACATTGCCCTTGACAACAGATTATAAATTAATGGTCACACCAATCTTTTCGGTTTCCTTTTCTCAACTAGTGGATAAAATTAATTAAAAAAAGTACCTAATTTTTAATTTTCTTGTTGGTCGAATAGGTGGAAACCATTACAGGCCAGGGGAATTGTATAAACAATCAATGTAATCTTTATTTGTTATTATTATTATTATTATTATTATTATTTGGCTATATATGTATCAATGTGATCGTTATTGACGCAAGGATCCACCAAGCATTAAGCAAACGCTATAAGGTGCTATACTGCATGTATTACAATTTCACATAAGTACATTAGTACACTATCATACAGAGAACAAGTGGCGACTAGTTGCGAGAGGACAAAAAATGACTATTAATGCTGTGATATGATCTATCATTAGTTGAATAATCAAATTATAACACATACCTTTTGCAAGAGTAGCAGAAATCGGTGAGACCTGTTCTCAATCCATTATCATTATGGTTTACACTTGACACAATTTTATTTAAAAAAAAAATAAAATTGATTTGGAGAAAAGTTTCTTCAACACATTATTCAATGTATAATAATGAATTATGTGCATTTTAAGATATTAGACCTATTTAACAATAATGTGACTTATTTAAATGATATGAGGCTAATAAGATTAAAGTACAAGTGGGTGGTTAATAGAATGGCTACGTTAAAAGTTGGAGGAGATTCATCTAATCTAATATTGGTTTGGGAGAAAAACTAGGTATGCTTATTTTCTTAACTTATTTTCGGGCACATAGTAATGTTGCTATTTTTGATCCTATTGACAACAGGTTTTGGAGGTTGTCTCTTCCAATTGGAGGCGCTTAAGACGTCTCCTTGATGAATCCATTTGGTCCATCTAGTCCCAAGCTAGCAGAAGTGAACCTGAATCCAATGTTCGTGGTGGTAGGCAGCAACGAAATTTTGAAAGATAGGGATGAGGACAATGCAAGAAGCTTGAAGGAGTTGGGAAAGAAAATTGAGTACGTAGAATTTGAAGGAAAGCAACATCTTCACGGATCATCCACTTTCAGAAGTGGCAGAGAGAGTGATACAACTTATCAAAGGTTTCATAGCTGAAAATTCTGATTAAGTACAACAGTGATATTAAATACTACATGCTAGTGTTACATGCTAGTCATTGTGAATGTATTAGCACTATATACTATACATACAGAGACTTATATTATTAACTAATTTCACCAACATAGAAGTGGATACTCCACTCTTGGAGATAATATACAATCAATTACCACTTTTAGGATATATTTCCCGATATGACAGTTGAGGAGATTTAATAAAAAAAATAAAATAAAATAAAAAAACTTTTCCAGTGTTGGATGGGGAACAGTTTGGAGAAACACAACTTTTTTAGCTTGAGATCAACGAAGTGTCAGTTGTCATTACGCATTGCCAATGTTCCAAAAAAAAAAAAAAAAAATCTTCAAGATGTTTATTGGTATCAAAAGTTTTCTGCAAAAAGTAGAATGACTTGAAATTATGCAAGTCTTAGAAGTTGTCTTTGTGCCAATGGTTTATCTTTTAAGCGTGAAGCTTGGGTAACATAAAATTAAGTTATTTCTTTCGCTATCTTTTCGTTTCTTGTAGAAAGACTTTTTGGATGGTGGTGATGAAGAAGAAATGAACTGAGAATTACAATGGCATTCCATATATAGCCACGCTTTTGAATGCATGTCTGTGGACATTCTATATGGGCATCTCAAGACTGGTGGATTGCGTCTTGAGACAGTCAATGGCATTGGTGTCGTTTTGCAGCTCATCTTTGCAACTCTTTTTCTCATCTTTGCTCCCAAAGATAAGAAGGTGATATTAATTAATCTTTCCTTTTTGTAACATACGTTCACATATCGTGGAATTCCTATGCATGATCCACTATTTACATGCTTAATTATTTTATTAGAATTGAAGTTTGACTGAGAGTAAGACTCAGAGAGAACCGAGAGAATGGGAACTAGAAGTTCGAAGTAAAGTAACATTTTTCGGCTTAGGGTTTAAACTTATATTAAACCCCAAACAGAATCCCTTAAACAGATTGAAGTTTACTTGAAATCTCATGGTTTAATTTTGAGAAACGTGTTTCAAGCCCCTTATCAGCTTAACTACCTATTTTAATAATTTATTAAAGACTTAAACTGGGTTTTTATTAGCTAATCTTCAAGCATAATATAAAACAAGGATAAACACAAGCAAAACACTAGAGAACTAACACACCCACACAATATTTGTTCATGGAGTAAAAACTTTAAATGGTAAAAATAATCTGAGACTAAGCTCAAATCAATAAGTCCACTATAGAATGTTGTTGTGGTATATACGATACTCACACGACTTCTCATACATGTACTCAGACTAAGTATCTGGGCTCTACACACTTGCTAACAACTACAAAATCCTACCTTCTACATTCTAAATTACTTATTGTTGTAAGTCAATACATCATTTGTAAATTGATCTCTCGATCATTTCAAAACTCCTTGAAGATTAGTTGATGTCTCTATGGTTGAAGGTTTTGTTCGGATGTATGGTTACAAATTATAAGCAAATTCTCATGAGTGAGTTCTCTTCTAAACTAACACGTATCTAACCTTACACGTATGTCATGAAATGAGTCAACGGTACTAAAAATCGACAAATTTGTTATTTTTGAAAACTATAAGTTTTGGTTTGTTGTTAATTGTAATAATAAAGTGTAATTTATTATTTTTGAAATTATAGAGATTTAATTTATTAATTACAAGGGCTAAAATAAAAATTTCTCATTAATCTAAAACCATACCATGAAAATACACCCAAGATAAATAAAACGATGCCTTTTTATTTAAATCACTTTTTTTGGGGGATAGAATTGCTTTCATTACTTTATCTAAGGCTGATTTACCAAAAAATCCAAATGAACCTAAAATTCTTCTTATGCGGCATGCCCAAGTCAGGAAGGCCCAAAAGTGATGATAAGCCGGGTTTCACATCAAATAAATTTTTATTTATTTATTAATTAAGATAATTAAAACGGTGCCTTTTTGTTTAAATCATTATTATTATTATTATTATTATTATTATTATTATTATTATTATTATTATTATTTTGGTGATAGAATTGCTTTCATTACTTTATCTAAGGCTGATTTACCAAAAATCTGAATAAACACCAAAATTCTTCTTTTACGGCATTCCCAAGTCAGGAAGGCTTAAGAGTGATGATAAGCTGGGTTTCATATGTATCAAATATTTGTTTATTTATTTATTAAGATAATTAAAACGATGTCTTTTTGTTTAAATAACTTCTCTTTTGGGATATTGCTTTCATTACTTTATCTAAGGCTAATTTACCAAAAATACGAATAAACCCATTTGGTTTTATTCAGATTTTTGGGCATGCCGTATTAGAAGAATTTTGTATAATCTTCTTATACAAAATTCTTCTTATACGGCATGCCCAAACCCAATATTTTAGTTGTAACTTTATGCAAAATATTAATTAATCTGGTTAAAACCTTTTTTGACAATTTAAATGATATTAATATTATGTTATATACTCTCACAAAACAACAAAATCTTAGTCTAAAAATTTCACGGTCGGCTATGAATCTTCAATGGATTAATTAGTGTAGATCACTTGTATTCTTTTCCTTTATTTTATTCTACTAAAGACCATATTCTTTGTTATTGCTTTAATTGACATGTCATTTTTTCTTTATTACTTTTACTAACATTAATTTTGGTCTTTCTTTATATTCTTTTGATCTCTCAACTCAAATAAACTCACTCTTTTTTATTAATGCATTAGTCGCTCTTTATGAACACAATCAAACCATCTTAAATGACTTTCACTCATCTTTTTATAAATAGTGGTGACTTATATTTGTAATACACTAATTTTTTTTTTTTAAAATGTTATATAATTTGTGCATTGCACAGGTAATGTTTGTTAGTTTAATAGGTAGAGCATGGATGTTGCTTTTAAATGGAGTAAAATGATTATTGCTATGAATTTTAGGCCTCTTTGTGGAACTTAAATAAGTTGGGCCATTCTGTTTTATGTTCTAAAAGCTAGCCTTTTGTATGCTATGGATGAACCCCATCCGATGTTGAAAGGATGCATGATTCAGTTTTTCTATCAGTATTTAAGTTTTAATAAATTTACTTTGATAACTTTTTTTTTTTGGAGAGTTTCATAAATATCATAAATATCAAATATAAGCTATGAATATCCATTACGTATTATTATTATAATTATTATTGATATTGTAATTATTAATGTTAATTAGCCAATGCTATCAGATTAAGACAGCATAATATATGGTTGGCATATTCAATGTTTTTTTTCTTGGATCGGTAATTGCTATATTTTTAGTAACTACAAAAAAATCGTTCTATAGCCGCGTTTTCAAAACGCGGTTATAGGTCCAAAAAACGTGGCTATAGCATGTTTTGGTCTATAGCCACGTTTTTTTAGGCCACGTTTTTGCCCATGGCCTAAAACGCGTAACTACAGGCCAAACGAGTCTATGGCCACGTTTTTTTAGCCGTGGCTATAGGCCAGGTCCTATGGCCACGTTTTCTAAACCGTGGCCATACGTCAATCTATAGCCGCGTTTAAAGCGTGGCTATAGGACCAGACAATGGCCACGTTTTTATAAACGCGGCTATAGACCATTATATTTTTTAAAAAAAAAAATTTTTGATTACCGAAATAACAAAAGTTTTTTTTCTTTTTTAAATCAAAAGTTTTTTTTTATTTTTTAAAATTAAAATTAAAATTTCAATTAAATTAAGAAATTCAAAAGAAAAATACAAACCCAGTAGATTCAATTTTTACAGCAAAGAGAGACCCAGCAAATACAAACCCAGCAAATACAAGAACACAAACAAAATATCTCCTTCAACAAAATCAACCCAAATTGATATAATCTATTCAAGGAAAACAAAAGCACAAGCTAAAAAATACAAATATTCCCATAACAGAAACACAATAAAAAAGAATCCATATACTCAAACCCAAAATTAATCAAAACACAGTCAAACGAAAGAAAATAATTTTTGGTTTGGGTCAGAGAAAAATAAAGCAAAGAGATAATTTTTTGAGGCACTTTAGCTTCATTGATTCAAAATCTTCAAATCTAAAGCAAAGAAAGACAAAGTTAAAGGGAGCAAAACTGAACAAAACTCAAAGAACAATAAATAAAACCTCATATTTTCACAAACCCATTCATACAACATCAGTATGAGAGAGCTTTGAGAGAGAGATTTTTTTTTTCACAAACCTCATATCTCCAGCATCAGCCATTGGTGACAGCATGAGAGAGAGATTGAGAGAGTTCTGAGATTAATATGATGAGAGAGCTTTTTTTTGAATGACTGTGAGAGCTTCTTGTTTTTTTTTTCTTTTGACGAGAGCTACTTGGTCGAGGGAGATGTCTTTTTTTTTCGTTTAGAATGATAACTGTACAGCCCTTTTAGTTTTGGTTCTTCTGTTTCTTCTTTCTTTTTTTTTTTTTTTTTTTTTTTTTTAAATATGCCATGGAATATTCCATGGCATATTCAAATGCGGTGGAACTGAATCCACCGCATTTGAATTTTTTTTTTTTTTTTTTTTTTTTTAAGGAAAAGGTTGGAATATGCCATGGAATATTCCATGGCATATTCCATGTTCAAATGCGGTGGAACTAAATCCACCGCATTTGAAATTTTTTTTTTTTTTTTTTTTTTTTTTAAGGAAAAGGTTGGAATATGCCATGGAATATTCCATGGCATATTCCATGTTCAAATGCGGTGGAACTAAATCCACCGCATTTGAAATTTTTTTTTTTTTTTTTTTTTTTTTTTTTTTAAGGAAAAGGTTGGAATATGCCATGGAATATTCCATGGCATATTCCAATTTCAAATGCGGTGGAACTGAATCCACCGCATTTGATTTTTTTTTTTTTTTTTTTTTTTTACCTATGGCCACGTTTTAAAAAACGTGGCTATAGAATATCCTATAGCCACGTTTTTAAGAAACGTGGCCATAGACCTAACTTATAGCCGCGTTTTTAAACGCGGCTATAGGTCCTCCTTTAAATATACACATATATATTTGGCAGGACCTATAGCCACGTTTTTGGAAACGCGGCTAAAAAAAACGCGGCCATGAGAGAGAGAGACGCAGTGGTAGAGCCTACAAATTTTATTTCGGGGACCATGAGAGAGAGAGAGAGATCCTAAGCTTATGTTATAAATAGAGCCACCCTTGCAATCATTCTTTGTATCCAAAGAAAAAAGAAAAAAAAAAAAAAATTCTTGCTTCTTTTCATCTAACTACCTTTTTACCATGGAAATACATATTTTTATCCTAGCTTTCATTTTAACTCAATTATTTTCAAGTGTCAATGTTCACTCTTACAAGCCCAATGTCACAGTTGCCATTGATGGCAGTGGCAACTTTAACACTATTAATGAAGCCATATCAAAAATTCCAATACGTCGTCACAATCCATACGTCATTTTAGTCAAACAAGGGATATATATCGAAGCGGTCTACATAGGTAAAGATAAGTCCAATTTAGTTTTAATTGGAGAAGGCATGGAGAAGACTATTGTTCAATTTAACAAAAGTGCAAAACAAGGTTATGCAATTTCAAGATCGGCTACAGTAGGTAATGTTCTATTCTCATATAGGCCTTCAATTTTTTTTTTTTTATTTGATTTAATTATCTTTGCATGCAAAGTTGTAAATATCAATTAAGTAATTTTTTTTTTTCATTTATTGACATGTTGTAAATATCAATTATGTAATTTTTTTTATTTTTTTAATCTTTCATCTATTGTCACATATTGATTATTTTTATTTTTTATATTTCTTCATTTAGATATCAGTGCCGATGATGTGTTTGTTAAAGGTATTGGATTTGTGAATAATGCTGGACCTGATGATGACCAAGCTGTGGCCTTGAGAGTAGCTGGAACCCGAATTGCAATTTACCAATGCTCCATACAAGGATATCAAGATACCTTATGGACAGCGTCTGGTGTCCATTTCTTCAGAGAATGTCAAGTTTGTGGCACAGTAGATTTTATATTTGGGAATTCACAAGTTGTCTTACAAAATTGTGACATTTACGCGAGGAAGCGTACGGAAGACACCGAGAATGTAATCACAGCCCAAGGTCGTGGAAAAGGAGAAGATACCGGACTAGTATTACACAATTGCTCCATTAGGGCTGACAAAGACCTTCAACCTTTCCCACAAATCAAAACATTTCTAGGTAGGCCGTGGTTCAGTTATTCACAGACTGTTGTCATGGAATGTTTCCTTGACAAATTGATTGACCCTAAAGGATGGCTTCCAAAAGGTGATAAGAAGAGCTTATCCACGTTGCATTATGTGCAGTACGCTAATCGTGGCCCAGGAGCCAATATAACAGGAAGGGTTAAATGGCCTGGGTATCATATTGCAAAAAATTCTAAAGAAGTTAAATACTTTACTGTTGAAAATTTTATTAACGGTGACCAATGGCTGCCAAGTCTAGGAATTCCGTTTATTAGTGGTTTTATACATTAAATCTTGTATACAATGAAAAAAATAGTCAGTTAAAGAAATAAATAAGTTATGATTATAATGGTCTTTGAATGAATGGTTTCTTTCAAATGCTGCTTTATGCATATTGTGAATCATCCAAAGCCCCACCAAGAGATGTAAGACTAGGACACATTATGTTGTCACCAACAAGAACAAATTTTATTGCACCTCGGTCAACTTTAAATTTTTTCATTATATTTGGATCTATACGTAAAACCAATAATACAAAACCACATTACGGGCTTTGCCTATAGGGGATAAGTTTCTATTGCAAGATGAGAACATCAAGTCATATAATAAGATGATCAATGAAACTATAAAACAATTCACTGAATTCAGTGAGAGCCTAGGACCTCAAATGAAGTAGAAAACAAAGGGTTGGTAGAGAGCTCTTTAATTTGGGTATGAAGACAGGTGTATGGAAGAGAAAGAGGAAGAAAGCAAGGATGAAAATTACAGAATAGGTTTTACTTCTCCTCTACGATGTGCAACTTATAGAAGTACACTCCTCTCCCAGCAAAACTATATATATTGCTATTTTGAACTAGCTTACATCAAACTTGTGCAACCTTAAGCATATGCATGGCCATAACTTAACCAGGAATTTGTTAAAATATTGGTTCAATAATTGAATTAGTATATTTCCATTACCTTACTTTTGAGATACATGATGATTTATGTGTGGTCTATTGAAATCAGTTTGCACTAATCCCAAAAAAAAAAAAAAGTTTTGCAATGTATGATCCATTTCTTAATTTTTTTACATGCATATATATTAGATTTTCATGATTGTAATTTGTACCCTTACTTCCGATCAAAGCACCATTTCTAGAGCTATTATTTTAATTTTTTTATTTCTTGTAAATTAGTCTTATCTCAAGAAAAAAAAAAAAAAAAAGATTTTAAATACGATATTCATTTAAAGTGTCCAAATCTAACTACAGGATACCATGTACTTGTTAGATTTGGACTTCCATTAATTAGACTTTTAGATTCGTAAAATGGGTTGGATGTGACTCAATTAATATTCCTAGAAGGCCCATTAATATGCTGTGGTCAAATTCAGTATTGGGCCTTAGTACACCTTGTTTTTATTGGGCTTATGTCATAGTCTAATGTGAGGTAGGGTTTAGGACTTTAAGCTTAATCTATGATTTGTGAATATTTACTGTATATAATATAAGGAGACGTCCCCTAGATCTCATCTTTTAGAGATTAGGGTGGCTTGCTCCATCAAATGCTATCTTGAAAGGAGGAGAATGAAAAGGAATATCTACTCAAGCAGTGTGTCGAGTGTGCACGTGCGTGTCTATATATTGATGTTGGTAATTTATTCGGATTTGCTCAAAGTATTTGTAGGTGCACCCTTAAACCTTATAATTCACTACAACAAAATGTATTTTTAGTGACGAAAAAATTCGTCACTAAAAGTCCAGTTTTTCGTCACTAAGAACCTTTAGTGACGAAATCGGACTTTTCATGACAGAATTGATTTTTGCTGAAACCCCGTCACTAAAGCCCAGTGAACATAATCACTAAAAGTCCGATTTGATTTTTTTTTTTTTTAACTTTTAGTGACGAAAAGTCACTAAATGTTTTCACTAAAACACATTGTGAAAAATGTTTCGTCACTAAAAACACTTTAGTTTATTAAATCATATTTAGTGACGAATAATTTCTCACTAAAACTATTTTCGAGTACATATAGTGACTTCTCGTCACTAAAACTAAGAAAATCATGCACATACAGTGACGAAAATTTTCGTCACTAAAACTCCATTTCTTACAAAATTTTACTACATTTAGTGACATATTTCGTCACTAAAACTAATTTTTTGTTTTTATTTTTTTCATAGCTTTGATATTAACCTGTAATCTGTTATTACATTACTAAAACCTCACATTTGAATAATGCATTTATTTCAACAACACATTTATAAAAAAAAATCCATACATTCCATAAGTAAAAAATAAAACAAGTATCTAATTCAAACTCCTTCCATATAATAATTGTTTACAAAATATACAATAACTCAATATGTAATTGTTTGCAACATATACAATAACGGAAGAGGTCCTCATATGTCTTCAAGTAATGCCAAAAGTAAATCGCCAAATAGCCACCAATAAAAAATCTGCACAAATATAAAACAATGCTACATTAAAATCGTAAAGAAAAAACATTAATTATGTTATATAAAACATTTCTAACAATGCATTAAGAGTAGTCACACCACAAATCCAAATCCAATTTCCAAGTTAAGTCCTATCACAACTATAGAGTTTTATAAATTTTTAACTAGAATTTACTTACTTTGCTTAAGCTAAGTTTACAGCTTTAAAAAAAAATCCAAAGTTAACTTGTGTTATTCGCCTTGTCCCTCACAATTTCTTCAGCCACAAAAGAGAAAAAGAGAGCTGGAGATAAAAGAAAGATAATTTTTAGTTAGCTTTAGCTCACATACCATTGCATCTGTTTAAGTCATAGACATGGTAGATTTACCACATAATTATTTTATATCAATGGATAATCTACAAGTACATGGCACTTTTAGTGTAATCCATACATATACAAATAAAATAGCTTTAAGATTAACAATCTAATCAAATTTAACCAGAAAATAAGCTAAGGTAAGATGTCACCCATGATTTACAAGTTGGACTTGTACATAACTTTAGGATAAACCTTATATAGCAAACAATAGTTCCAAGAACACAACAACAAATAGGATCTTATGATCAATAATTATCAATTAAAAAAAATAAACTTGCACTAAATAGAACTACACAAAACAAACAAACTTTGTAAGAATAAAAACTTTATGTTCATGTTTACAACTTAAAACTACCAACTAAAGTCTTCACTTGCATCATAACCCAAAATGAGCAAACTTTCTCTAACCTTACCAAACTTTCACAAAATCACAATTTTTTTCGTCTATGTCATATCTACCCCTGCAAGGCCCATCATCAAACAATCAACTCCCATAACAAACAATTTCCAAAAGAATTGAAGATACTTTCACACACACAGAGAGAAGGAGAAAGAGTGAACAAACCTTTGTATGAGCTGTGAGCATTACTATTACCTAAAAAGTTGAATACATAACTGTTTGTTTTGCTTTTATTACTACTTCCCTCCCCACTCTTGATTGTATACTTCTACCTGATTAGTAGGGAGAAGGGAAAAAAAAAAAAACATACACACACACCCAAAAAAATAACACCCCAACAACAATAGGCAAGCACCTGGTTCGCCTTTGACTACCATGAGATCAACACACAATCACTGTTGCTAATCAGGATTATGATGAATGGAAATATACACATACACACACACACACACACACACACACACACACAACATGCATCAAAATTCAACCCATATCAATTAAGAGGCACCATAAAAGTTAACTCTTCATGCAACTTTAGAACTAAAGAACATCAATGTCACTAAAATGATTATAAAATCTGAAGAGGTTTTCCACATTAGATAATAATCCCAAAGTGATTAGGAACATATCCAACCTTAAATTTGAAGAGTCTAACATCCGGCACTTAAGAATATAATATTAGCCAACCATTCAAACACCTCTATAGACTAAATCTAAGTTTAGCATAAAAAAATTGCAACCCAACCACAAAGACAGAGCCTAAGTTTGCAAAAAAGTAGTGCAGAACTGAGTTAAAAATTTCCAACATTTGTTTAAAATAAATTCAAAGCGAAAAAGCTACTCTTAACATGAGACAAATCAAACCATGTATAGGATTTAAATACCATACAAAAGGAAATTAGAACCACAGTAAGTACCAAAAAACACACACCCACATCTTACTTACCACAACTCAAAAAAATCCAAGTGATCAAAATTCAGATAAACTCATGTAGCATATAATACTATATATACAATGACAATTTGTGAATAATTATCCTACACTTACATCTCGATAGGTCTTAACTTGAGTGTCCAATTTTGATCTCCAGCTTTGCAAAACCTAAGTACCCAAAAATAAGCACATTGAGAATTGAAACTTAATAAAGCAAATTGAAGAAATAATAAGACGAACACCACCACTAAGCTAAATGTGACCTGTTTCAGTCCTTGAATTCTATTAAGTTGTTTCCAAAATCAATACCAAATTCAAAGAATTTAACCAAACGGAAAACACCCTTTAAATGCTCTTATTTATTCTAACCCAGGTCCAGAAAACCTAATCAATCACCGACAAAAGCTGTAAACAGTTTTTTTTTTAATAATAGAAACAGTGAACCAGAATCGTAAGCATGGATACTCATATTGCATCGAAATACTACTAAGTCAAAATGTGAGCAAGAAATCTAAAACTTCACAAAAGTAAAAATCTCATCAGCCAAATCAGAAGCAAAGGTACTCCTATTGCATCAAAAATCCACCAAAAGCCCCATTTTTTTTTTTCACATTTCTAATAACCCCCAGATTTGAACAAACAAAAAATGCAAATGGGTAATCCAAAAATAAAAAATGAATTAAAAAAACAAGTACTCTTAGCTTCTTACCTTTCCATTCTCATCTGCATTGATCAGAACGAACTCGTTCCTATTGTGAGACCCAGCAACAAGTCTACCCCTTGTGTCCATCACTGATCAAACTCACCACAAGAGCACAGCAAAATCTCACACACTTCAACAAATGCTACACAAATCCACAAAACCTAACTGAGAAATCGATCTGAAACCGAGGCTAACGGCGAGCCGGAGAGGCGACGGTTCGCCGGATCGTGACGCTTCGGCGAGGATCGCGAGCCTCGCCGAAGCATCGCGACCTCGCCGTTCGTCGCGACGCTAAAGCGTCGCGATGCCAACGCCGAAGCGTCGCGACGAACGGCGAGGTCGCGACGCTTCGGTGGCGACGCACAGGCGTCGCGATCGCGAGCCCGGCGTCGCGATGGCGACGCACAGGCTCGCGATCGCGAGCCCGGCGTCGCGATGGCGACGCCCAGGCTCGCGATCGCGAGCCCGGCGTCGCGATGGCGACGCACAGGCTCGCGATCGCGAGCCCGGCGTCGCGATGGCGACGCACAGGCTCGCGATCGCGAGCCCGGCGTCGCGATCGCGAGCCCGGCGTCGCGATGGCGACGCCCAGGCTCGCGATCGCGAGCCCGGCGTCGCGATGGCGACGCACAGGCGTCGCGATCGCGACGCCCAGGCTCGCCATCGCGACGCCCGCGACGCCTGGGCGTCGCCATCGCGAGCCCCGGCGGGCGACGCCTGGTCGCGACCGGCGATGGCGAGCCAAGGCGACCACTGATCTCTTGGGTTTTTTTTTTTTTTTTTTTTTTGGACGAAAATGAAACTGGTATTGAAATGTTTTGGGGCAGGCTGGGTATTGGAATGAGGCTTTTAAAGTTTTTAGTGACGAATTTCAGTTTCGTCACTAAAGACCCAGGCTTTGTTAAGATTTTTAGAGACGAAATTCATACTTCGTCGCTAAATCATACTTTTAGTGACGAATTGTGATTTCGTCACTAAAAATATAAAAGTGTAAAACTATTATTATTTTTAGTGACGAAATGAATTTCGTCTCTAAATCATACTTTTAGTGACGAATTGTGATTTCGTCACTAAAAACATATAAGTGCAAAACTATTATTATTTTTAGTGACGAAATATTTCGTCACTAAAAATTTCAACTTTTAGTGACGAAATATTTCGTCACTATAGATTAATTAAAGTTGCGCCAAAATTTCCCTCTATTGGCGCCCATTTTTCAGATAACAATAGCGACGAAATTCATTTTTCGTCACTAAAAGTTGAAATTTTTTTCATTATTAGTGACGAAATTCATATTTCGTCACTAAAGCTGTATTTTTAGTGACGAAAAATATTTCCTCACTAATTTTCGTCACTGAAAATACATTTTGTTGTAGTATAAATTAATTGATCATTTGTGTTCTAGTATCTAGCATGTATATGTTATTAAATCTTACAGTATTGTCATCAGAATTGAATCTTTTGTTTCTCCAACAAAGCCCATGAACATAATCCCTAGCTTGTCCTGCTCAGTCTTTAACTATAGCCAAGCATAGAACTCATTGAAAAGTTTAGATTGGGCATTAATGAAGTAGTTGCTTTGAGTGCATGTGTTTGGCAAGTCTTAAAATTATATTGTTACCTCTTCTATTCAAGAAATAAGCAGTTCAACAAAGTGCCTCTAAATACACTCACTTCCATCTTACATCAATTGTGGTTCTTTTTCATTTTTTTCACTAAGACATTTTGGCAAGTGGTGAAGAAGAAATCAACTGAGAATTACAAAAGCATTCCATATATAGCTACTCTACTAAGCACAAGTTTACAGATATTATGCACTTCTAAACCCGGATGGTTTACTTTTAACCACAGTTAATGCCTTAATGGGGCCGGTATTGTCTTCCAATTCATATATGTAACCATCTTTCTCGGAGAAAATGGGCTTTTGCCCTTTTCAAAAAAACAATCCAGTATTTTGCCCCATTTTCCAAACTAATTAGGGAAATGTCCCTTTTTTGAAACTCTATTTTCTCAAAATCAAGTTAAGTCCTATAATAACTTTTTTAAGGAGCTTATAGTGACGTTTTAAGGACCTATAGTAGAATTTTCAAACTTGATCTTCATGAAATCGAGTTATAGAAAGAAAAAAATTGCATGTAACTCGATTTCATGAAGATCGAGTTTAATAACGCCACTATAGGTCCTTAAAATGTCACTATTGGCTCCATAAAACGCCACTATCAGGCTCCAAATTAAATATTTTTTTAACTCGATTTTGAGAAAATTGAGTTTCAAAATAGGAGTATTTCCCTAATTGGTTTGAAAAAAGGGGCAAAATGCTAGATTTTTTTTTTTTTTTTTAAATGGCAAAAGCCAATTTTGTTCCCTCTTTCTCATCTATACTTTCCAGGATAAGAAGGTGATATAAATGTCTCTTTGCTATCATGCCAACTACCTTTATAGTTCCTCAATATTAAGAAGCTCACTTTGAAAAAATTAAATATTTAACCATATTAATAAATTAACTCTTTTTTAATGTTAATGAATTAATTTGTTAGTGATAGGTCTATTCTAGAACCTAACTCATTATGGATATATCGTATATATTAATTGTATAATTGTTTATCCCAATCTTCCAACTATTTATTGATTATAGAATTTTTTTTTTTTAATTGAAGTTGGCCTATTTAAGCTGTGTTTGTGTCATGAAATACTGTTTTCTTCTTTAAAACCTTGATTGACTATTTTCTTGATTAAAAAAAAGAAAACAAAAATAAAGAAACAATGTCTAATAGGACTAGTGTTGAAGGCCGATTTTTGTCATTAGTCTGGCCCATGTTTTAGTTGTGAGACCTGGGTTCTTCAAGGCCATAGTAGAGTTATGGGCCGGTGAGCTAGATTTGGTTCCATCAAGGAAGATAGATCTGTTTTTCAGAACCAACTTGTGATCAAACAAAAATCCAAGGAACCAGGAAGGAAAAATAGATATATGCATACGAAGGAACTAAGAGAGTTAGAGTGAAAAGTGAATAGTTTAATAGATTTTATTATTTATTTGTGAAACCCAAAAATAGTGGTTCTTTGAACCATAAGGCATTTGTTATATATTTAAACCCCTATAAACTCAGATTGTTTAACCTAATTTAATAACAAGTTTTTACTTAGTTTAATTAAACAAATCTAGGTTAAACAAATAACAATCAAATCACAACAATGGAAAAGTAAAGAACATAAGCGATATAATGACCCAGAAGAACCAATGAAATTGTCCAGTTTTAAGGTAAAAACCCAATGAATTCGTGTCTCAATCAGTTGAAGAACACACTCAATCAGTTAAGCCTTGCAATTTCTGAATTTGTCTTTTTGCAGATTGTATGTTCTTGAAACTTGTATCAACTTGAGCAATGTCTAAACTTCTTCAAAGATCCTAAGATCATATACTAGACTAGTTTTTGTACTTAGTTTGACAATATACACAAATTTAGTTACTAAACATTTAAGACTAAATATTTAGAACTTGACAATCTCCTTCTTTGGCAATCCATAACAAAACTCACATACAACATGTATTGCTCAAACTCAAGAACTAACCCAATAGAAGTTATTGCCCCTACTACAATTCAATTATAATCTACAATATATATGCAAGTTGCAATAATAGGCAGCAACATTATGAAAGAATTAATCTGTACGTTTTTGGACCCCTTAAAATTCTAGTTGTTTAACCTAGTTATTTAGCCAAGTGATTACTTAGGTAAATTATTCAAATCTAGGTTAACAAAAACCAATCATATCATATAAAGCAGTGCAAAAAAGTAAATAACACACGATATGATAACCCAAGAAAATCAAACTGGTAAAAAACTTAGGGAGGATTTAATCTAATTATCCTCAAAATAAAACAAATCCACTATGAAAGAACTGAAGTTTTACAATAGCTACTTAAACCACTAACATCCTATTGCTACCTCGAGTAGAAAACTTACTATCATGACCATGTGATAGCTCTGAGTCCACAGACTACTTCTTTCTCAGGTCTACAGCATCCACAAGTATACCACTTGTTTTTCTTTAAGCTTTTTATGCAACAACTAAAACGATCACCAAGCTCTCGACAAAAATCTCAATCTTGATAACCCTAAATATATATGAAAGCAAACATCTCTAGATCTCACAAGAGATTCACACACATAGCAACAACAACCTTTACAACATAGCTAGGGTGTTTCCATTTATATGAGACATAAAACATAAAACCCTACATGTTAAACCGGGCTTGGGCAGAGTTGGAAAATTCTGCAGAAAAACAATCTGCACGAGCTTCGATAGATCGAGTTTAATTTTTGAACGATTGAGTCTAATTTTCAATCGATCAAGCCTTGCTGAACAGTAATTTCCTGCAATTACTGAATTCCAACTTTACATAAACACAAATTTTGAGCGGCTTAAATCTAGATTTTATGTTTTAATCATGGTTTGCCAACATATACATATTGAAATTATAATATATTTGTTCCTAATTTCTTAGAATCTAACATAATCTATAAATTCCTGAAACACTAGAAACAAATCATAAACTCATGTGGAAAATACATTGCAAACATAACCTAGTATCGCAAAACCAAATAATAAAACAAGATATCCAAAGGAATTTAATTCTCCTAACATGCTGTGCTTTAGTTTAAAGTTCTCATTGGCAAAACACCAAAGAATGAAACTCCACATCTGCCATCAGCAAGAGTAAAATCACCTGCTTGGATAATAAAGTTGGGAATAATTCTATGAAATGTGCTCCCTTTGTAGTGAAGAGGCTTCTCATTCTTACTCAATTCCTTTCTCCATTGTTATGAGAGGGCTCATCAATTTTGAAACAAAAAACAAAAAAGCTTAAAGGCCAAGGTAATAAACTCAAATCATAAAATGGCACAACGTAGGGAGAAATAATCCAAAAATATAGAAGTACATTTCATGTAATTAAAGATATATAAAGGGAGCAAAAGTTACTTGGCTACCCATGCGAAGAGCTTAAGACTTTCCTTCAAAGAAAAAAAAAAATTAATCAGTTCCTTTAACAGTAGGAGATATAAATTGAGATGCGTATAAAACAGTGGCTTCTAGTTTACTTGGGAAACAAACTACAGTTTTAGGAATTGTATTACCAAAGAGGATGTACTATGTAACCCAAAGGCAATAAGATAAGCGCATAATGCATTGCAATGTTGACTATCTTGCTAAAATGAGCATTGAGGAACCTTGGAAGTTGGAACAAAAGGTAGGCAATGCAGTCTTTAATCTGAACTCTTATGTTACTATACACTCAAATAGTGTAAGTAAGAACTATTACAATTATCCACTATGGATATATATCTGACCAGTTAGTTAAAAAACTATACATCCAAATAGTGTAAGAACCATCACAATTATCCATTATAGACATGTCTAACTAGTTAATTAGCAAAACTATACATTCAAATAGTGTAAGTAAGAACTATTGCAATTACTCAAAAAATAGAACTTCCTTACCTAGAAATATTATCAAGGGCCAATCAAAATCAAATAAACCCATCTGCAAGTTATAATTTCATATGCAACCCACTATAAGATTCCACTTAAAACAACCACATTCAATAATCATTCAAAAAAATAGAGTGTCAACCAAAAAAATCGTAAGCAATCAAAGATTTATGAGTGTGGTTTAGGGTTCTCGGTTTGGAGATATTTCAGATACAAAACAAAGGATCACGGTTTTTAAAGATTTTGGGTACAAAAAGAATAAGAAGACATAAAATGTTTTTAAAATGATCAAACCAACAATGATATCGAGACCAAAAGAAATACAGGTTATGGGATTTCTGAAACCTTAAACTATCATTATAAATAAATGCTCCGGGCTAATCTGCCAAAAGAAACGCATATCCAAACTTAAGCGACTAAACCTAAATTGAAATACCAAAAGCTAAACCATATTTTATAAGGAATTTTTTAAAACAAAATTAAAAACTTTACCGATATATTTTTTTTTTTTGGAGGTAAAGCGGTTGCTTGAAGCCAAAAAGCAAAGGGAGACTAGCTGATGGTGCTTAAGACCCGTAGATTTCTTTCTCTACCCTTAATGTTTGTTGTTTTATATTTTGAATTGAAGATTGCAAAAGAGTGTCCATAGTAAAAGTGGAGTTGCAGAGACAAGGAATGTAGGGGAAAATGATAGAGAGAGTTTAAGAATGAAATTGAAAAACTTTACCGAGAATGCTTTTGGAGAAAGAACTGTTTGACCACAGTAGAGTATCGCGTATTGAGCAGGCCACACCAACAATTGCAAGTTTGTAACGAAAATACTAAAACGAAATGCTCATCCAAAAAAAATGGTTCCTTCGTTGGGCCTAGCAAAAAGGTACAAATTTTCAATGTTTTTAAATGCAAGTGTGGCACAAATTTATATAGCCACATGATTTAATAAATAGTGGTAAGCAAAATGACAAACGTTTTCAATATTTTTAAATGCAAGTGAGGCACAAATTTAAATAGCCACATGATTTAATAAAGAGTGGTAAACAAAATGACAAACGTTTTCAATATTTTTAAATGCAAGTGAGGCACAAATTTATATAGCCACATGATTTAATAAAGAGTGGTCAACAAAATGACAAACGTTTTGCTTATATATATATATATATATATATATATATATATATATTATCAATTGTATATATTTATAAATAAACTTACATTTTAATTAGAGGTTTATAAACTCATACTTTTAAATATTTTTAACAAATAAATATTTTTAGAATTTTTTTTAAGATAGTTAATACCGCAATGCGAACCTTTTTCCCCCTTTACCCCCAAGCATTTTGAGTATGAGAATATGTCAATTAAGTTACAAAGGTCTTGGTATATTTAGCATATTAAATAGATTAATAAACAAAAATAAATATCTATATCTATTTATCTACATATAAAATTAGTGATAATTTTGAAATAGTAGATCGATATTAATTGGTACCAAAATATTTCGTTTTCTTGATCAAACCAAAACATCTTTTTTTGATATGGTTTTGACACTCTTGGTTTTATCATGTTTTTGCCAACATACATAAATATGACCCAAATAGATTTGGCCCAATATTCATGCACAAATTTTGTTTACACTAACCATGGTTTTTTGGTTAAAGAGACTCCTTTCTCTTGTCTTGATGTAGAAACACATGAATTTAAAAGGAATGGATAGCTAGAGAAGTATGATCTTATTCATCATTGTTAGAAATTGGGCTGGTTTTGACCCAATCCATAAACCATGGCCTATGGATCGACCACATGAGTTATCTGATAAGTAAGTTTAAAGTTAAACTAACCAATATTGGTATGAGTTATCAATATCAGTAGTGGAGTCATTAAAACTCAACAAATAAGATCTTTTACGGATCACATATATTTGGTAGTAAGTGAATCTCTACTAGTATTTAAAATAATCCTACATCAGTCAGATGAATAAGAGATACAGTGAGTGAACATACCTATAGTTTTTGAGTGCTCTCTCAAAATAAACGATCTCTCTGGGACACCATCTACTGTTCCCTAGAATTTGAGGCGTGAAAATTAGGAGAAACTCTAGTAGCCTCTCCTGGGACTTGGAGGTGTTCCACAAAGGAGATCGTGACGAGTTCGTAAAACAAGCCAAGAACAAGGTCCAGCAATTTGGTAATCTGTTCCACCAAAGGTGTGTGTCTATATGACCTTTAGTAAAGTATATAACTTTTCAACATTGGTATCAAAGCCACTTTATGCTTGTTTTCACTCTTGAATGATGCCACAATCTCTGATATATGTAATCCTATATGCATGCTAAAATTAAAAGTTTAAGTAATTTTTAATTTTTAGAAGCATGTTATGGCATGTAGAGAGAGAAATAAAAAGCTGTAATTTTTTTATTGTTTACCTATAATCCAAAATTTACAGGCTTATTTTGACCCATTAAATCTTGTTTAATGTCAAATATTTTTTTATTGGTTTGAAAGTACATTTTACAAACTTTGAAATGACAGTTTACATGCTTAATTTAGACTTTAAATGAGAAAGTTGCAGTCTTTTAAAGATTATAGTTGTATTTGATAAAATCTGAAAATTTGATGTCTAAGGTTGAAGACGATGAACAATAAAAGGAAATATGTTTTTCACGTATATAAAATTGTTTTGTAGTAGTGTACCATGCGTGTACCACTAACCACTACACTTATTGTTTGAATGATTATCTATAAAATTAAAAAAAAATGATAAAAATAATAATAAAATAAAAGAGCCCCACATTGATGTTAGTGTATTAATTACACTTGAACACAACTAATTATCCTTGTTTCTTTTAACGAGGATATTGTGCAAGGCCACGTTGGTCTATCAATTACACACAATTGTTGTTGTTTCCTTCAACAAGGAAACTATGCAAGTAATAAGCCACACGCAAGTGGCTGTGTGGGTTTGTAATATTATGGAAGTTGTGCAAGTAATAAGCCACACGCAAGTGGCTGTGTGGGTTTGTAATATTATTTACAAATGTTGTGTGGATTTGTAACATAGTTTACGAAGGAATTGGGTTATAATAATATAGAAAATTATATGAAAATCTAATGTTATAATATGCACAGTGGGTTTTCTTATTATTTATTTTAATTTATAGTAAAACACTATATATTCTTAATTTTGTTTGGACCTTATTTTTTCTTGTTAGGACATATGTAGTTCAAGTGGTTTCAAACATATGTCACTATTTTTATGTAATTGGCTTATCCTTTGACAAAACGCACTTTACTTGTAATTTGGTAGATTTAGGATGTGTTTAACGCTTCAAAAAACTGTATTTCAAGATCAAGTGTTGAAGTCATCAAGTCTGTCCAAGAAACAAGCTAGAAAGTGCAAGTTACTAAAACTCGACACCTAGTCTCGACACATGCATCTATCGAGTTTTAGAAGCTGTTTCAGCCCCGAGACTCAACAGCTTCTCAACAGATCCCTGACACCTCTATCTGTCGAGATTTAAAGAAAACAGATTTTCAGTTCTGTTTTAATTCCAATCCGTGAATGTGTCTTTGGGACTTCTTTTCTTCTAACCCTAGACATATAAAAGGATTATTTTAAGGGCCGTCAAAGTGACGCAAGTTGCACAAGCATTGAAAAATCCTTGTTCATGCAATTTGTGACCTAAGACAATGTTCATGCCCTAGTTCATCTCTTGTGAAGAAGTTGATGTGTAATGTGCACCGTAGGGTCTTGTAACCGAGCATCTTCTTGATCTTTATCGTGTGGATGAATTGAAGAACTTTGCAGTCAACATCTCTCTCAAGTTGGTGAATTGAAGTCGCGTATTGGGATCTGCACAATTGGTTAGTCACGTACTTGGGAGCCGTGCATCAAAAGGAGAAACTGTCACTACAGAGCAAGTCCAATTGGGTATTGAGGTAAGAGTTCAACTGTAGGTTGGTAAGGTACTTGGGATTCCTTGCTTGTAACCGCTTGTTTTGATAATAGTAGAGTTTCGGGAGTGGTGACCTTAAATCATCCGGTGGGGTTTTTGCCGTCAGGTTTTCCCCATTTGTAAACAAATCACCGTGTCATTTATTTTTTCACTATATACTTTAGTTATTAGTGATTTGTTTGTGCTACCATGTAAATTTGCATGTTAAATTGATTAATTAATAACTCGGCTAATTAATCAACTTAATTAATCACAAGGGGTCAATGCATTTGTGGCCTTTCAAGTGGTATCAGAGCAGGCACATTCTGATTAGGGTTAAATCCTTGTGTGTGATCCATTGACCCATGTTTGTCATGGATAGAGGACAGTCACTTATTATACCTCCATTGTTTGATGGCACTAAATATGCATATTGAAAAGTACGCATGAGAGCTTTTTTGCAATCATTAGATGAGAAAGTGTGGCAAGCTGCGAAGATAGGCTGGACCAAGCCTGCAGAAGCGCCGGCCGATTGGGATGATGCCAATGGAAAAGGTTTCAACATGGACTATAGGCAATCCAGTTCTTCTCAGTTCAAGAACCCAGATAAAGGGAAGAAAGATATCAAGGATAGCGGTCAGTACACTGTTCCCACTAGACCAAAATGCTTTGGGTGTCAAGGCTTTGAACACATGAAACAAGAGTGTCCAACGTACCTCAAGAGCATTGGGAAGAGTAAGGCACTTGCGGTTACCTTAATTGACACGAAGCCCGAGGATGATTCCGACAATGAAGATGATGGAATTTTGAATGCCTTCACTGCTACTGTTAATCCTACTGAAGGGATTACTGAAGAAGTAGATGAAGAAAAGGAATTGGTGGATGCTAAATTCAAAACTATGGATGATCAAGATGATATCCATACCGCCTATGAGAAACTGTACAAGCTTTCTGAGAAGTATAAGAAACTCTATTGGCTGGCCACCAAGAAGCTCAGTGATGTGGAATTTGACCGTGAGGAGCTTTCCACTAAGGTTGATGAAGCAAATCAAACAATTGGGGCACTGAGGTTCGAAAACAATTTCCTGGCTGAGAAGACCAAGAAGCTCGAAGCGGAGCTGTTTCAAGTCAGAGCACAATTGGAGAGAACATCAAATGCTAAGCTGGATGAGATGCTCAGCGTTCAGAAGTTTGCTTCGGACCGTACAAGATTGGGGTATAAATTCTCTCTCTCTCTAATACTCCTTCTGCTAGTACTACTATTTTTATTCCTCTTACTAATAACATTAAAATTGAGGATAAAGATGTTAAAACTAAATTAGCAAGTGAGAACTTAGATAAAGGTAAGTCCATCTTAGGAGCACCCCTTAAACTTGAGAAGAGGGAAATTAGAAACCCTAGGACTAAGAAAGCTATCTCTCAAAAGCCCAAATAGAAGAAGCAGCATCTCTGTTATCATTATGGTGTTGCCGGTCATACTCGACCAAATTGCTATAAGTGGCTAGCCACTCAACAAAGCAATAGCATGATAGCATTTGTGAACCAGAATCAGCTTCAGACCTCTCTTGCTTCTCTTGAAGACATTCTCAAAGCCCTTATGTTCCTTTCGAACTTGAACGATTTAAATTCTTCCCCCTCATCACCGGTTCAAGGGTTGATAAAAAGGAAAGGTTCTTCCAAGATGTGGAAGAAAAAGGGTTCTAAGTGATTTTGTTCACTTCTTCTTCTCTTTCCCCATTTTATTGTTTTTACATTACTTGTGTGTTGCTTTACTGTTTTGAGTCAATCTAGTTTTATGCATTGTTTTGCTAAAAAAAAAAAATACAAAAATAGTGTGTGTTTGTGTACATTGGTTCTTGTGAACCTTAAAATGGCCATTGAAACAGAATTTTCTAAACTTTGTATCTCTTGTAGCTTATATGAGCATTCATATGCACAAATAAGCAAGTGAGTTTTATAGCTCTTTGTTTGTGATGAGTAAGGTTAAGCGATCTCTTGTACTTAATACTCGTATCACTCTTTTTGACGGGTAGGACTAGAAAATCCTAAGAGAAATGCATAAATAACTATCTCACCACTGTTACCTGCCAATCATGAAATGACATCTGTATGCTTCGGCATAGCAAAAATACAATGTCAAAAGCTTAACATAATTGGGTATTTCTTTTCTCTCTCTTATATGCTCATGCATGATATACTTAATTAAAAAAAAATATGCAAAGAAATAAAAAGCAAAAAGATCAATATGCTTTAAAAATATGATTGCAAGCGTGTTTTCTAGGAGATGTGGGAGTTATAGGATGTACCTCAAAGGTGATAATCCCCATCAAACAGTTATGATTGTATATGAGTTAAAGTGATTTTCTCATATCTTAAATCATCATAACATTGAGACACTTATGCAATTTTGTGATGTTTTTCACACACAACACGCAATATTCTTTGCTATTCTTGATATATGTGTAGGTACAATGTGATTTGGTCATCACAAGGTTAACATGCGCTAATGTATGCTCACTAAACTGTCTTAACTCATTTTTGAAATATAAAATTGGTTAGACTTGTTTAGTGTGTGTGTACGTGTTTTGGGATCCATGTGCTGAAACTTAGTGTTGAGAGATGATTTTGAGAGCTTAATGTGCTGCTTGGATCATTATTTGAGTTGCATGCGTGATTGCATTCATGTCTGTGTTTTTCCTCTCTTGAAAAACTGCTTTTTAAGGCAAGCTCGACACCTCCTCGACACCTGACTGTCTGTCGAGCTTCTCAGTCTTTTTCTTATCGTAGTCTCGACACATTCTCAACACCTAGTGGATCGATCGAGAAACTTTCTGTCTGCTCGATAGCTTCTCAATAGCTTCTAGATTGATCAAGATTCTTTGGTGTTTGATCTTCCTTTCTCAACACTTGTTCTCGATAGTTGTATCTGTCGAAGTGCATTTTCTTGATACCTACCTCAATAGCTTCCTCGACATCTCTCGACACCTTCATCTATCGAGAATTACTGAAGGTGTATTTAAGGGATTCTCGCGATTTTGCTCTCATTTCTCTCGATCTCTCTCTCGATACATTGAGTTTTTCTCTCCCAAAACCTCTCTCACTCACTCCAAACCCCTTCCTAAGGATTTCTCAAGCTTTTATCAAGATCTTCCTCACTTGGTAAGCTTCAATCCTTTCATTCTTCATGCATTTCATGTTTTAAAACCTAAGTTTTGAGGTATTTGAAAATTTTTGGGGTTTTTCAAAATTGATGAGAGTTTAATGAAATTTTTGGGTTGGTTTTATAGATTTGATCTTTAAAACTACATGCATTGCATCACATTAGCATTCTAACTGTATTTTCATGCATTTAGATGTGTGTTCTTTGATTGTGTGCTGGTAGGATTGGATTGGGCTGAGCCTATGATGCTTTTTATATTGCATGTCACATATTCATGCATTTTCCATGCATACGTTCTTTCTTTTCAATATACTTGTCATATATTAAATTGTTTAGGATTTTTCTGTATGTTTCTCTCTTTCTCCTTCTTTCTATGTTTGCGTTAGTAGTATCTATGGCACCTAAGCATAAATCCATTCCATCCTAGAACCCTCTACATTCTCGAGGCTCTTCTTCTTCTTCTGATTCTACTCCTATGTCTGTCCGGTTCCGTGATGAGAAAGCCCAACAGGACTTCTCGAAGAACTTCTCTAAATGAGGTGTTCATTCGGAACGCCAAGCTATCTTGGCAGACTTTGCCAACACTAACCTACCCGATGTCATCCACAGTCGGGCTTGGAAGTCACTGTGTGACGTCCCCGTCACTTGTCCTCTCGTGTTGATACAGGAGTTTTACTCCAACAACCATGGGATAGATTCTTCAGTACCTCTTTTTCATACTCACGTTCGAGGTACGTGCTTTGCTGTCACTCCGGAGCTGGTCTCCGAGGTTCTTTATGTCCTTAGGGTTGATCATCTTGATTATCCTAGATGTGAGCATCTATGGACTGTGTCCAAAGACGAGATGATCTCTGTGTTCTATGAGCGCCCCTCTAAGTGGGGAGATCATCAGTACACACCATGTAGGCCTTAAAGGTCCTCGTTTTCTTAACATGGTGATGACATTTGTTTTGCACCCACTCTCTTACTACAACTCTATCACAGAGCCTCATACTCGATTTTTGTTGTCTCTTTTAGAGCATCTTACTATAGAGTTCCCTTCTCACTTTATCTTTTCTATCATAGATGTTTATAGAGATACGGCTACCCGTAATAAGCTCATTTTCCCTTTCGCTATCACGAGGATTCTCCGCCGTTTTTCCATCCCCTTTCCATCGTCCGACCCTTTTCATGTCATGTTTGCCATAGACGCTACTACCATAAAACATAGCCAGGCACAGTTCAGGTCGCGATAGTCGGATTCTACTGCTCCTTCCTCCCATCCGGCTCCATTCTGATCTGCTCGAGCGACATCTGCTCCTTCCTCTTCCTCGAGTGACATCACTCTTGGAGACATCATGGCCCAGCTTCAACACATGGATGCTCGCCTCAATACACTCTCCACGGAGTTATATCAGTTGAACGTTCGTGTTGGTCGCATCGTTAGGCGACAGGCGACCTTAGGCGGCTTTGCTTCTGAAGCTTCTCCTCTACCTCCTCGTGTATCTTTTGAGACTGAGGATGAGGATGATGATGGTGATGATGATGATGCTTTAGATGAGGATGATGGAGATGCGAGCTCTTCTAATGAGATGTCTACTTGACACTCTACCCTTTGTCACTCGTGACAAAAAGGGGGAGTAGTTTTGATGTATGAGAGTAGTCATACTTAGGGGAAGAGCTTGTATAGGACATTTTTTATAAGAGGAGTGTTGATATAAGGGATGTAGTGAGGATTACATGTAATTCTTTTCTTTTCTTTCTTTTAGAGATACATTGTTCATGTACCCAGGTCTTGTGACCATATATTGACATACATTGTACTTATTTCTTGATATACATACATTGATGTATGTTTCTTTCACCTATCTTACCATGTGTTGTTTCTTTTCTGTCTCTATACACATGTTTCTCTTACTTGTATGCATGAGAGTAGTCATACTTAGGAGGAGAGGTTGTATAAAACATTTTTTATAGGAAGAGTGTTGATATGAGGGATGTAGTGAGGATTACATGTATTTCTTTTTTGTTCTTTCTTTTAGAGATACATTGTTCATATACTCAGGTCTTGTGACCATATATTGGCATACATTGTGCTTATTTTTTTATATATATACATTGATGTATGTTTCTTTTACCTATCTTTTCATGTGTTGTTTCTTTTCTGTCTCTATACACATGTTTCTCTTACTTGTATGCAATCTATTATTTCTGCTTCACACAAAAATGCCTTGATGTGTTTTGTTTAAAAGTGTTTTAGAAATATAGGTTGTCAAAGTCTACTTTCCATAAACTCTCTTCTTGCAAAATTTTTCAACAGTTTGTGTTAGGATAGATTTTATTGTATTTAACAAGTGAATATGAGTTGAATGATTTATGACTTCTCCCATATCTTCATTTGCTTGTTGTGGTTTTGTCACGAATTGTCAAAGGGGGAGATTGTTAGAACATATGTAGTTCAAGTGGTTTCAAACATATGTCACTATTTTTATGTAATTGACTTATCCTTTGACAAAACGCACTTTACTTGTAATTGGGTAGATTTAGGATGTGTTTAACACTTCAAGAAACTGTGTTTCAAAATCAAGTATTGAAGTCATCAAGTCTGTCCAAGAAACAAGCTAGAAAGTGCAAGTTACTAAAACTCGACACCTAGTCTCGACACATGCATCTATCGAGCTTTAGAAGCTATTTCAGCCCCGAGGCTCGACAGCTTCTCAACAGATCCTCGATACCTCTATCTGTTAAGATTAAAAAAAAAAACAGATTTTCAGTTCTGTTTTAATTCCAATCCATGAATATGTCTTTGGGACTTCTTTTCTCCTAATCCTAAACATATAAAAGGATTGTTTTAAGGGCCGTCAAAGTGACTCAAGTAGCACAAGCATTGAAAAATCCTTGTTCATGCAATTTGTGACCTAAGACAAAGTTCATGCCCTAGTTCATCTCTTGTGAAAAAGTTGCTGTGTAATGTACACCGTAAGGTCTTGTAACCGAGCATCTTCTTGATCTTTATCGTATGGATGAATTAAAGAACTTTGCAGCCAACATCTCTCTCTAGTTGGTGAATTAAAGTCACGTATTGGGATCCGCGCAATTGGTTAGTCACGTATTTGGGAGCCGTGCATCAAAAGGAGAAACTGTCACTATAGAGCAAGTCCAATTGGGTATTGGGGTAAGGGTTCAACTATAGGTTGGTAAGGTACTTGGGATTCCTTGCTTGTAACCGCTTGTTGTGATAATAGTGAAGTTTCGGGAGTGGTGACTTAAATCACCCGGTGGGGTTTTTGCCGTTAGGTTTTCCCCATTCGTAAATAAATCACTGTGTCATTTATTTTTTGCTGCATACTTTAGTAATTGGTGTTTTGTTTGTGCTGCCACGTAAATTTGCATGTTAAATTGCTTAATTAATAACTTGGCTAATTAATCAACTTAATTAATCACAAGGGGTCAACACGTTTGTGGCCTTTCATTTCTAATGTGACATATATGTAATTGTAGTGGCATTTTTTTTAACTGTGATGTTAAAATAGAATTGTGATAATATGAGAAAATTGTGAAATTAGTTTTCTTATTTTCTGTATAATTTTGCATGGTTTTAATCTTTGAATTAATTTATGATGTCTTTTTAACATATTGTGATATGATTAAATTGACATTATATGAATGCATTGATGAATATGTGTCCAAAGGGTTTATGAGACTCTTTGGCTTATCTCTGTAGTTAGAGATTGTATTGGTTATTTATGCAACATGTATATTTTTATTTATTGTTATTGTGGATGGATAAGACAATATTTGAAATTATTTGGTAACGTGGCATCCCCAATTTTTTTAATTACAAATAGAATCTTTGTAGTAGGGTACTTGAATATGTAATTTTTTGGGCCAATGTTTTTGGCAATTTTTATTTTTGGGCCATTATTTTTGGCAATGTAATTTAAGGGTATATAATTTAATTTTGGAAGCCATGTAAGGGGATGTGTTTCATGGTTACCTATAATTTTTAGATTTTGTCTTAGCATGTTGTATTAAATTACCAATAGGGCTTATAGTGGAGCCCATGCACAATGTGTTGTGCATAAAGATGTATGGACACATGTTATATGTATGATTTAATATGTGGATGATGTGATGTTTTATTCTTCACAAAATTTTATTTAAAATCAATTAGATGTGTTATTCCAATTTACATAGTGAGAGATGATTATGAGCTTAGCGAAATTTTCGATCTCACTATGTAGAAAGGAATATCATGGTCTAGCTGGATTTTTGGAAATAAAATATAAAAATGTATGTGCTAATGTCAACTTATGTAATGAATGTAGTGAACATGACCACTAAGAATGTAGTTGCTGATCTAACTAAGGGAGAGAAGCTAGATGGAATCAACTATGATATGTGGCATAGAAAAATTCAATATCTGCTTAATGAACAAGAGGTCCTTGAAACCGTAACCAATGTGATGATGCGACCTAAAAATGGGAGTACTGCCCAACATCCCTGTGACTTAGAGGCCTATAAGTCTTGGGTTAAAAAGATCGTTGTGCATTCTTCACTATGCTAAGTAGCATGCACAATGATCTTATTGAGTAGTTTGAGGACTACCCAAATGCCCAAGAGATGTGGAACCAGCTTAAGATTGCCTATGGAGGGACTTCAACAACTAGGTTGTGACCTCTTACTTTGAAGTTTGAGCAATATGTTATGGATTCAAAGCATAGCATGGCTGAACATCTAAGGACAATGTCTACATTGATCTGTGACCTAAAGGTTGTTACCAATAATCTCTCTGATGAACAATAGGTCACAGCAGTGATATGTTCACTGCCTGAACCTACTTGGGGGCAAATGAAGCATGTTTTGACACATAGTGAGAATATCAAGACATTTGTTGATATTTCTCGTCATCTGAAGCTTGAGGTAGAGTGCATGGGGGCGCACCAAAACACCTTCCTTGTCGCTTAATTTGGGCAGCAGAAGGCATTCAGGCCTAAATGCAAAGGACAAGGGAGGAATGCCAAAGGAGCTAGTAACCTTGGGCCTCAAGAAGGCAAGATTGCAAAGCGCCATAAGGGCAAGCATGCTAAGAAGGACAAGGCAAAGATCAAGTGCTAGAACTGTGGTAAGAAGGGTCACTTCACTCATAAGTGCACTGAGACTAAGAAGGTCTCCATTCTTAACAACTCTGCTATTATTTATATTTGTACACATGTTTTTGTTGCTCATACTATTCCTAGGTGGATTGTAGATTCAGAAGCAACCAAACATATAGCCAGAGATATAGTTGGGTGTGTGGATTACAAAAAAATACTAACAGGCACACAATATGTTATTTTGGGTAACGGAGCTCAAGAAGAAGACATAGGAGTTGGAACCTACCAGCTCAAATTATGTCTAGGACGTAGGTTACTTCTTCATGATGTACTTCTTCATGATGTGCTTCATGCACTTGGTGTCCAATGTAATATATTTTCAGTACTTACTATGCTTAGACTTGGATTTAATTTTTGTTTTGATGGTCCTCAGTTGGATTTTTATTTAAATAAGACCTTGTATGGACATGGTTATTTATCTAATGATTTCTTTATGTTGGATTTAGATCATTCCTCTTTTTATTTTATTGCTCATAATGATGATGTTTCTGATTCTGTAATGTGGTATGCTAGACTTGGACACACAGGAAAAGATAGATTGGCTAGACTAGCTAGAGAAGGCCTATTGTGGTCTATCACTAATGTAAGCCTACCTATGTGTGAACCTTTTCTAGCTAGAAAGGCTTGTAGGAAGCCTTTTGGTAAGGCTCCAAGGGTAACTCATCCTTTGGAATTAGTCCATTCGAACATATGTGGACCTATTAATGTTAAGGCACACCATGGTGCCTCTTATTTTCTCACATTTATAGATGACTATTCACATTTCAGCTATGTCAATCTGATCTCCAATCACTTTGAAGCATTAGATTGCTTTAAGCGCTTTGTGGCAGAGGTTGAGAATCAAAAAGAAAGGAACCTAAAGGTTTTTTGAACTGATAGGGGTCACAAATATTTGTCTACACAATTTTAGGAACTGTGTGAGGAAATAGGGATACACAGGCAATCGACGATTCCTGGTACTCCACAACAAAATGGTGTTGCAGAGAGAAGGAATCGTACTTTGTTAAAGATGGTTAGATCAATGATGGCGCAAACTAACCTTCCAATTTTGTTTTGGGGGGATGCATTGTTGACTGCTGCCTACATCCTTAACCATGTGCCTTTTAAGTCAGTTCCCACAACACCATATGAGTTATGGACTGGTGCAAAGCCCAATTTGGAAAACTTGTAGCCTTGGGGTTGTGCAGGTTTTGTTCACAGTACTTCGCATAAGTATGGGAAATTAGGCCTTAGAGCAAGTAAGAAAATCTTTATAAGATATTCAAAAAGCTCAAAGGGGTATGTAATGTATGGTGAACATTTTGATGGTGGAATGACTAAGATAGAGTCTCGTGATGTCAATTTCATTGAAGATGATTTTCCAAGCATTAGTGAAGCAAAACAAGATCTTCAGCATTATGAGCTACAAGAACTTGAAGGTGTCATACCATCTTCGAGCGAGTGTGGAGAATCACAACTTCATCCTGAAATTGTCAAAGCTAGTGGGAGTGATTTGGCTTCTAGTGGGAGCAAACCGCTAGATAGTGACACACAAGGATCCAGGAAATTATAGCATTTTGCCCATATTTTGTAAAAAAATTGGCAATATGCCCTTGTTTTGAAACTCGATTTACTCAAAATCAAGTTCAGCGTTGTTATAGATCCTTAAAACATCAGTATAGGCAAAAAAAAAAAAAAAAAAAAAAAAAAAAAAAAAAAAAAAAAAAACCTTGCATGGAACTCAATTTAGAGAAAATCGAGTTTCAAAACGAGGGCATGGACCTAAATAGTTTGAAAAAAGGGGCATATTGCCAAATTTTTTACAAAATAATGGCAAAGGCTAGAATCTCGCAAGGATCCAAGGTACGTAGAAGTGAACGTGGAACTATTCCCCACGTCATTTTGAGATTGAGGGGGAATCTTTTATATGTGATTCACTAGACCTTGATGAGCCTGCTTCCGAAGCATTGGCTTCACCTGATTCACATGAAAGGATAGATGCTATAAGGGATAAGATGGATTCTATGGCAAAGAATCAAATTTGGGAGTTGGTTGACCTTCCGCTTGGGCACAAGACCATTGGAAACAAGTGGGTTTTAAAAATAAAGCGCAAGGCAGATGGATCAATTGACAAATATAAGGCTTATCTCGTGGCGAAAAACTATACCCAAAGGGAAGGGAAAGACTATGAAGAGACTTTCTCCCCAGTAGTGAGATTTGTCTCTATTTGCCTTATTCTAGCTATTGTTGGACATTTGGATTTGGAACTCTTCCAAATGGATGTAAAGACTACATTTCTCAATGGAGAAATAGACGAGAAGACCTATATGGATCAACCTATTGGCTTTGAGGTCAAGAAACAAGGGCGCAGAGTGTGTTGCCTTAAGCATTCCATTTATGGCCTAAAGTAAGCATCTAGACAATGGTATTTCAAATTTCATAAGGCTATTATTTTGATTGGTATTGAAATGATGGAAGAAGACCATTGCGTGTATGTCAAACGATCAAGAAAGAGTTTACTTATCCTGTGTTTGTATGTGAATGACATTTTGTTGGCTAGAAATGATATGGAGATGACTATCACTACCAAAAGGTAATTGTTCTCTATTTTTGAAATGAAGGACATGGGAGAGGCTAATTATGTGCTTGGAGTTAAGATTTTCAAGGATCGCTCAAAGAAGCTTCTTGGTTTGTCTCAAGAAACTTACATAAAGATAATCTCAAAGCCCCGTATGCATAATTCCAAACCCATAGACACTCCAATTAAGAAGGGGCATACATTAAGCCTTAAAGATTGCCCTAAATCAAAAAAGGAAAAGAGAGAAATGGCAAGAGTTCCTTATGCAAGTGCAATTGGAAGTCTGATGTATGCTATGTTTTGTACTTCACTAGACATTTGTTTTGCAATTGGTATGATTAGTCGTTATCAAAGTAATCTAGGACCTGATCATTGGCAAGTAGTTAAGAGGATTTTTCGATACCTTCATAGGACATAGGATCTCATTCTTTGCTATCAGGGTGGAGATTTGAGATTGAGAGGTTATTCTGATGCTAACTGGGCCAGTGATAGGGATGAACACAAGTCCATTACAGGTTATGCATTTCTACTTAGCGGTGCAGCTATCTCTTGGTGCAGTTTGAAACAGTCTTGCATTGCTTTATTCACAGTGGAGCCTGAGTATGTTGCTTGTTCAGCAACAACAAAAGAAGCTGATTGGTTAAAGAGATTTTTCCAAAGCCCAAGGGTGACATCTATCGCATATGAAGCTGTAAAGATGTATTATGATAATATGACAGCCTTGGCTTATGCTAAAGATCCTAAGTATCATAGTAAAAGCAAACACATATAGACTCGTTATAACTAGATTCGTCTTGCTAATACACAAGGAGAGGTGATCCTCCAACATATCTCCACTAACAAGATGATGGCTGATCCACTTACTAAAGTCATTGCTAGAGATGCCTTTCAGGCTCATGTTAGGAGTTTGGGACTTTGTAGGATATAATATGGTTTTGGATACCTTATAGACATTTATGTTTATTCATACTTTATACAATAATGATGTTATTCATTTTGCTTCATCTTGTGATGTGATTGATATTGCATACTAGGCACACATTATTTGAGAATATGTCACCATGCTTAGATCGGTCTACTCACATAGACAATCACCCTAGCGATTAAGTAGTGAGCAGGATGAGACATAGTGATCACTTTGTTTTTCTATAAATCAAGTAAGTGATCATCTTAATGCTTAGGGAGGCATGCAAGATAATATAATGAATGTCGCCTTAGGTAGGCTAAGATGAGACTTATGAGGATGCACTTGAAGTATATCCACAACTTCATGAAGCCTGAATAAAGCCAAATATGAGATCTTGGACAAGAACTTGATGTGTAACTGTGTTGAGAAACTAAGGTTGGTTGCCTTCGTGGGAATTGGACTAAGATTTGTACTGTGTTTGAGTGTGACAAGCCTAGTTGAATGGGAGCTCCACCGTAACATACAAAATATACTGTATGTGCTATAGCCGACCAATGAAACAAGTGATTGGATAGATCCCTCCTCCGTCACTATGTAAGGCCTAGTTGACCATTATATGGTCCATTGTGTGCCCTTTTTTCGACCTAGAACTATGTCATGAAGTGAATGTATGTCACTACTTTAGCATGTCATCTCAAGGCCATGATATATACGGTCTCGTGGAGCATATCTAGGAAAGCAGTCAAGTGTAAATGAATTGAAATGAGTGTCTAGGGAAGATTTTTTAGAACACACCATTTATTTTATGGCTCATAGCCCGAATGATTATGAGGAATTTGTTTTTCAATATAATCATGAGCATATTATATGGTATAGGATCAAGTGTTGCTTTGAGTTTTGAACTCATGAGGGATTAAAGAAACTTGATCAGGTGTGATCAAATAATCTGGGGCATAGACGAGATATTATGAGTGATGTACTTTGTTGGTTTAAATGGTGACTTAATATAGTACTCCTACCCGACAATTTCTCGTCAGGTCGCACACTCTATTTTTCTATATAAAGAGAGGATAGGACAAGAGATTGAGAGGAGATAGTTCAAACTATAGTACCTCGTGTGGACGAGTGGGAGATGTTAGAAATTGCTCTAGTTTTGACCCAACCCATAAACCATGGCCCATGGATCATACACATGAGTTATCTAATAAGTAAGCTTAAATTTAAACTAATTGATAATGGTATGAGTTATCAATATCACTAGTG